>JALBWW010000085.1:0-299526 GCA_023212625.1 Styphnolobium japonicum
AACATCATGTACTTGTCCTAGAAGTTCTTATAATCAATGATAAACCGAGAAGGAACGAATGGGCTTATAAGTCTTAAACCAAGATTTCTTCATTCTTGAAACACCGTGGGTGCTTGACAAACATCTATTGACTCTCCCAAACACCATCTAACTCATGTGTTTCGTGAAAACATCAACTACTTGGCCTAGAAGTTCTTATATTGCATGATAAACCGAGAAGGAACAAATGGGCTTACAAGTCTTAAACCAAGATTTCTTCATTCTTCAAACACCGTGGGTGCTTGACAAACATCTATTGACTCTCCCAAACACCATCTAACTCATGTGTTTCATGAAAACATCAACTACTTGGCCAAGAAGTTCTTATAATCAATGATAAACCGAGAAGGAACGAATGGGCTTATAAGTCTTAAACCTAGATTTCTTCATTCTTCAAACACCGTGGGTGCTTGACAAACATCTATTGACTCTCCCAAACACCATCTAACTCATGTGTTTCATGAAAACATCAACTACTTGGCCAAGAAGTTCTTATATTGCATGATAAACCGAGAAGGAACAAATGGGCTTACAAGTCTTAAACCAAGATTTCTTCCTTCTTGAAACACCGTTGGTGCTTGACAAACATCTATTGACTCTCCCAAACACCATCTAACTCATGTGTTTCATGAAAACATCAACTACTTGTCCTAGAAGTTCTTATATACCATGATAAACCGAGAAGGAACAAATGGTCTTATAAGTCTTAAACCTAGATTTCTTCATTCTTCAAACACCGTGGGTGCTTGACAAACATCTATTGACTCTCCCAAACACCATCTAACTCATGTGTTTCATGAAAACATCAACTACTTGGCCTAGAAGTTCTTATATTGCATGATAAACCGAGAAGGAACAAATGGGCTTACAAGTCTTAAACCAAGATTTCTTCATTCTTCAAACACCGTGGGTGCTTGACAAACATCTATTGACTCTCCCAAACACCATCTAACTCATGTGTTTCGTGAAAACATCAACTACTTGGCCTAGAAGTTCTTATATTGCATGATAAACCGAGAAGGAACAAATGGGCTTACAAGTCTTAAACCAAGATTTCTTCATTCTTCAAACACCGTGGGTGCTTGACAAACATCTATTGACTCTCCCAAACACCATCTAACTCATGTGTTTCATGAAAACATAAACTACTTGGCCTAGAAGTTCTTATATACCATGATAAACCGAGAAGGAACAAATGGTCTTATAAGTCTTAAACCTAGATTTCTTCATTCTTCAAACACCGTGGGTGCTTGACAAACATCTATTGACTCTCCCAAACACCATCTAACTCATGTGTTTCGTGAAAACATCAACTACTTGGCCTACAAGTTCTTATATTGCATGATAAACCGAGAAGGAACAAATGGGCTTACAAGTCTTAAACCAAGATTTCTTCATTCTTGAAACACCGTGGGTGCTTGACAAACATCATCTATTGACTCTCCCAAACACAAACTAAATCATGTGTTTCGTGAAAACATCAACTACTTGGCCTAGAAGTTCTTATATTGCATGATAAACCGAGAAGGAACAAATGGGCTTACAAGTCTTAAACCAAGATTTCTTCATTCTTCAAACACCGTGGGTGCTTGACAAACATCTATTGACTCTCCCAAACACCATCTAACTCATGTGTTTCATGAAAACATAAACTACTTGGCCTTGAAGTTCTTATATACCATGATAAACCGAGAAGGAACAAATGGTCTTATAAGTCTTAAACCAAGATTTCTTCATTCTTCAAACACCGTGGGTGCTTGACAAACATCTATTGACTCTCCCAAACACCATCTAACTCATGTGTTTCATGAAAACATCAACTACTTGGCCTAGAAGTTCTTATATTGCATGATAAACCGAGAAGGAACAAATGGGCTTACAAGTCTTAAACCAAGATTTCTTCATTCTTCAAACACCGTGGGTGCTTGACAAACATCTATTGACTCTCCCAAACACCATCTAACTCATGTGTTTCGTGAAAACATCAACTACTTGGCCTAGAAGTTCTTATATTGCATGATAAACCGAGAAGGAACAAATGGGCTTATAAGTCTTAAACCAAGATTTCTTCATTCTTCAAACACCGTGGGTGCTTGACAAACATCTATTGACTCTCCCAAACACCATCTAACTCATGTGTTTCATGAAAACATCAACTACTTGGCCTAGAAGTTCTTATATTGCATGATAAACCGAGAAGGAACAAATGGGCTTACAAGTCTTAAACCAAGATTTCTTCATTCAGACACCGTGGGTGCTTGAGAAATATCTATTGACTCTCCCAAACACCATCTAACTCATGTGTTTCATGAAAACATCAACTACTTGGCCTAGAAGTTCTTATATTGCATGATAAACCGAGAAGGAACAAATGGGCTTACAAGTCTTAAACCAAGATTTCTTCATTCTTGAAACACCGTGGGTGCTTGACAAACATCTATTGACTCTCCCAAACACCATCTAACTCATGTGTTTCGTGAAAACATCAACTACTTGGCCTAGAAGTTCTTATATACCATGATAAACCGAGAAGGAACAAATGGGCTTATAAGTCTTAAACCTAGATTTCTTCATTCTTCAAACACCGTGGGTGCTTGACAAACATCTATTGACTCTCCCAAACACCATCTAACTCATGTGTTTCGTGAAAACATCAACTACTTGGCCTAGAAGTTCTTATATTGCATGATAAACCGAGAAGGAACAAATGGGCTTACAAGTCTTAAACCAAGATTTCTTCATTCTTCAAACACCGTGGGTGCTTGACAAACATCTATTGACTCTCCCAAACACCATCTAACTCATGTGTTTCATGAAAACATCAACTACTTGGCCTAGAAGTTCTTATATACCATGATAAACCGAGAAGGAACAAATGGGCTTATAAGTCTTAAACCTAGATTTCTTCATTCTTCAAACACCGTGGGTGCTTGACAAACATCTATTGACTCTCCCAAACACCATCTAACTCATGTGTTTCATGAAAACATCAACTACTTGGCCTAGAAGTTCTTATATTGCATGATAAACCGAGAAGGAACAAATGGGCTTACAAGTCTTAAACCAAGATTTCTTCATTCTTCAAACACCGTGGGTGCTTGACAAACATCTATTGACTCTCCCAAACACCATCTAACTCATGTGTTTCATGAAAACATCAACTACTTGGCCTAGAAGTTCTTATATACCATGATAAACCGAGAAGGAACAAATGGTCTTATAAGTCTTAAACCTAGATTTCTTCATTCTTCAAACACCGTGGGTGCTTGACAAACATCTATTGACTCTCCCAAACACCATCTAACTCATGTGTTTCATGAAAACATCAACTACTTGGCCTAGAAGTTCTTATATTGCATGATAAACCGAGAAGGAACAAATGGGCTTACAAGTCTTAAACCAAGATTTCTTCATTCTTCAAACACCGTGGGTGCTTGACAAACATCTATTGACTCTCCCAAACACCATCTAACTCATGTGTTTCATGAAAACATCAACTACTTGTCCTAGAAGTTCTTATAATCAATGATAAACCGAGAAGGAACAAATGGGCTTATAAGTCTTAAACCTAGATTTCTTCATTCTTCAAACACCGTGGGTGCTTGACAAACATCTATTGACTCTCCCAAACACCATCTAACTCATGTGTTTCATGAAAACATCAACTACTTGGCCTAGAAGTTCTTATATTGCATGATAAACCGAGAAGGAACAAATGGGCTTACAAGTCTTAAACCAAGATTTCTTCCTTCTTGAAACACCGTTGGTGCTTGACAAACATCTATTGACTCTCCCAAACACCATCTAACTCATGTGTTTCATGAAAACATAAACTACTTGGCCTTGAAGTTCTTATATACCATGATAAACCGAGAAGGAACAAATGGGCTTATAAGTCTTAAACCTAGATTTCTTCATTCTTCAAACACCGTGGGTGCTTGACAAACATCTATTGACTCTCCCAAACACCATCTAACTCATGTGTTTCATGAAAACATCAACTACTTGGCCAAGAAGTTCTTATATTGCATGATAAACCGAGAAGGAACGAATGGGCTTATAAGTCTTAAACCTAGATTTCTTCATTCTTCAAACACCGTGGGTGCTTGACAAACATCTATTGACTCTCCCAAACACCATCTAACTCATGTGTTTCATGAAAACATCAACTACTTGGCCAAGAAGTTCTTATATTGCATGATAAACCGAGAAGGAACAAATGGGCTTACAAGTCTTAAACCAAGATTTTTTCATTCTTGAAACACCGTGGGTGCTTGACAAACATCATCTATTGACTCTCCCAAACACCATCTAACTCATGTGTTTCATGAAAACATCAACTACTTGGCCAAGAAGTTCTTATATTGCATGATAAACCGAGAAGGAACAAATGGGCTTACAAGTCTTAAACCAAGATTTCTTCATTCTTCAAACACCGTGGGTGCTTGACAAACATCTATTGACTCTCCCAAACACCATCTAACTCATGTGTTTCGTGAAAACATCAACTACTTGGCCTAGAAGTTCTTATATTGCATGATAAACCGAGAAGGAACAAATGGGCTTACAAGTCTTAAACCAAGATTTCTTCATTCTTCAAACACCGTGGGTGCTTGACAAACATCTATTGACTCTCCCAAACACCATCTAACTCATGTGTTTCATGAAAACATCAACTACTTGGCCTAGAAGTTCTTATATACCATGATAAACCGAGAAGGAACAAATGGTCTTATAAGTCTTAAACCTAGATTTCTTCATTCTTCAAACACCGTGGGTGCTTGACAAACATCTATTGACTCTCCCAAACACCATCTAACTCATGTGTTTCATGAAAACATCAACTACTTGGCCTAGAAGTTCTTATATTGCATGATAAACCGAGAAGGAACAAATGGGCTTACAAGTCTTAAACCAAGATTTCTTCATTCTTCAAACACCGTGGGTGCTTGACAAACATCTATTGACTCTCCCAAACACCATCTAACTCATGTGTTTCATGAAAACATCAACTACTTGGCCTAGAAGTTCTTATATTGCATGATAAACCGAGAAGGAACAAATGGGCTTACAAGTCTTAAACCAAGATTTCTTCATTCTTCAAACACCGTGGGTGCTTGACAAACATCTATTGACTCTCCCAAACACCATCTAACTCATGTGTTTCATGAAAACATCAACTACTTGGCCTAGAAGTTCTTATATACCATGATAAACCGAGAAGGAACAAATGGTCTTATAAGTCTTAAACCTAGATTTCTTCATTCTTCAAACACCGTGGGTGCTTGACAAACATCTATTGACTCTCCCAAACACCATCTAACTCATGTGTTTCATGAAAACATCAACTACTTGGCCTAGAAGTTCTTATAATCAATGATAAACCGAGAAGGAACGAATGGGCTTATAAGTCTTAAACCAAGATTTCTTCATTCTTCAAACACCGTGGGTGCTTGACAAACATCTATTGACTCTCCCAAACACCATCTAACTCATGTGTTTCATGAAAACATCAACTACTTGGCCTAGAAGTTCTTATATTGCATGATAAACCGAGAAGGAACAAATGGGCTTACAAGTCTTAAACCAAGATTTCTTCATTCTTCAAACACCGTGGGTGCTTGACAAACATCTATTGACTCTCCCAAACACCATCTAACTCATGTGTTTCGTGAAAACATCAACTACTTGGCCTAGAAGTTCTTATATTGCATGATAAACCGAGAAGGAACAAATGGGCTTATAAGTCTTAAACCAAGATTTCTTCATTCTTCAAACACCGTGGGTGCTTGACAAACATCTATTGACTCTCCCAAACACCATCTAACTCATGTGTTTCATGAAAACATCAACTACTTGGCCTAGAAGTTCTTATATTGCATGATAAACCGAGAAGGAACAAATGGGCTTACAAGTCTTAAACCAAGATTTCTTCATTCTTCAAACACCGTGGGTGCTTGACAAACATCTATTGACTCTCCCAAACACCATCTAACTCATGTGTTTCATGAAAACATCAACTACTTGGCCTAGAAGTTCTTATATTGCATGATAAACCGAGAAGGAACAAATGGGCTTACAAGTCTTAAACCAAGATTTCTTCATTCTTCAAACACCGTGGGTGCTTGACAAACATCTATTGACTCTCCCAAACACCATCTAACTCATGTGTTTCATGAAAACATCAACTACTTGGCCTAGAAGTTCTTATAATCAATGATAAACCGAGAAGGAACGAATGGGCTTATAAGTCTTAAACCTAGATTTCTTCATTCTTCAAACACCGTGGGTGCTTGACAAACATCTATTGACTCTCCCAAACACCATCTAACTCATGTGTTTCATGAAAACATCAACTACTTGGCCTAGAAGTTCTTATATTGCATGATAAACCGAGAAGGAACAAATGGGCTTACAAGTCTTAAACCAAGATTTCTTCATTCTTCAAACACCGTGGGTGCTTGACAAACATCTATTGACTCTCCCAAACACCATCTAACTCATGTGTTTCATGAAAACATCAACTACTTGGCCTAGAAGTTCTTATATTGCATGATAAACCGAGAAGGAACAAATGGGCTTATAAGTCTTAAACCAAGATTTCTTCATTCTTCAAACACCGTGGGTGCTTGACAAACATCTATTGACTCTCCCAAACACCATCTAACTCATGTGTTTCATGAAAACATCAACTACTTGGCCTAGAAGTTCTTATATTGCATGATAAACCGAGAAGGAACAAATGGGCTTACAAGTCTTAAACCAAGATTTCTTCATTCTTCAAACACCGTGGGTGCTTGACAAACATCTATTGACTCTCCCAAACACCATCTAACTCATGTGTTTCATGAAAACATCAACTACTTGGCCTAGAAGTTCTTATATTCAATGATAAACCGAGAAGGAACGAATGGGCTTATAAGTCTTAAACCTAGATTTCTTCATTCTTCAAACACCGTGGGTGCTTGACAAACATCTATTGACTCTCCCAAACACCATCTAACTCATGTGTTTCATGAAAACATCAACTACTTGGCCTAGAAGTTCTTATATTGCATGATAAACCGAGAAGGAACAAATGGGCTTACAAGTCTTAAACCAAGATTTCTTCATTCTTCAAACACCGTGGGTGCTTGACAAACATCTATTGACTCTCCCAAACACCATCTAACTCATGTGTTTCATGAAAACATCAACTACTTGGCCTAGAAGTTCTTATATTGCATGATAAACCGAGAAGGAACAAATGGGCTTATAAGTCTTAAACCAAGATTTCTTCATTCTTCAAACACCGTGGGTGCTTGACAAACATCTATTGACTCTCCCAAACACCATCTAACTCATGTGTTTCATGAAAACATCAACTACTTGGCCTAGAAGTTCTTATATTGCATGATAAACCGAGAAGGAACAAATGGGCTTACAAGTCTTAAACCAAGATTTCTTCATTCTTCAAACACCGTGGGTGCTTGACAAACATCTATTGACTCTCCCAAACACCATCTAACTCATGTGTTTCGTGAAAACATCAACTACTTGGCCTAGAAGTTCTTATATTGCATGATAAACCGAGAAGGAACAAATGGTCTTATAAGTCTTAAACCAAGATTTCTTCATTCTTCAAACACCGTGGGTGCTTGACAAACATCTATTGACTCTCCCAAACACCATCTAACTCATGTGTTTCATGAAAACATCAACTACTTGTCCTAGAAGTTCTTATAATCAATGATAAACCGAGAAGGAACGAATGGGCTTATAAGTCTTAAACCTAGATTTCTTCATTCTTCAAACACCGTGGGTGCTTGACAAACATCTATTGACTCTCCCAAACACCATCTAACTCATGTGTTTCATGAAAACATCAACTACTTGGCCAAGAAGTTCTTATATTGCATGATAAACCGAGAAGGAACAAATGGGCTTACAAGTCTTAAACCAAGATTTCTTCCTTCTTGAAACACCGTTGGTGCTTGACAAACATCTATTGACTCTCCCAAACACCATCTAACTCATGTGTTTCATGAAAACATAAACTACTTGGCCTAGAAGTTCTTATATACCATGATAAACCGAGAAGGAACAAATGGTCTTATAAGTCTTAAACCTAGATTTCTTCATTCTTCAAACACCGTGGGTGCTTGACAAACATCTATTGACTCTCCTAAACACCATCTAACTCATGTGTTTCGTGAAAACATCAACTACTTGGCCTACAAGTTCTTATATTGCATGATAAACCGAGAAGGAACAAATGGGCTTACAAGTCTTAAACCAAGATTTCTTCATTCTTGAAACACCGTGGGTGCTTGACAAACATCATCTATTGACTCTCCCAAACACCAACTAAATCATGTGTTTCGTGAAAACATCAACTACTTGGCCTAGAAGTTCTTATATTGCATGATAAACCGAGAAGGAACAAATGGGCTTACAAGTCTTAAACCAAGATTTCTTCATTCTTCAAACACCGTGGGTGCTTGACAAACATCTATTGACTCTCCCAAACACCATCTAACTCATGTGTTTCATGAAAACATCAACTACTTGGCCTAGAAGTTCTTATATTGCATGATAAACCGAGAAGGAACAAATGGGCTTATAAGTCTTAAACCTAGATTTCTTCATTCTTCAAACACCGTGGGTGCTTGACAAACATCTATTGACTCTCCCAAACACCATCTAACTCATGTGTTTCATGAAAACATCAACTACTTGGCCTAGAAGTTCTTATATTGCATGATAAACCGAGAAGGAACAAATGGGCTTATAAGTCTTAAACCAAGATTTCTTCATTCTTCAAACACCGTGGGTGCTTGACAAACATCTATTGACTCTCCCAAACACCATCTAACTCATGTGTTTCGTGAAAACATCAACTACTTGGCCTAGAAGTTCTTATATTGCATGATAAAGCGAGAAGGAACGAATGGGCTTATAAGTCTTAAACCAAGATTTCTTCATTCTTCAAACACCGTGGGTGCTTGACAAACATCTATTGACTCTCCCAAACACCATCTAACTCATGTGTTTCATGAAAACATCAACTACTTGGCCTAGAAGTTCTTATATTGCATGATAAACCGAGAAGGAACAAATGGGCTTACAAGTCTTAAACCAAGATTTCTTCATTCTTCAAACACCGTGGGTGCTTGACAAACATCTATTGACTCTCCCAAACACCATCTAACTCATGTGTTTCATGAAAACATCAACTACTTGGCCAAGAAGTTCTTATATTGCATGATAAACCGAGAAGGAACAAATGGGCTTACAAGTCTTAAACCAAGATTTTTTCATTCTTGAAACACCGTGGGTGCTTGACAAACATCATCTATTGACTCTCCCAAACACCATCTAACTCATGTGTTTCATGAAAACATCAACTACTTGGCCAAGAAGTTCTTATATTGCATGATAAACCGAGAAGGAACAAATGGTCTTATAAGTCTTAAACCTAGATTTCTTCATTCTTCAAACACCGTGGGTGCTTGACAAACATCTATTGACTCTCCCAAACACCATCTAACTCATGTGTTTCATGAAAACATCATGTACTTGTCCTAGAAGTTCTTATAATCAATGATAAACCGAGAAGGAACAAATGGGCTTATAAGTCTTAAACCTAGATTTCTTCATTCTTCAAACACCGTGGGTGCTTGACAAACATCTATTGACTCTCCCAAACACCATCTAACTCATGTGTTTCGTGAAAACATCAACTACTTGGCCTAGAAGTTCTTATATTGCATGATAAACCGAGAAGGAACAAATGGGCTTACAAGTCTTAAACCAAGATTTCTTCCTTCTTGAAACACCGTTGGTGCTTGACAAACATCTATTGACTCTCCCAAACACCATCTAACTCATGTGTTTCATGAAAACATAAACTACTTGGCCTTGAAGTTCTTATATACCATGATAAACCGAGAAGGAACAAATGGTCTTATAAGTCTTAAACCTAGATTTCTTCATTCTTCAAACACCGTGGGTGCTTGACAAACATCTATTGACTCTCCCAAACACCATCTAACTCATGTGTTTCATGAAAACATCAACTACTTGGCCTAGAAGTTCTTATATTGCATGATAAACCGAGAAGGAACAAATGGGCTTATAAGTCTTAAACCTAGATTTCTTCATTCTTCAAACACCGTGGGTGCTTGACAAACATCTATTGACTCTCCCAAACACCATCTAACTCATGTGTTTCATGAAAACATCAACTACTTGGCCAAGAAGTTCTTATATTGCATGATAAACCGAGAAGGAACAAATGGGCTTACAAGTCTTAAACCAAGATTTTTTCATTCTTGAAACACCGTGGGTGCTTGACAAACATCATCTATTGACTCTCCCAAACACCAACTAAATCATGTGTTTCTTGAAAACATCAACTACTTGGCCTAGAAGTTCTTATATTGCATGATAAACCGAGAAGGAACAAATGGGCTTACAAGTCTTAAACCAAGATTTCTTCATTCTTCAAACACCGTGGGTGCTTGACAAACATCTATTGACTCTCCCAAACACCATCTAACTCATGTGTTTCGTGAAAACATCAACTACTTGGCCTAGAAGTTCTTATATTGCATGATAAACCGAGAAGGAACAAATGGGCTTACAAGTCTTAAACCAAGATTTCTTCATTCTTCAAACACCGTGGGTGCTTGACAAACATCTATTGACTCTCCCAAACACCATCTAACTCATGTGTTTCATGAAAACATCAACTACTTGGCCTAGAAGTTCTTATATTGCATGATAAACCGAGAAGGAACAAATGGGCTTACAAGTCTTAAACCAAGATTTCTTCATTCTTCAAACACCGTGGGTGCTTGACAAACATCTATTGACTCTCCCAAACACCATCTAACTCATGTGTTTCATGAAAACATCAACTACTTGGCCTAGAAGTTCTTATATTGCATGATAAACCGAGAAGGAACAAATGGGCTTACAAGTCTTAAACCAAGATTTCTTCATTCTTCAAACACCGTGGGTGCTTGACAAACATCTATTGACTCTCCCAAACACCATCTAACTCATGTGTTTCATGAAAACATCAACTACTTGGCCTAGAAGTTCTTATATTGCATGATAAACCGAGAAGGAACAAATGGGCTTACAAGTCTTAAACCAAGATTTCTTCATTCTTCAAACACCGTGGGTGCTTGACAAACATCTATTGACTCTCCCAAACACCATCTAACTCATGTGTTTCATGAAAACATCAACTACTTGGCCTAGAAGTTCTTATATTGCATGATAAACCGAGAAGGAACAAATGGGCTTATAAGTCTTAAACCAAGATTTCTTCATTCTTCAAACACCGTGGGTGCTTGACAAACATCTATTGACTCTCCCAAACACCATCTAACTCATGTGTTTCATGAAAACATCAACTACTTGGCCTAGAAGTTCTTATATTGCATGATAAACCGAGAAGGAACAAATGGGCTTACAAGTCTTAAACCAAGATTTCTTCATTCTTCAAACACCGTGGGTGCTTGACAAACATCTATTGACTCTCCCAAACACCATCTAACTCATGTGTTTCATGAAAACATCAACTACTTGGCCTAGAAGTTCTTATATTGCATGATAAACCGAGAAGGAACAAATGGTCTTATAAGTCTTAAACCTAGATTTCTTCATTCTTCAAACACCGTGGGTGCTTGACAAACATCTATTGACTCTCCCAAACACCATCTAACTCATGTGTTTCATGAAAACATCAACTACTTGGCCTAGAAGTTCTTATATTGCATGATAAACCGAGAAGGAACGAATGGGCTTATAAGTCTTAAACCTAGATTTCTTCATTCTTCAAACACCGTGGGTGCTTGACAAACATCTATTGACTCTCCCAAACACCATCTAACTCATGTGTTTCATGAAAACATCAACTACTTGGCCAAGAAGTTCTTATATTGCATGATAAACCGAGAAGGAACAAATGGGCTTACAAGTCTTAAACCAAGATTTTTTCATTCTTGAAACACCGTGGGTGCTTGACAAACATCATCTATTGACTCTCCCAAACACCAACTAAATCATGTGTTTCGTGAAAACATCAACTACTTGGCCTAGAAGTTCTTATATTGCATGATAAACCGAGAAGGAACAAATGGGCTTACAAGTCTTAAACCAAGATTTCTTCATTCTTCAAACACCGTGGGTGCTTGACAAACATCTATTGACTCTCCCAAACACCATCTAACTCATGTGTTTCGTGAAAACATCAACTACTTGGCCTAGAAGTTCTTATATTGCATGATAAACCGAGAAGGAACAAATGGGCTTACAAGTCTTAAACCAAGATTTCTTCATTCTTCAAACACCGTGGGTGCTTGACAAACATCTATTGACTCTCCCAAACACCATCTAACTCATGTGTTTCATGAAAACATCAACTACTTGGCCTAGAAGTTCTTATATTGCATGATAAACCGAGAAGGAACAAATGGGCTTACAAGTCTTAAACCAAGATTTCTTCATTCTTCAAACACCGTGGGTGCTTGACAAACATCTATTGACTCTCCCAAACACCATCTAACTCATGTGTTTCATGAAAACATCAACTACTTGGCCTAGAAGTTCTTATATTGCATGATAAACCGAGAAGGAACAAATGGGCTTACAAGTCTTAAACCATGATTTCTTCATTCTTCAAACACCGTGGAAGCTTGACAAACATCTATTGACTCTCCCAAACACCATCTAACTCATGTGTTTCATGAAAACATCAACTACTTGGCCTAGAAGTTCTTATATTGCATGATAAACCGAGAAGGAACAAATGGGCTTATAAGTCTTAAACCAAGATTTCTTCATTCTTCAAACACCGTGGGTGCTTGACAAACATCTATTGACTCTCCCAAACACCATCTAACTCATGTGTTTCGTGAAAACATCAACTACTTGGCCTAGAAGTTCTTATATTGCATGATAAACCGAGAAGGAACAAATGGGCATAAAAGTCTTAAACCAAGATTTATTCAATATTCAAACACCGTGGGTGCTTGACAAACATCTATTGACTCTCCCAAACACCATCTAACTCATGTGTTTCATGAAAACATCAACTACTTGGCCTAGAAGTTCTTATATTGCATGATAAACCGAGAAGGAACAAATGGGCTTACAAGTCTTAAACCAAGATTTCTTCATTCTTGAAACACCGTGGGTGCTTGACAAACATCTATTGACTCTCCCAAACACCATCTAACTCATGTGTTTCGTGAAAACATCAACTACTTGGCCTAGAAGTTCTTATATAATATGATAATCCGAGAAGGAACAAATGGTCTTATAAGTCTTAAACCAAGATCTCTTCAATCATCACTCACCGTGGGTGCTTGACAAACATCTATTGACTCTCCCAAACACCATCTAACTCGTATGTTTCATGAAAACATCAAGTACTTTTCCTAGAAGTTCTTATAATCCATGATAAACCGAGAAGGAACAAATGGGCTTATAAGTCTTAAACCTAGATTTCTTCATTCTTCAAACACCGTGGGTGCTTGACAAACATCTATTGACTCTCCCAAACACCATCTAACTCATGTGTTTCGTGAAAACATCAACTACTTGGCCTAGAAGTTCTTATATTGCATGATAAACCGAGAAGGAACAAATGGGCTTACAAGTCTTAAACCAAGATTTCTTCCTTCTTGAAACACCGTTGGTGCTTGACAAACATCTATTGACTCTCCCAAACACCATCTAACTCATGTGTTTCATGAAAACATAAACTACTTGGCCTTGAAGTTCTTATATACCATGATAAACCGAGAAGGAACAAATGGTCTTATAAGTCTTAAACCTAGATTTCTTCATTCTTCAAACACCGTGGGTGCTTGACAAACATCTATTGACTCTCCCAAACACCATCTAACTCATGTGTTTCATGAAAACATCAACTACTTGGCCTAGAAGTTCTTATATTGCATGACAAACCGAGAAGGAACGAATGGGCTTATAAGTCTTAAACCTAGATTTCTTCATTCTTCAAACACCGTGGGTGCTTGACAAACATCTATTGACTCTCCCAAACACCATCTAACTCATGTGTTTCATGAAAACATCAACTACTTGGCCAAGAAGTTCTTATATTGCATGATAAACCGAGAAGGAACAAATGGGCTTACAAGTCTTAAACCAAGATTTCTTCATTCTTGAAACACCGTGGGTGCTTGACAAACATCATCTATTGACTCTCCCAAACACCAACTAAATCATGTGTTTCGTGAAACCATCAACTACTTGGCCTAGAAGTTCTTATATTGCATGATAAACCGAGAAGGAACAAATGGGCTTACAAGTCTTAAACCAAGATTTCTTCATTCTTCAAACACTGTGGGTGCTTGACAAACATCTATTGACTCTCCCAAACACCATCTAACTCATGTGTTTCATGAAAACATCATGTACTTGTCCTAGAAGTTCTTATAATCAATGATAAACCGAGAAGGAACAAATGGTCTTATAAGTCTTAAACCTAGATTTCTTCATTCTTCAAACACCGTGGGTGCTTGACAAACATCTATTGACTCTCCCAAACACCATCTAACTCATGTGTTTCATGAAAACATCAACTACTTGGCCAAGAAGTTCTTATATTGCATGATAAACCGAGAAGGAACAAATGGGCTTACAAGTCTTAAACCAAGATTTCTTCCTTCTTGAAACACCGTTGGTGCTTGACAAACATCTATTGACTCTCCCAAACACCATCTAACTCATGTGTTTCATGAAAACATAAACTACTTGGCCTTGAAGTTCTTATATACCATGATAAACCGAGAAGGAACAAATGGTCTTATAAGTCTTAAACCTAGATTTCTTCATTCTTCAAACACCGTGGGTGCTTGACAAACATCTATTGACTCTCCCAAACACCATCTAACTCATGTGTTTCATGAAAACATCAACTACTTGGCCTAGAAGTTCTTATATTGCATGATAAACCGAGAAGGAACAAATGGGCTTATAAGTCTTAAACCTAGATTTCTTCATTCTTCAAACACCGTGGGTGCTTGACAAACATCTATTGACTCTCCCAAACACCATCTAACTCATGTGTTTCATGAAAACATCAACTACTTGGCCAAGAAGTTCTTATATTGCATGATAAACCGAGAAGGAACAAATGGGCTTACAAGTCTTAAACCAAGATTTTTTCATTCTTGAAACACCGTGGGTGCTTGACAAACATCATCTATTGACTCTCCCAAACACCATCTAACTCATGTGTTTCATGAAAACATCAACTACTTGGCCTAGAAGTTCTTATATTGCATGATAAACCGAGAAGGAACAAATGGGCTTACAAGTCTTAAACCAAGATTTCTTCATTCTTCAAACACCGTGGGTGCTTGACAAACATCTATTGACTCTCCCAAACACCATCTAACTCATGTGTTTCGTGAAAACATCAACTACTTGGCCTAGAAGTTCTTATATTGCATGATAAACCGAGAAGGAACAAATGGGCTTACAAGTCTTAAACCAAGATTTCTTCATTCTTCAAACACCGTGGGTGCTTGACAAACATCTATTGACTCTCCCAAACACCATCTAACTCATGTGTTTCATGAAAACATCAACTACTTGGCCTAGAAGTTCTTATATTGCATGATAAACCGAGAAGGGACAAATGGGCTTATAAGTCTTAAACCAAGATTACTTCATTCTTCAAACACCGTGGGTGCTTGACAAACATCTATTAACTCTCCCAAACACCATCTAACTCATGTGTTTCATGAAAACATCAACTACTTGGCCTAGAAGTTCTTATATTGCATGATAAACCGAGAAGGGACAAATGGGCTTATAAGTCTTAAACCAAGATTTCTTCATTCTTCAAACACCGTGGGTGCTTGACAAACATCTATTGACTCTCCCAAACACCATCTAACTCATGTGTTTCATGAAAACATCAACTACTTGGCCTAGAAGTTCTTATATTGCATGATAAACCGAGAAGGAACAAATGGGCTTACAAGTCTTAAACCAAGATTTCTTCATTCTTCAAACACCGTGGGTGCTTGACAAACATCTATTGACTCTCCCAAACACCATCTAACTCATGTGTTTCATGAAAACATCAACTACTTGGCCTAGAAGTTCTTATATTGCATGATAAACCGAGAAGGAACAAATGGGATTATAAGTCTTAAACCTAGATTTCTTCATTCTTCAAACACCGTGGGTGCTTGACAAACATCTATTGACTCTCCCAAACACCATCTAACTCATGTGTTTCATGAAAACATCATGTACTTGTCCTAGAAGTTCTTATAATCAATGATAAACCGAGAAGGAACGAATGGGCTTATAAGTCTTAAACCTAGATTTCTTCATTCTTCAAACACCGTGGGTGCTTGACAAACATCTATTGACTCTCCCAAACACCATCTAACTCATGTGTTTCGTGAAAACATCAACTACTTGGCCTAGAAGTTCTTATATTGCATGATAAACCGAGAAGGAACAAATGGGCTTACAAGTCTTAAACCAAGATTTCTTCATTCTTGAAACACCGTGGGTGCTTGACAAACATCTATTGACTCTCCCAAACACCATCTAACTCATGTGTTTCGTGAAAACATCAACTACTTGGCCTAGAAGTTCTTATATACCATGATAAACCGAGAAGGAACAAATGGTCTTATAAGTCTTAAACCTAGATTTCTTCATTCTTCAAACACCGTGGGTGCTTGACAAACATCTATTGACTCTCCCAAACACCATCTAACTCATGTGTTTCATGAAAACATCAACTACTTGGCCTAGAAGTTCTTATATTGCATGATAAACCGAGAAGGAACAAATGGGCTTACAAGTCTTAAACCAAGATTTCTTCATTCTTCAAACACCGTGGGTGCTTGACAAACATCTATTGACTCTCCCAAACACCATCTAACTCATGTGTTTCATGAAAACATCAACTACTTGGCCAAGAAGTTCTTATATTGCATGATAAACCGAGAAGGAACAAATGGGCTTACAAGTCTTAAACCAAGATTTCTTCATTCTTGAAACACCGTGGGTGCTTGACAAACATCATCTATTGACTCTCCCAAACACCATCTAACTCATGTGTTTCGTGAAAACATCAACTACTTGGCCTAGAAGTTCTTATATTGCATGATAAACCGAGAAGGAACAAATGGGCTTACAAGTCTTAAACCAAGATTTCTTCATTCTTCAAACACCGTGGGTGCTTGACAAACATCTATTGACTCTCCCAAACACCATCTAACTCATGTGTTTCATGAAAACATCATGTACTTGTCCTAGAAGTTCTTATAATCAATGATAAACCGAGAAGGAACGAATGGGCTTATAAGTCTTAAACCTAGATTTCTTCATTCTTCAAACACCGTGGGTGCTTGACAAACATCTATTGACTCTCCCAAACACCATCTAACTCATGTGTTTCATGAAAACATCAACTACTTGGCCTAGAAGTTCTTATATTGCATGATAAACCGAGAAGGAACAAATGGGCTTACAAGTCTTAAACCAAGATTTCTTCCTTCTTGAAACACCGTTGGTGCTTGACAAACATCTATTGACTCTCCCAAACACCATCTAACTCATGTGTTTCATGAAAACATAAACTACTTGGCCTTGAAGTTCTTATATACCATGATAAACCGAGAAGGAACAAATGGTCTTATAAGTCTTAAACCTAGATTTCTTCATTCTTCAAACACCGTGGGTGCTTGACAAACATCTATTGACTCTCCCAAACACCATCTAACTCATGTGTTTCGTGAAAACATCAACTACTTGGCCTAGAAGTTCTTATATTGCATGATAAACCGAGAAGGAACGAATGGGCTTATAAGTCTTAAACCTAGATTTCTTCATTCTTCAAACACCGTGGGTGCTTGACAAACATCTATTGACTCTCCCAAACACCATCTAACTCATGTGTTTCATGAAAACATCAACTACTTGGCCAAGAAGTTCTTATATTGCATGATAAACCGAGAAGGAACAAATGGGCTTACAAGTCTTAAACCAAGATTTTTTCATTCTTGAAACACCGTGGGTGCTTGACAAACATCATCTATTGACTCTCCCAAACACCATCTAACTCATGTGTTTCATGAAAACATCAACTACTTGGCCAAGAAGTTCTTATATTGCATGATAAACCGAGAAGGAACAAATGGGCTTACAAGTCTTAAACCAAGATTTCTTCATTCTTCAAACACCGTGGGTGCTTGACAAACATCTATTGACTCTCCCAAACACCATCTAACTCATGTGTTTCATGAAAACATCAACTACTTGGCCTAGAAGTTCTTATATTGCATGATAAACCGAGAAGGAACAAATGGGCTTACAAGTCTTAAACCAAGATTTCTTCATTCTTCAAACACCGTGGGTGCTTGACAAACATCTATTGACTCTCCCAAACACCATCTAACTCATGTGTTTCATGAAAACATCAACTACTTGGCCTAGAAGTTCTTATATTGCATGATAAACCGAGAAGGAACAAATGGGCTTACAAGTCTTAAACCAAGATTTCTTCATTCTTCAAACACCGTGGGTGCTTGACAAACATCTATTGACTCTCCCAAACACCATCTAACTCATGTGTTTCATGAAAACATCAACTACTTGGCCTAGAAGTTCTTATATTGCATGATAAACCGAGAAGGAACGAATGGGCTTATAAGTCTTAAACCAAGATTTCTTCATTCTTCAAACACCGTGGGTGCTTGACAAACATCTATTGACTCTCCCAAACACCATCTAACTCATGTGTTTCATGAAAACATCAACTACTTGGCCTAGAAGTTCTTATATTGCATGATAAACCGAGAAGGAACAAATGGGCTTACAAGTCTTAAACCAAGATTTCTTCATTCTTGAAACACCGTGGGTGCTTGACAAACATCTATTGACTCTCCCAAACACCATCTAACTCATGTGTTTCGTGAAAACATCAACTACTTGGCCTAGAAGTTCTTATATTGCATGATAAACCGAGAAGGAACAAATGGGCTTATAAGTCTTAAACCTAGATTTCTTCATTCTTCAAACACCGTGGGTGCTTGACAAACATCTATTGACTCTCCCAAACACCATCTAACTCATGTGTTTCATGAAAACATCAACTACTTGGCCTAGAAGTTCTTATATTGCATGATAAACCGAGAAGGAACAAATGGGCTTACAAGTCTTAAACCAAGATTTCTTCATTCTTGAAACACCGTGGGTGCTTGACAAACATCATCTATTGACTCTCCCAAACACCATCTAACTCATGTGTTTCATGAAAACATCAACTACTTGGCCTAGAAGTTCTTATATTGCATGATAAACCGAGAAGGAACAAATGGGCTTACAAGTCTTAAACCAAGATTTCTTCATTCTTCAAACACCGTGGGTGCTTGACAAACATCTATTGACTCTCCCAAACACCATCTAACTCATGTGTTTCATGAAAACATCAACTACTTGGCCTAGAAGTTCTTATAATCCATGATAAACCGAGAAGGAACAAATGGGCTTATAAGTCTTAAACCTAGATTTCTTCATTCTTCAAACACCGTGGGTGCTTGACAAACATCTATTGACTCTCCCAAACACCATCTAACTCATGTGTTTCGTGAAAACATCAACTACTTGGCCTAGAAGTTCTTATATTGCATGATAAACCGAGAAGGAACAAATGGGCTTACAAGTCTTAAACCAAGATTTCTTCATTATTGAAACACCGTTGGTGCTTGACAAACATCTATTGACTCTCCCAAACACCATCTAACTCATGTGTTTCATGAAAACATCAACTACTTGGCCTAGAAGTTCTTATATACCATGATAAACCGAGAAGGAACAAATGGTCTTATAAGTCTTAAACCTAGATTTCTTCATTCTTCAAACACCGTGGGTGCTTGACAAACATCTATTGACTCTCCCAAACACCATCTAACTCATGTGTTTCGTGAAAACATCAACTACTTGGCCTAGAAGTTCTTATATTGCATGACAAACCGAGAAGGAACGAATGGGCTTATAAGTCTTAAACCTAGATTTCTTCATTCTTCAAACACCGTGGGTGCTTGACAAACATCTATTGACTCTCCCAAACACCATCTAACTCATGTGTTTCATGAAAACATCAACTACTTGGCCAAGAAGTTCTTATATTGCATGATAAACCGAGAAGGAACAAATGGGCTTACAAGTCTTAAACCAAGATTTCTTCATTCTTGAAACACCGTGGGTGCTTGACAAACATCATCTATTGACTCTCCCAAACACCAACTAAATCATGTGTTTCGTGAAACCATCAACTACTTGGCCTAGAAGTTCTTATATTGCATGATAAACCGAGAAGGAACAAATGGGCTTACAAGTCTTAAACCAAGATTTCTTCATTCTTCAAACACTGTGGGTGCTTGACAAACATCTATTGACTCTCCCAAACACCATCTAACTCATGTGTTTCATGAAAACATCATGTACTTGTCCTAGAAGTTCTTATAATCAATGATAAACCGAGAAGGAACGAATGGGCTTATAAGTCTTAAACCTAGATTTCTTCATTCTTCAAACACCGTGGGTGCTTGACAAACATCTATTGACTCTCCCAAACACCATCTAACTCATGTGTTTCGTGAAAACATCAACTACTTGGCCTAGAAGTTCTTATATTGCATGATAAACCGAGAAGGAACAAATGGGCTTACAAGTCTTAAACCAAGATTTCTTCCTTCTTGAAACACCGTTGGTGCTTGACAAACATCTATTGACTCTCCCAAACACCATCTAACTCATGTGTTTCATGAAAACATAAACTACTTGGCCTTGAAGTTCTTATATACCATGATAAACCGAGAAGGAACAAATGGTCTTATAAGTCTTAAACCTAGATTTCTTCATTCTTCAAACACCGTGGGTGCTTGACAAACATCTATTGACTCTCCCAAACACCATCTAACTCATGTGTTTCATGAAAACATCAACTACTTGGCCTAGAAGTTCTTATATTGCATGACAAACCGAGAAGGAACGAATGGGCTTATAAGTCTTAAACCTAGATTTCTTCATTCTTCAAACACCGTGGGTGCTTGACAAACATCTATTGACTCTCCCAAACACCATCTAACTCATGTGTTTCATGAAAACATCAACTACTTGGCCAAGAAGTTCTTATATTGCATGATAAACCGAGAAGGAACAAATGGGCTTACAAGTCTTAAACCAAGATTTTTTCATTCTTGAAACACCGTGGGTGCTTGACAAACATCATCTATTGACTCTCCCAAACACCAACTAAATCATGTGTTTCGTGAAAACATCAACTACTTGGCCTAGAAGTTCTTATATTGCATGATAAACCGAGAAGGAACAAATGGGCTTACAAGTCTTAAACCAAGATTTCTTCATTCTTCAAACACCGTGGGTGCTTGACAAACATCTATTGACTCTCCCAAACACCATCTAACTCATGTGTTTCGTGAAAACATCAACTACTTGGCCTAGAAGTTCTTATATTGCATGATAAACCGAGAAGGAACAAATGGGCTTACAAGTCTTAAACCAAGATTTCTTCATTCTTCAAACACCGTGGGTGCTTGACAAACATCTATTGACTCTCCCAAACACCATCTAACTCATGTGTTTCATGAAAACATCAACTACTTGGCCTAGAAGTTCTTATATTGCATGATAAACCGAGAAGGAACAAATGGGCTTACAAGTCTTAAACCAAGATTTCTTCATTCTTCAAACACCGTGGGTGCTTGACAAACATCTATTGACTCTCCCAAACACCATCTAACTCATGTGTTTCATGAAAACATCAACTACTTGGCCTAGAAGTTCTTATATTGCATGATAAACCGAGAAGGGACAAATGGGCTTATAACTCTTAAGCCATGATTTCTTCATTCTTCAAACACCGTGGGTGCTTGACAAACATCTATTGACTCTCCCAAACACCATCTAACTCATGTGTTTCATGAAAACATCAACTACTTGGCCTAGAAGTTCTTATATTGCATGATAAACCGAGAAGGAACAAATGGGCTTACAAGTCTTAAACCAAGATTTCTTCATTCTTCAAACACCGTGGGTGCTTGACAAACATCTATTGACTCTCCCAAACACCATCTAACTCATGTGTTTCATGAAAACATCAACTACTTGGCCTAGAAGTTCTTATATACCATGATAAACCGAGAAGGAACAAATGGGCTTACAAGTCTTAAACCAAGATTTCTTCATACTTCAAACACCGTGGGTGCTTGACAAACATCTATTGACTCTCCCAAACACCATCTAACTCATGTGTTTCATGAAAACATCAACTACTTGGCCTAGAAGTTCTTATATTGCATGATAAACCGAGAAGGAACAAATGGGCTTATAAGTCTTAAACCAAGATTTCTTCATTCTTGAAACACCGTGGGTGCTTGACAAACATCTATTGACTCTCCCAAACACCATCTAACTCATGTGTTTCATGAAAACATCAACTACTTGGCCTAGAAGTTCTTATATTGCATGATAAACCGAGAAGGAACAAATGGGCTTACAAGTCTTAAACCAAGATTTCTTCATTCTTCAAACACCGTGGGTGCTTGACAAACATCTATTGACTCTCCTAAACACCATCTAACTCATGTGTTTCGTGAAAACATCAACTACTTGGCCTAGAAGTTCTTATATTGCATGACAAACCGAGAAGGAACGAATGGGCTTATAAGTCTTAAACCTAGATTTCTTCATTCTTCAAACACCGTGGGTGCTTGACAAACATCTATTGACTCTCCCAAACACCATCTAACTCATGTGTTTCATGAAAACATCAACTACTTGGCCTAGAAGTTCTTATATTGCATGATAAACCGAGAAGGAACGAATGGGCTTATAAGTCTTAAACCAAGATTTCTTCATTCTTCAAACACCGTGGGTGCTTGACAAACATCTATTGACTCTCCCAAACACCATCTAACTCATGTGTTTCATGAAAACATCAACTACTTGGCCTAGAAGTTCTTATATTGCATGATAAACCGAGAAGGAACAAATGGGCTTATAAGTCTTAAACCAAGATTTCTTCATTCTTCAAACACCGTGGGTGCTTGACAAACATCTATTGACTCTCCCAAACACCATCTAACTCATGTGTTTCATGAAAACATAAATTACTTGGCCTAGAAGTTCTTATATACCATGATAAACCGAGAAGGAACGAATGGGCTTATAAGTCTTAAACCTAGATTTCTTCATTCTTCAAACACCGTGGGTGCTTGACAAACATCTATTGACTCTCCCAAACACCATCTAACTCATGTGTTTCGTGAAAACATCAACTACTTGGCCTAGAAGTTCTTATATTGCATGATAAACCGAGAAGGAACAAATGGGCTTACAAGTCTTAAACCAAGATTTCTTCATTCTTCAAACACCGTGGGTGCTTGACAAACATCTATTGACTCTCCCAAACACCATCTAACTCATGTGTTTCATGAAAACATCAACTACTTGGCCAAGAAGTTCTTATATTGCATGATAAACCGAGAAGGAACAAATGGGCTTATAAGTCTTAAACCAAGATTTCTTCATTCTTCAAACACCGTGGGTGCTTGACAAACATCTATTGACTCTCCCAAACACCATCTAACTCATGTGTTTCATGAAAACATAAACTACTTGGCCTAGAAGTTCTTATATACCATGATAAACCGAGAAGGAACAAATGGGCTTACAAGTCTTAAACCAAGATTTCTTCATTCTTCAAACACCGTGGGTGCTTGACAAACATCTATTGACTCTCCCAAACACCATCTAACTCATGTGTTTCATGAAAACATCAACTACTTGGCCTAGAAGTTCTTATATTGCATGATAAACCGAGAAGGAACAAATCGGCTTACAAGTCTTAAACCAAGATTTCTTCATTCTTCAAACACCGTGGAAGCTTGACAAACATCTATTGACTCTCCCAAACACCATCTAACTCATGTGTTTCATGAAAACATCAACTACTTGGCCTAGAAGTTCTTATATTGCATGATAAACCGAGAAGGAACAAATGGGCTTACAAGTCTTAAACCAAGATTTCTTCATTCTTCAAACACCGTGGGTGCTTGACAAACATCATCTATTGACTCTCCCAAACACCATCTAACTCATGTGTTTCATGAAAACATCAACTACTTGGCCTAGAAGTTCTTATATTGCATGATAAACCGAGAAGGAACAAATGGTCTTATAAGTCTTAAACCTAGATTTCTTCATTCTTCAAACACCGTGGGTGCTTGACAAACATCTATTGACTCTCCCAAACACCATCTAACTCATGTGTTTCATGAAAACATCATGTACTTGTCCTAGAAGTTCTTATAATCAATGATAAACCGAGAAGGAACGAATGGGCTTATAAGTCTTAAACCTAGATTTCTTCATTCTTCAAACACCGTGGGTGCTTGACAAACATCTATTGACTCTCCCAAACACCATCTAACTCATGTGTTTCATGAAAACATCAACTACTTGGCCAAGAAGTTCTTATATTGCATGATAAACCGAGAAGGAACAAATGGGCTTACAAGTCTTAAACCAAGATTTCTTCCTTCTTGAAACACCGTTGGTGCTTGACAAACATCTATTGACTCTCCCAAACACCATCTAACTCATGTGTTTCATGAAAACATAAACTACTTGGCCTTGAAGTTCTTATATACCATGATAAACCGAGAAGGAACAAATGGTCTTATAAGTCTTAAACCTAGATTTCTTCATTCTTCAAACACCGTGGGTGCTTGACAAACATCTATTGACTCTCCTAAACACCATCTAACTCATGTGTTTCGTGAAAACATCAACTACTTGGCCTAGAAGTTCTTATATTGCATGACAAACCGAGAAGGAACGAATGGGCTTATAAGTCTTAAACCTAGATTTCTTCATTCTTCAAACACCGTGGGTGCTTGACAAACATCTATTGACTCTCCCAAACACCATCTAACTCATGTGTTTCATGAAAACATCAACTACTTGGCCAAGAAGTTCTTATATTGCATGATAAACCGAGAAGGAACAAATGGGCTTACAAGTCTTAAACCAAGATTTTTTCATTCTTGAAACACCGTGGGTGCTTGACAAACATCATCTATTGACTCTCCCAAACACCATCTAACTCATGTGTTTCATGAAAACATCAACTACTTGGCCTAGAAGTTCTTATATTGCATGATAAACCGAGAAGGAACAAATGGGCTTACAAGTCTTAAACCAAGATTTCTTCATTCTTCAAACACCGTGGGTGCTTGACAAACATCTATTGACTCTCCCAAACACCATCTAACTCATGTGTTTCGTGAAAACATCAACTACTTGGCCTAGAAGTTCTTATATTGCATGATAAACCGAGAAGGAACAAATGGGCTTACAAGTCTTAAACCAAGATTTCTTCATTCTTCAAACACCGTGGGTGCTTGACAAACATCTATTGACTCTCCCAAACACCATCTAACTCATGTGTTTCATGAAAACATCAACTACTTGGCCTAGAAGTTCTTATATTGCATGATAAACCGAGAAGGAACAAATGGGCTTACAAGTCTTAAACCAAGATTTCTTCATTCTTCAAACACCGTGGGTGCTTGACAAACATCTATTGACTCTCCCAAACACCATCTAACTCATGTGTTTCATGAAAACATCAACTACTTGGCCTAGAAGTTCTTATATTGCATGATAAACCGAGAAGGAACAAATGGGCTTATAAGTCTTAAACCAAGATTTCTTCATTCTTCAAACACCGTGGGTGCTTGACAAACATCTATTGACTCTCCCAAACACCATCTAACTCATGTGTTTCATGAAAACATCAACTACTTGGCCTAGAAGTTCTTATAATCCATGATAAACCGAGAAGGAACAAATGGGCTTATAAGTCTTAAACCAAGATTTCTTCATTCTTCAAACACCGTGGGTGCTTGACAAACATCTATTGACTCTCCCAAACACCATCTAACTCATGTGTTTCGTGAAAACATCAACTACTTGGCCTAGAAGTTCTTATATTGCATGACAAACCGAGAAGGAACGAATGGGCTTATAAGTCTTAAACCTAGATTTCTTCATTCTTCAAACACCGTGGGTGCTTGACAAACATCTATTGACTCTCCCAAACACCATCTAACTCATGTGTTTCATGAAAACATCAACTACTTGGCCAAGAAGTTCTTATATTGCATGATAAACCGAGAAGGAACAAATGGGCTTACAAGTCTTAAACCAAGATTTTTTCATTCTTGAAACACCGTGGGTGCTTGACAAACATCATCTATTGACTCTCCCAAACACCAACTAAATCATGTGTTTCGTGAAAACATCAACTACTTGGCCTAGAAGTTCTTATATTGCATGATAAACCGAGAAGGAACAAATGGGCTTACAAGTCTTAAACCAAGATTTCTTCATTCTTCAAACACCGTGGGTGCTTGACAAACATCTATTGACTCTCCCAAACACCATCTAACTCATGTGTTTCATGAAAACATCAACTACTTGGCCTAGAAGTTCTTATATTGCATGATAAACCGAGAAGGAACAAATGGGCTTACAAGTCTTAAACCAAGATTTCTTCATTCTTCAAACACCGTGGGTGCTTGACAAACATCTATTGACTCTCCCAAACACCATCTAACTCATGTGTTTCATGAAAACATCAACTACTTGGCCTAGAAGTTCTTATATTGCATGATAAACCGAGAAGGAACAAATGGGCTTACAAGTCTTAAACCAAGATTTCTTCATTCTTCAAACACCGTGGGTGCTTGACAAACATCTATTGACTCTCCCAAACACCATCTAACTCATGTGTTTCATGAAAACATCAACTACTTGGCCTAGAAGTTCTTATATACCATGATAAACCGAGAAGGAACAAATGGGCTTATAAGTCTTAAACCTAGATTTCTTCATTCTTCAAACACCGTGGGTGCTTGACAAACATCTATTGACTCTCCCAAACACCATCTAACTCATGTGTTTCATGAAAACATCAACTACTTGGCCTAGAAGTTCTTATATTGCATGATAAACCGAGAAGGAACGAATGGGCTTATAAGTCTTAAACCTAGATTTCTTCATTCTTCAAACACCGTGGGTGCTTGACAAACATCTATTGACTCTCCCAAACACCATCTAACTCATGTGTTTCATGAAAACATCAACTACTTGGCCAAGAAGTTCTTATATTGCATGATAAACCGAGAAGGAACAAATGGGCTTACAAGTCTTAAACCAAGATTTCTTCATTCTTGAAACACCGTGGGTGCTTGACAAACATCATCTATTGACTCTCCCAAACACCATCTAACTCATGTGTTTCGTGAAAACATCAACTACTTGGCCTAGAAGTTCTTATATTGCATGATAAACCGAGAAGGAACAAATGGGCTTACAAGTCTTAAACCAAGATTTCTTCATTCTTCAAACACTGTGGGTGCTTGACAAACATCTATTGACTCTCCCAAACACCATCTAACTCATGTGTTTCATGAAAACATCATGTACTTGTCCTAGAAGTTCTTATAATCAATGATAAACCGAGAAGGAACGAATGGGCTTATAAGTCTTAAACCTAGATTTCTTCATTCTTCAAACACCGTGGGTGCTTGACAAACATCTATTGACTCTCCCAAACACCATCTAACTCATGTGTTTCGTGAAAACATCAACTACTTGGCCTAGAAGTTCTTATATTGCATGATAAACCGAGAAGGAACAAATGGGCTTACAAGTCTTAAACCAAGATTTCTTCCTTCTTGAAACACCGTTGGTGCTTGACAAACATCTATTGACTCTCCCAAACACCATCTAACTCATGTGTTTCATGAAAACATCAACTACTTGGCCTTGAAGTTCTTATATACCATGATAAACCGAGAAGGAACAAATGGGCTTATAAGTCTTAAACCTAGATTTCTTCATTCTTCAAACACCGTGGGTGCTTGACAAACATCTATTGACTCTCCCAAACACCATCTAACTCATGTGTTTCATGAAAACATCAACTACTTGGCCTAGAAGTTCTTATATTGCATGATAAACCGAGAAGGAACGAATGGGCTTATAAGTCTTAAACCTAGATTTCTTCATTCTTCAAACACCGTGGGTGCTTGACAAACATCTATTGACTCTCCCAAACACCATCTAACTCATGTGTTTCATGAAAACATCAACTACTTGGCCAAGAAGTTCTTATATTGCATGATAAACCGAGAAGGAACAAATGGGCTTACAAGTCTTAAACCAAGATTTCTTCATTCTTGAAACACCGTGGGTGCTTGACAAACATCATCTATTGACTCTCCCAAACACCAACTAAATCATGTGTTTCGTGAAAACATCAACTACTTGGCCTAGAAGTTCTTATATTGCATGATAAACCGAGAAGGAACAAATGGGCTTACAAGTCTTAAACCAAGATTTCTTCATTCTTCAAACACCGTGGGTGCTTGACAAACATCTATTGACTCTCCCAAACACCATCTAACTCATGTGTTTCATGAAAACATCAACTACTTGGCCTAGAAGTTCTTATATTGCATGATAAACCGAGAAGGAACAAATGGGCTTACAAGTCTTAAACCAAGATTTCTTCATTCTTCAAACACCGTGGGTGCTTGACAAACATCTATTGACTCTCCCAAACACCATCTAACTCATGTGTTTCATGAAAACATCAACTACTTGGCCTAGAAGTTCTTATATTGCATGATAAACCGAGAAGGAACAAATGGGCTTACAAGTCTTAAACCAAGATTTCTTCATTCTTCAAACACCGTGGGTGCTTGACAAACATCTATTGACTCTCCCAAACACCATCTAACTCATGTGTTTCATGAAAACATCAACTACTTGGCCTAGAAGTTCTTATATTGCATGATAAACCGAGAAGGAACAAATGGGCTTATAAGTCTTAAACCAAGATTTCTTCATTCTTCAAACACCGTGGGTGCTTGACAAACATCTATTGACTCTCCCAAACACCATCTAACTCATGTGTTTCTTGAAAACATCAACTACTTGGCCTAGAAGTTCTTATATTGCATGATAAACCGAGAAGGAACAAATGGGCTTACAAGTCTTAAACCAAGATTTCTTCATTCTTCAAACACCGTGGGTGCTTGACAAACATCTATTGACTCTCCCAAACACCATCTAACTCATGTGTTTCTTGAAAACATCAACTACTTGGCCTAGAAGTTCTTATATACCATGATAAACCGAGAAGGAACAAATGGGCTTACAAGTCTTAAACCAAGATTTCTTCAGTCTTCAAACACCGTGGGTGCTTGACAAACATCTATTGACTCTCCCAAACACCATCTAACTCGTATGTTTCATGAAAACATCAACTACTTGGCCTAGAAGTTCTTATATTGCATGATAAACCGAGAAGGAACAAATGGTCTTATAAGTCTTAAACCAAGATTTCTTCATTCTTCAAACACCGTGGGTGCTTGACAAACATCTATTGACTCTCCCAAACACCATCTAACTCATGTGTTTCATGAAAACATCAACTACTTGGCCTAGAAGTTCTTATATTGCATGATAAACCGAGAAGGAACAAATGGGCTTACAAGTCTTAAACCAAGATTTCTTCATTCTTCAAACACCGTGGGTGCTTGACAAACATCTATTGACTCTCCCAAACACCATCTAACTCATGTGTTTCATGAAAACATCAACTACTTGGCCTAGAAGTTCTTATATTGCATGATAAACCGAGAAGGAACAAATGGTCTTATAAGTCTTAAACCTAGATTTCTTCATTCTTCAAACACCGTGGGTGCTTGACAAACATCTATTGACTCTCCCAAACACCATCTAACTCATGTGTTTCGTGAAAACATCAACTACTTGGCCTAGAAGTTCTTATATTGCATGATAAACCGAGAAGGAACAAATGGGCTTACAAGTCTTAAACCAAGATTTCTTCATTCTTCAAACACCGTGGGTGCTTGACAAACATCTATTGACTCTCCCAAACACCATCTAACTCATGTGTTTCATGAAAACATCAACTACTTGGCCTAGAAGTTCTTATATTGCATGATAAACCGAGAAGGAACAAATGGGCTTATAAGTCTTAAACCAAGATTTCTTCATTCTTCAAACACCGTGGGTGCTTGACAAACATCTATTGACTCTCCCAAACACCATCTAACTCATGTGTTTCATGAAAACATAAACTACTTGGCCTAGAAGTTCTTATATACCATGATAAACCGAGAAGGAACAAATGGTCTTATAAGTCTTAAACCTAGATTTCTTCATTCTTCAAACACCGTGGGTGCTTGACAAACATCTATTGACTCTCCCAAACACCATCTAACTCATGTGTTTCATGAAAACATCAACTACTTGGCCTAGAAGTTCTTATATTGCATGATAAACCGAGAAGGAACAAATGGGCTTACAAGTCTTAAACCAAGATTTCTTCATTCTTGAAACACCGTGGGTGCTTGACAAACATCTATTGACTCTCCCAAACACCATCTAACTCATGTGTTTCGTGAAAACATCAACTACTTGGCCTAGAAGTTCTTATATTGCATGATAAACCGAGAAGGAACAAATGGGCTTACAAGTCTTAAACCAAGATTTCTTCATTCTTCAAACACCGTGGGTGCTTGACAAACATCTATTGACTCTCCCAAACACCATCTAACTCATGTGTTTCATGAAAACATCAACTACTTGGCCTAGAAGTTCTTATATACCATGATAATCCGAGAAGGAACAAATGGTCTTATAGGTCTTAAACCAAGATTTCTTCAATCATCACTCACCGTGGGTGCTTGACAAACATCTATTGACTCTCCCAAACACCATCTAACTCGTCTGTTTCATGAAAACATCAACTACTTGGCCTAGAAGTTCTTATATTGCATGATAAACCGAGAAGGAACAAATGGGCTTATAAGTCTTAAACCAAGATTTCTTCAATCATCACTCACCGTGGGTGCTTGACAAACATCTATTGACTCTCCCAAACACCATCTAACTCATATGTTTCATGAAAACATCAACTACCTGGCCTAGAAGATCTTATATTCCATGATAAACCGAGAAGGAACAAATGGGCTTATAAGTCTTAAACCAAGATTTCTTCATTCTTCAAACACCGTGGGTGCTTGACAAACATCTATTGACTCTCCCAAACACCATCTAACTCATGTGTTTCATGAAAACATCAACTACTTGGCCTAGAAGTTCTTATATACCATGATAAACCGAGAAGGAACAAATGGGCTTATAAGTCTTAAACCTAGATTTCTTCATTCTTCAAACACCGTGGGTGCTTGACAAACATCTATTGACTCTCCCAAACACCATCTAACTCATGTGTTTCGTGAAAACATCAACTACTTGGCCTAGAAGTTCTTATATTGCATGATAAACCGAGAAGGAACGAATGGGCTTATAAGTCTTAAACCAAGATTTCTTCATTCTTCAAACACCGTGGGTGCTTGACAAACATCTATTGACTCTCCCAAACACCATCTAACTCATGTGTTTCTTGAAAACATCAACTACTTGGCCTAGAAGTTCTTATATTGCATGATAAACCGAGAAGGAACAAATGGGCTTATAAGTCTTAAACCAAGATTTCTTCATTCTTCAAACACCGTGGGTGCTTGACAAACATCTATTGACTCTCCCAAACACCATCTAACTCATGTGTTTCATGAAAACATCAACTACTTGGCCTAGAAGTTCTTATATACCATGATAATCCGAGAAGGAACAAATGGTCTTAAACCAAGATTTCTTCAATCATCACTCACCGTGGGTGCTTGACAAACATCTATTGACTCTCCCAAACACCATCTAACTCATGTGTATCATGAAAACATCAACTACTTGGCCTAGAAGTTCTTATATTGCATGATAAACCGAGAAGGAACAAATGGGCTTACAAGTCTTAAACCTAGATTTCTTCATTCTTCAAACACCGTGGGTGCTTGACAAACATCTATTGACTCTCCCAAACACCATCTAACTCATGTGTTTCATGAAAACATCAACTACTTGGCCTAGAAGTTCTTATATTGCATGATAAACCGAGAAGGAACAAATGGGCTTACAAGTCTTAAACCAAGATTTCTTCATTCTTCAAACACCGTGGGTGCTTGACAAACATCTATTGACTCTCCCAAACACCATCTAACTCATGTGTTTCATGAAAACATCAACTACTTGGCCTAGAAGTTCTTATATACCATGATAAACCGAGAAGGAACAAATGGGCTTATAAGTCTTAAACCTAGATTTCTTCATTCTTCAAACACCGTGGGTGCTTGACAAACATCTATTGACTCTCCCAAACACCATCTAACTCATGTGTTTCATGAAAACATCAACTACTTGGCCTAGAAGTTCTTATATTGCATGATAAACCGAGAAGGAACAAATGGGCTTACAAGTCTTAAACCAAGATTTCTTCATTCTTCAAACACCGTGGGTGCTTGACAAACATCTATTGACTCTCCCAAACACCATCTAACTCATGTGTTTCATGAAAACATCAACTACTTGGCCTAGAAGTTCTTATATTGCATGATAAACCGAGAAGGAACAAATGGGCTTATAAGTCTTAAACCTAGATTTCTTCATTCTTCAAACACCGTGGGTGCTTGACAAACATCTATTGACTCTCCCAAACACCATCTAACTCATGTGTTTCATGAAAACATAAACTACTTGGCCTAGAAGTTCTTATATACCATGATAAACCGAGAAGGAACAAATGGGCTTACAAGTCTTAAACCAAGATTTCTTCATTCTTCAAACACCGTGGGTGCTTGACAAACATCTATTGACTCTCCCAAACACCATCTAACTCATGTGTTTCATGAAAACATCAACTACTTGGCCAAGAAGTTCTTATATTGCATGATAAACCGAGAAGGAACAAATGGGCTTATAAGTATTAAACCACGAAAACTTCAGTCTTCAAACACCGTGGGTGCTTGACAAACATCTATTGACTCTCCCAAACACCATCTAACTCATGTGTTTCATGAAAACATCAACTACTTGGCCTAGAAGTTCTTATATTGCATGATAAACCGAGAAGGAACAAATCGGCTTACAAGTCTTAAACCAAGACTTCTTCATTCTTCAAACACCGTGGAAGCTTGACAAACATCTATTGACTCTCCCAAACACCATCTAACTCATATGTTTCATGAAAACATCAACTACTTGGCCTAGAAGTTCTTATAATCCATGATAAACCGAGAAGGAACAAATGGGCTTATAAGTCTTAAACCTAGATTTCTTCATTCTTCAAACACCGTGGGTGCTTGACAAACATCTATTGACTCTCCCAAACACCATCTAACTCATATGTTTCATGAAAACATCAACTACCTGGCCTAGAAGATCTTATATTCCATGATAAACCGAGAAGGAACAAATCGGCTTACAAGTCTTAAACCAAGACTTCTTCATTCTTCAAACACCGTGGAAGCTTGACAAACATCTATTGACTCTCCCAAACACCATCTAACTCATATGTTTCATGAAAACATCAACTACCTGGCCTAGAAGATCTTTTATTCCATGATAAACCGAGAAGGAACAAATGGGCTTATAACTCTTAAACCAAGATTTCTTCATTCTTCAAACTCCGTGGGTGCTTGACAAACATCTATTGACTCTCCCAAACACCATCTAACTCATGTGTTTCATGAAAACATCAACTACTTGGCCTAGAAGTTCTTATATTGCATGATAAACCGAGAAGGAACAAATGGGCTTATAAGTCTTAAACCAAGATTTCTTCATTCTTGAAACACCGTGGGTGCTTGACAAACATCTATTGACTCTCCCAAACACCATCTAACTCATGTGTTTCATGAAAACATCAACTACTTGTCCTAGAAGTTCTTATAATCCATGATAAACCGAGAAGGAACAAATGGGCTTACAAGTCTTAAACCAAGATTTCTTCATTCTTCAAACACCGTGGGTGCTTGACAAACATCTATTGACTCTCCCAAACACCATCTAACTCATGTGTTTCATGAAAACATCAACTACTTGGCCTAGAAGTTCTTATATTGCATGATAAACCGAGAAGGAACAAATGGGCTTACAAGTCTTAAACCAAGATTTCTTCATACTTCAAACACCGTGGGTGCTTGACAAACATCTATTGAATCTCCCAAACACCATCTAACTCATGTGTTTCATGAAAACATCAACTACTTGGCCTAGAAGTTCTTATATTGCATGATAAACCGAGAAGGAACAAATGGGCTTATAAGTCTTAAACCTAGATTTCTTCATTCTTCAAACACCGTGGGTGCTTGACAAACATCTATTGACTCTCCCAAACACCATCTAACTCATGTGTTTCAGGAAAACATCAACTACTTGGCCTAGAAGTTCTTATATTGCATGATAAACCGAGAAGGAACAAATGGGCTTACAAGTCTTAAACCAAGATTTCTTCATTCTTCAAACACCGTGGGTTCTTGACAAACATCTATTGACTCTCCCAAACACCATCTAACTCATCTGTTTCATGAAAACATCAACTACTTGGCCTAGAAGTTCTTATAATCCATGATAAACCGGGAAGGAACAAATGGGCTTATAAGTCTTAAACCTAGATTTCTTCATTCTTCAAACACCGTGGGTGCTTGACAAACATCTATTGACTCTCCCAAACACCATCTAACTCATGTGTTTCATGAAAACATCAACTACTTGGCCTAGAAGTTCTTATATTGCATGATAAACCGAGAAGGAACAAATGGGCTTACAAGTCTTAAACCAAGATTTCTTCATTCTTCAAACACCGTGGGTGCTTGACAAACATCATCTATTGACTCTCCCAAACACCAACTAAATCATGTGTTTCATGAAAACATCAACTACTTGGCCTAGAAGTTCTTATATTGCATGATAAACCGAGAAGGAACAAATGGGCTTACAAGTCTTAAACCAAGATTTCTTCATTCTTCAAACACCGTGGGTGCTTGACAAACATCTATTGACTCTCCCAAACACCATCTAACTCATGTGTTTCATGAAAACATCAACTACTTGGCCAAGAAGTTCTTATATTGCATGATAAACCGAGAAGGAACAAATGGGCTTACAAGTCTTAAACCAAGATTTTTTCATTCTTGAAACACCGTGGGTGCTTGACAAACATCATCTATTGACTCTCCCAAACACCATCTAACTCATGTGTTTCATGAAAACATCAACTACTTGGCCTACAAGTTCTTATATTGCATGATAAACCGAGAAGGAACAAATGGGCTTACAAGTCTTAAACCAAGATTTCTTCATTCTTGAAACACCGTGGGTGCTTGACAAACATCATCTATTGACTCTCCCAAACACAAACTAAATCATGTGTTTCGTGAAAACATCAACTACTTGGCCTAGAAGTTCTTATATTGCATGATAAACCGAGAAGGAACAAATGGGCTTACAAGTCTTAAACCAAGATTTCTTCATTCTTCAAACACCGTGGGTGCTTGACAAACATCTATTGACTCTCCCAAACACCATCTAACTCATGTGTTTCATGAAAACATCATGTACTTGTCCTAGAAGTTCTTATAATCAATGATAAACCGAGAAGGAACGAATGGGCTTATAAGTCTTAAACCTAGATTTCTTCATTCTTCAAACACCGTGGGTGCTTGACAAACATCTATTGACTCTCCCAAACACCATCTAACTCATGTGTTTCGTGAAAACATCAACTACTTGGCCTAGAAGTTCTTATATTGCATGATAAACCGAGAAGGAACAAATGGGCTTACAAGTCTTAAACCAAGATTTCTTCATTCTTCAAACACCGTGGGTGCTTGACAAACATCTATTGACTCTCCCAAACACCATCTAACTCATGTGTTTCATGAAAACATCAACTACTTGGCCAAGAAGTTCTTATATTTCATGATAAACCGAGAAGGAACAAATGGGCTTACAAGTCTTAAACCAAGATTTCTTCCTTCTTGAAACACCGTTGGTGCTTGACAAACATCTATTGACTCTCCCAAACACCATCTAACTCATGTGTTTCATGAAAACATAAACTACTTGGCCTAGAAGTTCTTATATACCATGATAAACCGAGAAGGAACAAATGGTCTTATAAGTCTTAAACCTAGATTTCTTCATTCTTCAAACACCGTGGGTGCTTGACAAACATCTATTGACTCTCCCAAACACCATCTAACTCATGTGTTTCATGAAAACATCAACTACTTGGCCTAGAAGTTCTTATATTGCATGATAAACCGAGAAGGAACAAATGGGCTTACAAGTCTTAAACCAAGATTTCTTCATTCTTGAAACACCGTGGGTGCTTGACAAACATCATCTATTGACTCTCCCAAACACAAACTAAATCATGTGTTTCGTGAAAACATCAACTACTTGGCCTAGAAGTTCTTATATTGCATGATAAACCGAGAAGGAACAAATGGGCTTACAAGTCTTAAACCAAGATTTCTTCATTCTTCAAACACTGTGGGTGCTTGACAAACATCTATTGACTCTCCCAAACACCATCTAACTCATGTGTTTCATGAAAACATCATGTACTTGTCCTAGAAGTTCTTATAATCAATGATAAACCGAGAAGGAACGAATGGGCTTATAAGTCTTAAACCTAGATTTCTTCATTCTTCAAACACCGTGGGTGCTTGACAAACATCTATTGACTCTCCCAAACACCATCTAACTCATGTGTTTCATGAAAACATCAACTACTTGGCCAAGAAGTTCTTATATTGCATGATAAACCGAGAAGGAACAAATGGGCTTACAAGTCTTAAACCAAGATTTCTTCCTTCTTGAAACACCGTTGGTGCTTGACAAACATCTATTGACTCTCCCAAACACCATCTAACTCATGTGTTTCATGAAAACATAAACTACTTGGCCTTGAAGTTCTTATATACCATGATAAACCGAGAAGGAACAAATGGTCTTATAAGTCTTAAACCTAGATTTCTTCATTCTTCAAACACCGTGGGTGCATGACAAACATCTATTGACTCTCCTAAACACCATCTAACTCATGTGTTTCATGAAAACATCAACTACTTGGCCTAGAAGTTCTTATATTGCATGATAAACCGAGAAGGAACGAATGGGCTTATAAGTCTTAAACCTAGATTTCTTCATTCTTCAAACACCGTGGGTGCTTGACAAACATCTATTGACTCTCCCAAACACCATCTAACTCATGTGTTTCGTGAAAACATCAACTACTTGGCCTAGAAGTTCTTATATTGCATGATAAACCGAGAAGGAACAAATGGGCTTACAAGTCTTAAACCAAGATTTCTTCATTCTTCAAACACCGTGGGTGCTTGACAAACATCTATTGACTCTCCCAAACACCATCTAACTCATGTGTTTCATGAAAACATCAACTACTTGGCCTAGAAGTTCTTATATTGCATGATAAACCGAGAAGGAACAAATGGGCTTATAAGTCTTAAACAAAATTTTCTTCAGTGATCACTCACCGTGGGTGCTTGACAAACATCTATTGACTCTCCCAAACACCATCTAACTCATGTGTTTCATGAAAACATCAACTACTTGGCCTAGAAGTTCTTATATTGCATGATAAACCGAGAAGGAACAAATGGGCTTACAAGTCTTAAACCAAGATTTCTTCATTCTTCAAACACCGTGGGTGCTTGACAAACATCATCTATTGACTCTCCCAAACACCATCTAACTCATGTGTTTCGTGAAAACATCAACTACTTGGCCTAGAAGTTCTTATATTGCATGATAAACCGAGAAGGAACAAATGGGCTTACAAGTCTTAAACCAAGATTTCTTCATTCTTGAAACACCGTGGGTGCTTGACAAACATCATCTATTGACTCTCCCAAACACCAACTAAATCATGTCTTTCGTGAAACCATCAACTACTTGGCCTAGAAGTTCTTATATTGCATGATAAACCGAGAAGGAACAAATGGGCTTACAAGTCTTAAACCAAGATTTCTTCATTCTTCAAACACTGTGGGTGCTTGACAAACATCTATTGACTCTCCCAAACACCATCTAACTCATGTGTTTCATGAAAACATCATGTACTTGTCCTAGAAGTTCTTATAATCAATGATAAACCGAGAAGGAACGAATGGGCTTATAAGTCTTAAACCTAGATTTCTTCATTCTTCAAACACCGTGGGTGCTTGACAAACATCTATTGACTCTCCCAAACACCATCTAACTCATGTGTTTCGTGAAAACATCAACTACTTGGCCTAGAAGTTCTTATATTGCATGATAAACCGAGAAGGAACAAATGGGCTTACAAGTCTTAAACCAAGATTTCTTCATTCTTCAAACACCGTGGGTGCTTGACAAACATCTATTGACTCTCCCAAACACCATCTAACTCATGTGTTTCATGAAAACATCAACTACTTGGCCAAGAAGTTCTTATATTTCATGATAAACCGAGAAGGAACAAATGGGCTTACAAGTCTTAAACCAAGATTTCTTCCTTCTTGAAACACCGTTGGTGCTTGACAAACATCTATTGACTCTCCCAAACACCATCTAACTCATGTGTTTCATGAAAACATAAACTACTTGGCCTAGAAGTTCTTATATACCATGATAAACCGAGAAGGAACAAATGGTCTTATAAGTCTTAAACCTAGATTTCTTCATTCTTCAAACACCGTGGGTGCTTGACAAACATCTATTGACTCTCCCAAACACCATCTAACTCATGTGTTTCGTGAAAACATCAACTACTTGGCCTACAAGTTCTTATATTGCATGATAAACCGAGAAGGAACAAATGGGCTTACAAGTCTTAAACCAAGATTTCTTCATTCTTGAAACACCGTGGGTGCTTGACAAACATCTATTGACTCTCCCAAACACCATCTAACTCATGTGTTTCGTGAAAACATCAACTACTTGGCCTAGAAGTTCTTATATACCATGATAAACCGAGAAGGAACAAATGGTCTTATAAGTCTTAAACCTAGATTTCTTCATTCTTCAAACACCGTGGGTGCTTGACAAACATCTATTGACTCTCCCAAACACCATCTAACTCATGTGTTTCGTGAAAACATCAACTACTTGGCCTAGAAGTTCTTATATTGCATGATAAACCGAGAAGGAACAAATGGGCTTACAAGTCTTAAACCAAGATTTCTTCATTCTTGAAACACCGTGGGTGCTTGACAAACATCGTCTATTGACTCTCCCAAACACCAACTAAATCATGTGTTTCGTGAAAACATCAACTACTTGGCCTAGAAGTTCTTATATTGCATGATAAACCGAGAAGGAACAAATGGGCTTACAAGTCTTAAACCAAGATTTCTTCATTCTTCAAACACTGTGGGTGCTTGACAAACATCTATTGACTCTCCCAAACACCATCTAACTCATGTGTTTCATGAAAACATCATGTACTTGTCCTAGAAGTTCTTATAATCAATGATAAACCGAGAAGGAACGAATGGGCTTATAAGTCTTAAACCTAGATTTCTTCATTCTTCAAACACCGTGGGTGCTTGACAAACATCTATTGACTCTCCCAAACACCATCTAACTCATGTGTTTCATGAAAACATCAACTACTTGGCCAAGAAGTTCTTATATTGCATGATAAACCGAGAAGGAACAAATGGGCTTACAAGTCTTAAACCAAGATTTCTTCCTTCTTGAAACACCGTTGGTGCTTGACAAACATCTATTGACTCTCCCAAACACCATCTAACTCATGTGTTTCATGAAAACATAAACTACTTGGCCTTGAAGTTCTTATATACCATGATAAACCGAGAAGGAACAAATGGTCTTATAAGTCTTAAACCTAGTTTTCTTCATTCTTCAAACACCGTGTGTAAGACCTATTAGTTACTATGTTATTTACCAACCATAAGCCTTACGTGGAATATATATATATAGAAAATTCGGCAGCGTTTCATTTGTTTCTTGAACATTACCACAAAATATAACATAAGCAGCGGATTTCCAACAACCATTTCAAACCAACCAGAGTACATATATTATATATATACAAATACACATATATCAAAAAGAGATCTCAGATCTCAACCAATACATTATCAGAGTATGCAACGTTATACAAGTGTATTCTAAACACTATCCTGACTGAGCACACTAGACATATACAGAACCGAGTACATCAAAAGTAGTATTCAGTTCCCTGTAACATCTACATCAGAATCATACACATCCTGTTATAGTTACATCACGGAGCTTAACTCCACCAAAAATATAAATCCCAAAATAACCAACAGAATCCTCCGTACTTAACCCGTAGAGGGTCCGGGGTGTTCCTGCGAATCTGAGAAAGAGGTGGTGAGAACAACTTCCCAGTGAATATGAATAACTTGCAGATAAAGTATAAATGTAAGTAAAGAGCAAGTATAACACAATTCACAATATATCAAGTAACACCTACCAACCAATGCAATGGATGAATGCACATGATGTTCACACATTTTATTCACACTTTTTCTTTCTCCACTCCTCTTGTTGTGCACTAACCCCTTTCGGTTAGGCCCTCGCAATATGCATATGAATGTGTTATGCCAATTCCGTTTCCTTCTAGCTAATAAGCTAGGCACCCCTCTGTTTTGTACACTAACCCTTTCCGGTTAGGCCACCTCGCAATGCAATGCAATTAGGTATGCTATTTCATTTCCATCTAGCTCATCAGCTAGGCACCCCTCTGTTTTGTACACTAACCCCTTAGGTTAGGCCATCTCGCTATGCAATGCAATGTTCTCATACTCATATCATGCTCATTCATAATATCATCATAATAGCATTACATGTAATCAATTCAAGCATATACAACACATGACCATCATACTCAACTCTATCAAGCATTCTTACTTAGTTACATTAGTGCTAAGTCACTTCTATCAAGCATTCTTACTTAGCTACACATCTCATTCTAATGCTAAGTCATTCTTCATCCTAAACCTAGCATATGGTATCAAGACCCTAGGCATAAGCATCACAATATCACAAACAGAGTCAACCACGGCCTGCCTGTGGTGGTAACCACGGCCACGGTTCAGAAAACAAAACTCAACAAATTGAAAAGCAGAGACAACCACGGCTGCCCTGGTTGGCACCACGCCCGTGGTGCGGACCACGGCCGGCCCACAGTGGCCACCACACCCGTGGTCGATTTCAGCACACAACATTTTTCTTTCCGAGCCAACCACGGCCGGCCGTGGTGGGGACCACGGCCGTGGTTGGGCACGAGACACCAACATTTCCTATCCGAGAGAGGACCACGGCCGGGCCGTGGTGGGGACCACGCCCGTGGTTGGTCTTCTGGGCAGGAATAGTGCCACGCCCAACTTCAAATCAAAACCCCAATTTCTCTATGGGATCATGTCCTCAAATCCATCAAGTATACCAATCATTCCACTCATTTTTCCTAAACCCTAATCCTTGAAAACATGTAATAAAAACACATCCAACCTCAAGCATAGGTGAAAACCCTAGATTCAAGCTTAATCCTACATCATACACTTTCACTCTAAGAACATCATACAATAACACAAGTAAATCCACACTCACCTTGAAGTGCTCCTATCTTGATTCCAAGATGGGATTGTTAGTCAAGACAACCTTCCCTTCAACTTCCTTCAAAACATTCAACCAAAACAACCAACTTTTAGACATGGGTGTTCTTGATTCTTGGGGATGAAAATGAGTTTCTCAAGAAACTAATACCATAGGATTGAAGAAGAGATCATAGTGATCAATAACCATCAAAGGACTTAAGCCAAAAGGTGCATAAAAACACTTACTTTGGACCCTTGAACTTGGAGCAAGCTTTGGCTATGGAAACTTAGAGATTTTGGAGAGGATGAGCCCTTTGGCTCCCTAGGCTGGCCGGTCCCCTTATGCAAGAGGGAGGGGAGGTTGAAATGTCTATCTTGCCCCTCACTTAAAGGAAGAATCACTAATTTGCCACTGAGGTGTAAAAAGACTAAAATATCCTTGTGATTTCTAATAATTCCCAATAGGTCCGGAAGAAAATTAAATTTACCAGTAGGTCCTAACTTAGCCAGAGTAAATCTAAGAGTTTAGATTCCACCTATCTCTTCCTTAGGTTCTACCGAGTTCACCGGTATAGCCAGAATCTCAAATTAATCATTCTAACTCAATCTATTACCTTTTCTGTAACAGAACATACAACTCATTCAAGAATTTAGCTAAGTCATAACATATGAAATTTAGGGATGTTACATTCTCCCCCCCTTAAAAGAATTTTGCCCACAAAATTGAGTTAAAGATATACCTGATCAAAATAGATCGGGATGCAGTTTGCGCAAATCTTCCTCAAATTCCCACGTAGCCTCTTCAGGTGACTGTCCATCCCAAAGCACCTTCACCAGGGAAATAGTCTTGTTCCTCAGGGACTTCACACTGCGGTCAATGATCTTAGCTGGCTTAGCCTGAAATGTAAGGTCAGCCCTCAATTGTACCGACTCAACCTCAATGATGTGTGAAAGATCCGGAACATACTTTCTCAACTGGGATACATGAAACACAGGATGGAGATTGGACAGATGTGGAGGAAGAGCTATATGGTAAGCTACAAGTCCAATACGCTTTAGAATTTGAAACGGACCAATGAAACGAGGATTTAACTTCTTAGCCCGAATGGCTCTACCAATTCCTGTCATGGGTGAGACTCTAGAAACACATGGTCACCCTCTTCAAACTCTAGAGGACGCCTTCTTTTGTCAGCATAACTCTTTTGTCGACTCTGAGCAATTCTGATTTTCTCCTGTATAACCCTAATCCTTTCGGTAGTTTCTTGAACTAACTCAGGTCCTAACAGGTTCCGCTCACCTACCTCATACCAACACAGAGGTGACCTACATTTTCTACCATAGAGTGCCTCATATGGTGCCATCCCAATGCTGGAATGGAAACTGTTGTTGTAAGCAAACTCTACTAACGGTAAGTATCTATCCCAACTACCCTTATCCTCAAGAACACAAGCTCTCAACATATCTTCTAAGGTTTGGATAGTCCGCTCGGACTGACCATCAGACTGTGGGTGATAAGCAGTACTGAAATTGAGCTTAGTCCCAAAGGACTGATGTAAGGCATTCCAAAATCTAGAGGTAAATCTGGGATCTCTATCTGACACAATGCTCAATGGAACACCATGCAATCGAACAATCTCTCCAACAAATAACTCAGCAAGTTTATCTAGGGAATAAGAGATCTTAATGGGAAGAAAATGGGCAGACTTAGTCAGTCTATCCACAATGACCCATATAGCATCATAACCCTTCTGTACCCTAGGCAAACTAGTTACAAAGTCCATGGAAATTTTGTCCCACTTCCACTCTGGAATTTCTAAAGGTTGGAGCATTAAATGGTTTACGGTGTTCAATCTTGACTTTACGACAAGTCAAACATTTGGCCACATACTCGCCACATCTCTTTTCATTCCCGGCCACCAAAATCTTTCTTTCAGATCTTGATACATCTTAGTCGCACCAGGATGTATCGAGAACTTACTTTTATGAGCTTCCTCCAGAATTTGTCCCTTGAGGTTTCCCCCTTTAGGAACACAAATCCTTTGTCTAAACCTAATCAATCCATCATCCTCTAAGGAAAAAGCTATTGAGACCCTACGATCTTGTAGTTCCTTATCCAGACTTTGTTCATGTCTAATCTGGTCCTTAAGGTCGCATGAGATTTCTAACAAAGCTAGTCTCAATGTCACACTACTCATATCCACCTGGATACTAAGGTCTCGAAATTGCTCTACCAAATCTAACTCATGCACCATCATCTGAGATACGTGCAGAGACTTCCTACTGAGGGCATCAGCCACAACGTTGGCCTTGCCAGGATGATACTTAAGTTCAAATTCATAATCCTTTAAGTATTCCATCCACCTTCTTTGTCTCATGTTCAGTTCCTTCTGATCAAATAGATACTTCAAGCTCTTATGATCACTGAACACCTCAAACTTTACACCATACAAATAATGTCTCCAGATCTTAAGTGCAAAAACTATGGCTGCAAGTTCTAGGTCATGGGTCGGATAATTCTTCTCATGGGTTCTAAGTTGTCTAGATGCATAAGCCACTACCTTCCTATCCTGCATTAACACACACCCTAAGCCCAATTTAGAGGCATCACAGTACACCTCCAAATCTTTGGATAGGTCAGCAATAACTAAAACTGGAGCTGTGGTCAATCTATGTTTGAGTTCCTGAAAACTCTTCTCACACTTTTCACTCCATACCATGGCTTGTCCTTTCCGGGTCAATTCAGTTAAAGGAAGTGCCAACTGAGAAAAACCCCGAATGAACTTTCGGTAGTATCCACTAATCCTAGAAAACTTCTAATCTCGAACCGACTTTGGTCGCTCCCCACTGTACAACCGCCTCAACCTTACTAGAGTCCACTTTGCTACCCCGTCACGGGATATAGTGTGCCCTAAAAACTTCACTTCATTCAACCAAAACTCGCACTTCTCAGGTTTAGCATACAATTTCCTTTCTCTGAGTATCTGCAGTACTATTCTAAGATGTTCCTCATGTTCTTCCGCTGTTTGCGAATATATGAGAATATCATCTATGAACACTACCACAAACTTATCTAGGTACGGCTGAAAATTCTATTCATGTAATCCATAAACACATTTGGAGCATTAGTTAAACCAAATGGCATCACCAAATACTCATAGTGCCCATACCTAGTTCTAAGCGGACTTTGGTACATCATCGGCTTTATCTTAATTTGATGGTAACCTTGAGCGAAGGTCAATTTTAGAGAATACCGTGGCATCTCTAAGTTGGTCAAGTAAATCATCTATCCTAGGTAATGGATACCTATTCTTTATGGTAATCTTATTCAACTGCCGGTAATCCACACACAACCTCATACTCCCATCCTTCTTCTTCACCAATAACACAGGTGCTCCCCATGGAGACACATTGGGTCTAATGAATCCTCTTTCCAATAGTTCCTCTACTTGTTTCTTAAGTTCTCCTAGTTCCAATGGTGACATTCTATAAGGTGCTACAGACATAGGTCCGGCTCCCGGTACTAAGTCTATAACAAACTCTACCTCTCTATCAGGTGGTAAACTAGGAATTTCCTTAGGAAAGACATCCATGAATTCACTGACTACTGGTACTCCGACCAATTCTGACTGAACCTCTAAGTCTAAAGAAAATAGTACCATGTATACTTGACTCCCATCCATTAGGCAATGGTTCAACTCTGACACTTTGGGTAACATGGCAATTTCAGGAATCAATGTATGGTTTGTAACAGGAGGAATGATGACAATCTTATTACAACAATCTAACAACACTTGGTTGGTTGCGAGCCAATCCATACCCAAGATAATATCTAACCCTCTCAATGGTAAACAGATCAAATCAACAACAAAAGTCCGATTCTGGAACACAAATTTACAGTTTAAACAGATGTGGGTGGTAAGAATCTTATCCTTAGCTGGAGTAGTCACTGACAGTGTATAAGGCAAGGAAGTAGTGGTTAGACTCAAGGATTTCACACATGCATTAGAAATGAATGAATGGGTTGCCCCAGAGTCAAACAGTACAATTAAGTCCTGACCATTCAGTAAGCACATACCTTGGATCAAATCCTCCGCCTGTGCCTCTGCCCCACTGAGGGTATACACTCTCCCCTGAGTAAGCGGTCTAGGGGTAGAAACAGGTGCCTTAGAAGCCTGTGGGCAATTTCGGGAAGTGTGCCCCTTCTGCTGGCACTTGAAGCAGATTACTATTCGTTGTGGGCAGTATTTTGCAATGTGTCCCTTCTGACCACAAGCAAAACATACATTCGCCCGACAAGTACCTTGGTGCGGTTTCCCACACGTCTTGCACAATTCCACCTTAGCCTTCTTAATACCTCGTGCAGGCTGTGTAACTTCCACCTTTCTCTTCCCAGTTCCCTGACTGCTCTCAGTAACTGGATTCATGCACTCTTCCATAATTAAACATTTCTCAACCAGGGAAGCAAACTCCCTAATCTCAAAACCAGCTACAGCCTTTCTCAATTCAAACTCAAGTCCCCTCTCAAACTGAATGGATTTCCAATTCTCATTCGGTCCATTTTGCAGGTAACTAGAGTATTTAGATAGTTCATCAAACTTAGCTGCATACTGCCCAGCTGTGAGATCTCCCTGTGTTAAATGCATAAACTCTTGTTCCTTTTGAATCCTGACATTTGCAGGGAAATACTTCCAGTAAATGCCGTCTTAAATGTTTCCCAAGTGATGGGATCCTCACGTATGAGTAATCCAGATGAGTAGCTTCCCACCAATGTTCGACTTCATCTTCCAACTTATAAGCGACAAAGATGACTTTACGCTCATCGATAATCGCATGGCCCTGAAGATCTTCTCAAGGTGTTTCACCCACCTCTCAGCGGCCATTGGGTCATAATTCCCATGAAAAGATGGGGGATCCCTTTTACAGAACTCCGTCAGTCCCAACTGTTGAGGAACGACAAGTCCCGCATTAGGATTTCCATCATGCTGGGGTCCAGGCATACGGTCTATGGCTTGAGCCAGATGTGCAAGCACAGCCACCAGACCATCACCTTCATTAGTATTTGCAGTGGGTTGGCCTCGGCCTCTGCCTCGACCTCCACTACGTGTTCGCCCTAGTCCACTCATAACTCTGTATACAGCACAGAAAATATCGGGTTGATCAGTCCCAACTCCCCACATGCAATATATCAGAAGTATATGAAAAGCTATAGGCATACATCCTAAGTGCTCAGTATAACTCTAGACCCATATATTACAGTCCTCTAGGAAGAACTGCTCTGATACCAAAAATGTAAGACCTATTAGTTACTATGTTATTTACCAACCATAAGCCTTACGTGGAATATATAAATATAGAAAATTCGGCAGCGTTTCATTTGTTTCTTGAACATTACCACAAAATATAACATAAGCAGCGGATTTCCAACAACCATTTCAAACCAACCAGAGTACATATATTATATATATACACATACACATATATCAAAAAGAGATCTCAGATCTCAACCAATACATTATCAGAGTATGCAACGTTATACAAGTGTATTCTAAACACTATCCTGACTGAGCACACTAGACATATACAGAACCGAGTACATCAAAAGTAGTAGTCAGTTCCCTGTAACATCTACATCAGAATCATACACATCCTTATAGTTACATCACGGAGCTTAACTCCACCAAAAATATAAATCCCAAAATAACCAACAATCCTCCGTACTTAACCCGTAGAGGGTCCGGGGTGTTCCTGCGAATCTGAGAAAGAGGTGGTGAGAACAACTTCCCAGTGAATATGAATAACTTGCAGATAAAGTATAAATGTAAGTAAAGAGCAAGTATAACACAATTCACAATATATCAAGTAACACCTACCAACCAATGCAATGGATGAATGCACATGATGTTCACACATTTTATTCACACTTTTTCTTTCTCCACTCCTCTTGTTGTGCACTAACCCCTTTCGGTTAGGCCCTCGCAATATGCATATGAATGTGTTATGCCAATTCCGTTTCCTTCTAGCTAATAAGCTAGGCACCCCTCTGTTTTGTACACTAACCCTTTCCGGTTAGGCCACCTCGCAATGCAATGCAATTAGGTATGCTATTTCATTTCCATCTAGCTCATCAGCTAGGCACCCCTCTGTTTTGTACACTAACCCCTTCCGGTTAGGCCATCTCGCTATGCAATGCAATGTTCTCATACTCATATCATGCTCATTCATAATATCATCATAATAGCATTACATGTAATCAATTCAAGCATATACAACACATGACCATCATACTCAACTCTATCAAGCATTCTTACTTAGTTACATTAGTGCTAAGTCACTTCTATCAAGCATTCTTACTTAGCTACACATCTCATTCTAATGCTAAGTCATTCTTCATCCTAAACCTAGCATATGGTATCAAGACCCTAGGCATAAGCATCACAATATCACAAACAGAGTCAACCACGGCCAGCCCGTGGTGGTAACCACGGCCACGGTTCAGAAAACAAAACTCAACAAATTGAAAACAGAGACAACCACGGCCTGCCCCTGGTTGGCACCACGCCCGTGGTCTGGACCACGGCCAGCCCCTGGTGGCCACCACACCCGTGGTCAGATTTCAGCACACAACATTTTTCTTTCCAGAGCCAACCACGGCCAGCCCGTGGTGGGGACCACGGCCGTGGTTGGGCACGAGACACCAACATTTCCTATCCAGAGAGGACCACGGCCGGGCCGTGGTGGGGACCACGCCCGTGGTTGGTCTTCTGGGCAGGAATAGTGCCACGCCCAACTTCAAATCAAAACCCCAATTTCTCTATGGGATCATGTCCTCAAATCCATCAAGTATACCAATCATTCCACTCATTTTTCCTAAACCCTAATCCTTGAAAACATGTAATAAAAACACATCCAACCTCAAGCATAGGTGAAAACCCTAGATTCAAGCTTAATCCTACATCATACACTTTCACTCTAAGAACATCATACAATAACACAAGTAAATCCACACTCACCTTGAAGTGCTCCTATCTTGATTCCAAGATGGGATTGTTAGTCAAGACAACCTTCCCTTCAACTTCCTTCAAAACATTCAACCAAAACAACCAACTTTTAGACATGGGTGTTCTTGATTCTTGGGGATGAAAATGAGTTTCTCAAGAAACTAATACCATAGGATTGAAGAAGAGATCATAGTGATCAATAACCATCAAAGGACTTAAGCCAAAAGGTGCATAAAAACACTTACTTTGGACCCTTGAACTTGGAGCAAGCTTTGGCTATGGAAACTTAGAGATTTTGGAGAGGATGAGCCCTTTGGCTCCCTAGGCTGGCCGGTCCCCTTATGCAAGAGGGAGGGGAGGTTGAAATGTCTATCTTGCCCCTCACTTAAAGGAAGAATCACTAATTTGCCACTGAGGTGTAAAAAGACTAAAATATCCTTGTGATTTCTAATAATTCCCAATAGGTCCGGAAGAAAATTAAATTTACCAGTAGGTCCTAACTTAGCCAGAGTAAATCTAAGAGTTTAGATTCCACCTATCTCTTCCTTAGGTTCTACCGAGTTCACCGGTATAGCCAGAATCTCAAATTAATCATTCTAACTCAATCTATTACCTTTTCTGTAACAGAACATACAACTCATTCAAGAATTTAGCTAAGTCATAACATATGAAATTTAGGGATGTTACACCGTGGGTGCTTAACAAACATCTATTGACTCTCCTAAACACCATCTAACTCATGTGTTTCGTGAAAACATCAACTACTTGGCCTAGAAGTTCTTATATTCAATGATAAACCGAGAAGGAACAAATGGTCTTAGAAGTCTTAAACCTAGATTTCTTCATTCTTCAAACACCGTGGGTGCTTGAGAAATATCTATTGACTCTCCCAAACATCATCTAACTCGTGTTTCATGAAAACATCAACTACTTGTCGTAGAAGTTCTTATAATCCATTATAAACCGAGAAGGAACAAATGGGCTTACAACTCTTTAGCCATGAAAACTTGAGTCTTCAAACACCGTGGAAGCTTGACAAGCATCATTTGACTCTCCCAAACACCATCTAACTCATGTGTTTCATGAAAACATCAACTACTTGTCGTAGAAGTTCTTATAATCCATGATAAACCGAGAAGGAACAAATGGGCTTATAACTCTTAAACCATGAAAACTTGAGCATTCAGGCACCGTGGGTGCATGAGAAATATCTATTGACTCTCCCAAACACCATCTAACTCATGTGTTTCATGAAAACATCAACTACATGTCGTAGAAGTTTTTATAATCCATTATAAACCGAGAAGGAACAAATGGGCTTATAACTCTTAATCCAAGATTTCTTCATTCTTCAAACACCGTGGGTGCTTGACAAACATCATCTATTGACTCTCCCAAACACCAACTAAATCATGTGTTTCGTGAAAACATCAACTACTTGGCCTAGAAGTTCTTATATTGCATGATAAACCGAGAAGGAACAAATGGGCTTACAAGTCTTAAACCAAGATTTCTTCATTCTTGAAACACCGTGGGTGCTTGACAAACATCGTCTATTGACTCTCCCAAACACCAACTAAATCATGTGTTTCGTGAAAACATCAACTACTTGGCCTAGAAGTTCTTATATTGCATGATAAACCGAGAAGGAACAAATGGGCTTACAAGTCTTAAACCAAGATTACTTCATTCTTCAAACACCGTTGGTGCTTGACAAACATCTATTGACTCTCCCAAACACCATCTAACTCATGTGTTTCATGAAAACATCATGTACTTGTCCTAGAAGTTCTTATAATCAATGATAAACCGAGAAGGAACGAATGGGCTTATAAGTCTTAAACCTAGATTTCTTCATTCTTCAAACACCGTGGGTGCTTGACAAACATCTATTGACTCTCCCAAACACCATCTAACTCATGTGTTTCGTGAAAACATCAACTACTTGGCCTAGAAGTTCTTATATTGCATGATAAACCGAGAAGGAACAAATGGGCTTACAAGTCTTAAACCAAGATTTCTTCATTCTTCAAACACCGTGGGTGCTTGACAAACATCTATTGACTCTCCCAAACACCATCTAACTCATGTGTTTCATGAAAACATCAACTACTTGGCCAAGAAGTTCTTATATTTCATGATAAACCGAGAAGGAACAAATGGGCTTACAAGTCTTAAACCAAGATTTCTTCCTTCTTGAAACACCGTTGGTGCTTGACAAACATCTATTGACTCTCCCAAACACCATCTAACTCATGTGTTTCATGAAAACATAAACTACTTGGCCTAGAAGTTCTTATATACCATGATAAACCGAGAAGGAACAAATGGTCTTATAAGTCTTAAACCTAGATTTCTTCATTCTTCAAACACCGTGGGTGCATGACAAACATCTATTGACTCTCCTAAACACCATCTAACTCATGTGTTTCGTGAAAACATCAACTACTTGGCCTACAAGTTCTTATATTGCATGATAAACCGAGAAGGAACAAATGGGCTTACAAGTCTTAAACCAAGATTTCTTCATTCTTGAAACACCGTGGGTGCTTGACAAACATCATCTATTGACTCTCCCAAACACAAACTAAATCATGTGTTTCGTGAAAACATCAACTACTTGGCCTAGAAGTTCTTATATTGCATGATAAACCGAGAAGGAACAAATGGGCTTACAAGTCTTAAACCAAGATTTCTTCATTCTTCAAACACTGTGGGTGCTTGACAAACATCTATTGACTCTCCCAAACACCATCTAACTCATGTGTTTCATGAAAACATCATGTACTTGTCCTAGAAGTTCTTATAATCAATGATAAACCGAGAAGGAACGAATGGGCTTATAAGTCTTAAACCTAGATTTCTTCATTCTTCAAACACCGTGGGTGCTTGACAAACATCTATTGACTCTCCCAAACACCATCTAACTCATGTGTTTCATGAAAACATCAACTACTTGGCCAAGAAGTTCTTATATTGCATGATAAACCGAGAAGGAACAAATGGGCTTACAAGTCTTAAACCAAGATTTCTTCCTTCTTGAAACACCGTTGGTGCTTGACAAACATCTATTGACTCTCCCAAACACCATCTAACTCATGTGTTTCATGAAAACATAAACTACTTGGCCTTGAAGTTCTTATATACCATGATAAACCGAGAAGGAACAAATGGTCTTATAAGTCTTAAACCTAGTTTTCTTCATTCTTCAAACACCGTGGGTGCTTGACAAACATCTATTGACTCTCCTAAACACCATCTAACTCATGTGTTTCGTGAAAACATCAACTACTTGGCCTAGAAGTTCTTATATTGCATGACAAACCGAGAAGGAACGAATGGGCTTATAAGTCTTAAACCTAGATTTCTTCATTCTTCAAACACCGTGGGTGCTTGACAAACATCTATTGACTCTCCCAAACACCATCTAACTCATGTGTTTCATGAAAACATCAACTACTTGGCCAAGAAGTTCTTATATTGCATGACAAACCGAGAAGGAACGAATGGGCTTATAAGTCTTAAACCTAGATTTCTTCATTCTTCAAACACCGTGGGTGCTTGACAAACATCTATTGACTCTCCCAAACACCATCTAACTCATGTGTTTCGTGAAAACATCAACTACTTGGCCTAGAAGTTCTTATATTGCATGATAAACCGAGAAGGAACAAATGGGCTTACAAGTCTTAAACCAAGATTACTTCATTCTTCAAACACCGTGGGTGCTTGACAAACATCTATTAACTCTCCCAAACACCATCTAACTCATGTGTTTCATGAAAACATAAACTACTTGGCCTAGAAGTTCTTATATACCATGATAAACCGAGAAGGAACAAATGGTCTTATAAGTCTTAAACCTAGATTTCTTCATTCTTCAAACACCGTGGGTGCTTGACAAACATCTATTGACTCTCCCAAACACCATCTAACTCATGTGTTTCGTGAAAACATCAACTACTTGGCCTAGAAGTTCTTATATTGCATGATAAACCGAGAAGGGACAAATGGGCTTATAACTCTTAAGCCATGAAAACTTGAGTCTTCAAACACCGTGGAAGCTTGACAAGCTTCTATTGACTCTCCCAAACACCATCTAACTCGTATCTTTCATGAAAACATCAACTAGTTGTACTAGAAGTTCTTATAATCCATGATAAACCGAGAAGGAACAAATGGGCTTATAACTCTTCAGCCATGAAAACTTAAGTCTTCAAACACCGTGGAAGCTTGACAAACATCTATTGACTCTCCCAAACACCATCTAACTCATGTGTTTCATGAAAACATCAACTACTTGGCCTAGAAGTTCTTATATACCATGATAAACCGAGAAGGAACAAATGGTCTTATAAGTCTTAAACCTAGATTTCTTCATTCTTCAAACACCGTGGGTGCTTGACAAACATCTATTGACTCTCCCAAACACCATCTAACTCATGTGTTTCGTGAAAACATCAACTACTTGGCCTAGAAGTTCTTATAATCCATGATAAACCGGGAAGGAACAAATGGGCTTATAACTCTTAAGCCATGAAAACTTGAGTCTTCAAACACCGTGGAAGCTTGACAAGCTTCTATTGACTCTCCCAAACACCATCTAACTCGTATGTTTCATGAAAACATCAACTAGTTGTACTAGAAGTTCTTATAATCCATGATAAACCGAGAAGGAACAAATGGGCTTATAACTCTTAAGCCATGAAAACTTAAGTCTTCAAACACCGTGGAAGCATGACAAACATCTATTGACTCTCCCAAACACCATCTAACTCATGTGTTTCATGAAAACATCAACTACTTGGCCTAGAAGTTCTTATATACCATGATAATCCGAGATGGAACAAATGGTCTTATAAGTCTTAAACCAAGATCTCTTCAATCATCACTCACCGTGGGTGCTTGACAAACATCTATTGACTCTCCCAAACACCATCTAACTCATGTGTTTCATGAAAACATCAACTACTTGGCAAAGAAGTTCTTATATTCCATGATAAACCGAGAAGGAGCAAATGGGCTTACATGTCTTCAACCAAGATTTCTTCAGTCATCCCTCACCGTGGGTGCTTGACAAATATCCATTGACTCTCCCAAACACCATCTAACTCATGTGTTTCGTGAAAACATCAACTACTTGGCAAAGAAGTTCTTATATTCCATGATAAACCGAGAAGGAACAAATGGGCTTATAACTCTTAAGCCATGAAAACTTAAGTCTTCAAACACCGTGGAAGCTTGACAAACATCTATTGACTCTCCCAAACACCATCTAACTCATGTGTTTCATGAAAACATCAACTACTTGTCCTAGAAGTTCTTATATTGCATGATAAACCGAGAAGGAACAAATGGGCTTACAAGTCTTAAACCAAGATTTCTTCATTCTTCAAACACCGTGGGTGCTTGACAAACATCTATTGACTCTCCCAAACACCATCTAACTCATGTGTTTCATGAAAACATCAACTACTTGTCGTAGAAGTTCTTATAATCCATGATAAACCGAGAAGGAACAAATGGGCTTACAACTCTTAAGCCATGAAAACTTGAGTCTTCAAACACCGTGGAAGATTGACAAACATCTATTGACTCTCCCAAAAGCCATCTAACTCATGTGTTTCAAGAAAACATCAACTACTTGGCAAAGAAGTTGTTATATTCCATGATAAACCGAGAAGGAGCAAATGGGCTTACATGTCTTCAACCAAGATTTCTTCAGTCATCACTCACCGTGGGTGCTTGACAAATATCCATTGACTCTCCCAAACACCATCTAACTCATGTGTTTCATGAAAACATCAACTACTTGGCCTAGAAGTTCTTATATTCCATGATAAATCGAGAAGGAACAAATGGTCTTAAAAGTCTTAAACCTAGATTTCTTCATTCTTCAAACACCGTGGGTGCTTGAGAAATATCTATTGACTCTCCCAAATACCATCTAACTCGTGTTTCATGAAAACATCAACTACTTGTCGTAGAAGTTCTTATAATCCATTATAAACCGAGAAGGAACAAATGGGCTTACAACTCTTAAGCCATGAAAACTTGAGTCTTCAAACACCGTGGAAGCTTGACAAGCATCATTTGAGTCTCCCAAACACCATCTAACTCATGTGTTTCATGAAAACATCAACTACTTGTCGTAGAAGTTCTTATAATCCATGATAAACCGAGAAGGAACAAATGGGCTTATAACTCTTAAACCATGAAAACTTGAGCATTCATCCACCGTGGGTGCATGAGAAATCTCTATTGACTCTCCCAAACACCATCTAACTCATGTGTTTCATGAAAACATCAACTACATGTCGTAGAAGTTTTTATAATCCATTATAAACCGAGAAGGAACAAATGGGCTTACAAGTCTTAAACCAAGATTTCTTCATTCTTCAAACACCGTGGGTGCTTGACAAACATCTATTGACTCTCCCAAACACCATCTAACTCATGTGTTTCAAGAAAACATCAACTACTTGGCAAAGAAGTTCTTATATTCCATGATAAACCGAGAAGGAACAAATGGGCTTATAACTCTTAAGCCATGAAAACTTAAGTCTTCAAACACCGTGGAAGCTTGACAAACATCTATTGACTCTCCCAAACACCATCTAACTCATGTGTTTCATGAAAACATCAACTACTTGTCCTAGAAGTTCTTATATTGCATGATAAACCGAGAATGTACAAATGGGCTTACAAGTCTTAAACCAAGATTTCTTCATTCTTCAAACACCGTGGGTGCTTGACAAACATCTATTGACTCTCCCAACCACCATCTAACTCATGTGTTTCATGAAAACATCAACTACTTGTCGTAGAAGTTCTTATAATCCATGATAAACCGAGAAGGAACAAATGGGCTTATAACTCTTAAACCATGAAAACTTGAGCATTCGAACACCGTGGGTGCATGAGAAATCATCTATTGACTATCCCAAACACCATCTAACTCATGTGTTTCATGAAAACATCAACTACATGTCGTAGAAGTTTTTATAATCCATTATAAACCGAGAAGGAACAAATGGGCTTACAAGTCTTAAACCAAGATTTCTTCATTCTTCAAACACCGTGGATGCTTGACAAACATCGATTGACTCTCCCAAACACCATCTAACTCATATGTTTCATGAAAACATCAACTACTTGTCGTAGATGTTCTTATAATCCATGATAAACCGAGAAGGAACAAATGGGCTTATAACTCTTAAACCATGAAAACTTGAGCATTCAGACACCGTGGGTGCTTGAGAAATATCTATTGACTATCCCAAACACCATCTAACTCTTGTGTTTCATGAAAACATCAACTACTTGTCGTAGAAGTTTTTATAATCCATCATAAACTGAGAAGGCACAAATGGGCTTATAACTCTTAAACCATGAAAACTTGAGTCTTCAAACACCGTGGAAGCTTGACAAGCATCATTTGACTCTCCCAAACACCATCTAACTCAGGTGTTTCATGAAAACATCAACTACTTGGCCTACAAGTTCTTATATTGCATGATAAACCAAGAAGGCACAAATGGGCTTACAAGTCTTAAACCAAGATTTCTTCATTCTTCAAACACCGTGGGTGCTTGACAAACGCCTATTGACTCTCCCAAACACCATCTAACTCATGTGTTTCATGAAAACATCAACTACTTGTCATAGAAGTTCTTATAATCCATGATAAACCGAGAAGGAACAAATGGGCTTACAACTCTTAAGCCATGAAAACTTGAGTCTTCAAACACCGTGGAAGATTGACAAACATCTATTGACTCTCCCAAAAGCCATCTAACTCATGTGTTTCAAGAAAACATCAACTACTTGGGAAAGAAGTTCTTATATTCCATGATAAACCGAGAAGGAACAAATGGGCTTACATGTCTTAAACCAAGATTTCTTCAGTCATCACTCACCGTGGGTGCTTGACAAATATCCATTGACTCTCCCAAACACCATCTAACTCATGTGTTTCATGAAAACATCAACTACTTGGCCTAGAAGTTCATATATTCCATGATAAACCGAGAAGGAACAAATGGTCTTAGAAGTCTTAAACCTAGATTTCTTCATTCTTCAAACACCGTGGGTGCTTGACAAACGTCTATTGACTCTCCCAAACACCATCTAACTCATGTGTTTCATGAAAACATCAACTACTTGTCCTAGAAGTTCTTATATTCCATGATAAACCGAGAAGGAACAAATGGTCTTAGAAATCTTAAACCTAGATTTGTTCATTCTTCAAACACCGTGGGTGCTTGAGAAATATCTATTGACTTTCCCAAACACCATCTATCTCATGTGTTTCATGAAAACATCAACTACTTATCGTAAAAGTTCTTATAATCCATTATAAACCGAGAAGGAACAAATGGGCTTACAACTCTTAAGCCATGAAAACTTGAGTCTTCAAACACCGTGGAAGTTTGACAAGCATCATTTGACTCTCCCCCAAACACCATCTAACTCATGTGTTTCATGAAAGCATCAACTACTTGTCGTAGAAGTTCTTATAATCCATGATAAACCGAGAAGGAACAAATGGGCTTATAACTCTTAAACCATGAAAACTTGAGCATTCAGACACCGTGGGTGCTTGAGAAATATCTATTGACTCTCCCAAACACCATCTAACTCATGTGTTTCATGAAAACATCAACTACTTGTCGTAGAAGTTTTTATAATCCATCATAAACCGAGAAGGCACAAATGGGCTTATAACTCTTAAACCATGAAAACTTGAGTCTTCAAACACCGTGGAAGCTTGACAAGCATCATTTGACTCTCCCAAACACCATTTAACTCAGGTGTTTCATGAAAACATCAACTACTTGGCCTACAAGTTCTTATATTGCATGATAAACCAAGAAGGCACAAATGGGCTTACAAGTCTTAAACCAAGATTTCTTCATTCTTCAAACACCGTGGGTGCTTGACAAACGTCTATTGACTCTCCCAAACACCATCTAACTCATGTGTTTCATGAAAACATCAACTACTTGTCCTAGAAGTTCTTATATTGCATGATAAACCGAGAATGTACAAATGGGCTTACAAGTCTTAAACCATGAAAACTTGAGCATTCAGGCACCGTGGGTGCATGAGAAATCTCTATTGACTTTCCCAAACACCATCTAACTCATGTGTTTCATGAAAACATCAACTACATGTCGTAGAAGTTTTTATAATCCATTATAAACCGAGAAGGAACAAATGGGCTTACAAGTCTTAAACCAAGATTTCTTCATTCTTCAAACACCGTGGATGCTTGACAAACATCGATTGACTCTCCCAAACACCATCTAACTCATATGTTTCATGAAAACATCAACTACTTGTCGTAGATGTTCTTATAATCCATGATAAACCGAGAAGGAACAAATGGGCTTATAACTCTTAAACCATGAAAACATGAGCATTCAGACACCGTGGGTGCTTGAGAAATATCTATTGACTCTCCCAAACACCATCTAACTCTTGTGTTTCATGAAAACATCAACTACTTGTCGTAGAAGTTTTTATAATCCATCATAAACTGAGAAGGCACAAATGGGCTTATAACTCTTAAACCATGAAAACTTGAGTCTTCAAACACCGTGGAAGCTTGACAAGCATCATTTGACTCTCCCAAACACCATCTAACTCAGGTGTTTCATGAAAACATCAACTACTTGGCCTACAAGTTCTTATATTGCATGATAAACCAAGAAGGCACAAATGGGCTTACACGTCTTAAACCAAGATTTCTTAATTCTTCAAACACCGTGGGTGCTTGACAAACGTCTATTGACTCTCCCAAACACCATCCAACTCATGTGTTTCATGAAAACATTAACTACTTGTCGTAGAAGTTCTTATAATCCATGATAAACCGAGAAGGAACAAATGGGCTTACAACTCTTAAGCCATGAAAACTTGAGTCTTCAAACACCGTGGAAGATTGACAAACATCTATTGACTCTCCCAAAAGCCATCTAACTCATGTGTTTCAAGAAAACATCAACTACTTGGCAAAGAAGTTCTTATATTCCATGATAAACCGAGAAGGAGCAAATGGGCTTACATGTCTTCAACCAAGATTTCTTCATTCATCACTCACCGTGGGTGCTTGACAAATATCCATTGACTCTCCCAAACACCATCTAACTCATGTGTTTCATGAAAACATCAACTACTTGGCCTAGAAGTTCTTATATTCCATGATAAATCGAGAAGGAACAAATGGTCTTAAAAGTCTTAAACCTAGATTTCTTCATTCTTCAAACACCGTGGGTGCTTGAGAAATATCTATTGACTCTCCCAAATACCATCTAACTCGTGTTTCATGAAAACATCAACTACTTGTCGTAGAAGTTCTTATAATCCATTATAAACCGAGAAGGAACAAATGGGCTTACAACTCTTAAGCCATGAAAACTTGAGTCTTCAAACACCGTGGAAGCTTGACAAGCATCATTTGAGTCTCCCAAACACCATCTAACTCATGTGTTTCATGAAAACATCAACTACTTGTCGTAGAAGTTCTTATAATCCATGATAAACCGAGAAGGAACAAATGGGCTTATAACTCTTAAACCATGAAAACTTGAGCATTCAGGCACCGTGGGTGCATGAGAAATCTCTATTGACTCTCCCAAACACCATCTAACTCATGTGTTTCATGAAAACATCAACTACATGTCGTAGAAGTTTTTATAATCCATTATAAACCGAGAAGGAACAAATGGGCTTACAAGTCTTAAACCAAGATTTCTTCATTCTTCAAACACCGTGCGTGCTTGACAAACATCTATTGACTCTCCCAAACACCATCTAACTCATGTGTTTCAAGAAAACATCAACTACTTGGCAAAGAAGTTCTTATATTCCATGATAAACCGAGAAGGAACAAATGGGCTTATAACTCTTAAGCCATGAAAACTTAAGTCTTCAAACACCGTGGAAGCTTGACAAACATCTATTGACTCTCCCAAACACCATCTAACTCATGTGTTTCATGAAAACATCAACTACTTGTCCTAGAAGTTCTTATATTGCATGATAAACCGAGAATGTACAAATGGGCTTACAAGTCTTAAACCAAGATTTCTTCATTCTTCAAACACCGTGGGTGCTTGACAAACATCTATTGACTCTCCCAACCACCATCTAACTCATGTGTTTCATGAAAACATCAACTACTTGTCGTAGAAGTTCTTATAATCCATGATAAACCGAGAAGGAACAAATGGGCTTATAACTCTTAAACCATGAAAACTTGAGCATTCAGGCACCGTGGGTGCATGAGAAATCTCTATTGACTTTCCCAAACACCATCTAACTCATGTGTTTCATGAAAACATCAACTACATGTCGTAGAAGTTTTTATAATCCATTATAAACCGAGAAGGAACAAATGGGCTTACAAGTCTTAAACCATGAAAACTTGAGTCTTCAAACACCGTGGAAGCTTGACAAGCATCATTTGAGTCTCCCAAACACCATCTAACTCATGTGTTTCATGAAAACATCAACTACTTGTCGTAGAAGTTCTTATAATCCATGATAAACCGAGAAGGAACAAATGGGCTTATAACTCTTAAACCATGAAAACTTGAGCATTCAGGCACCGTGGGTGCATGAGAAATCTCTGTTGACTCTCCCAAACACCATCTAACTCATGTGTTTCATGAAAACATCAACTACATGTCGTAGAAGTTTTTATAATCCATTATAAACCGAGAAGGAACAAATGGGCTTACAAGTCTTAAACCAAGATTTCTTCATTCTTCAAACACCGTGCGTGCTTGACAAACATCTATTGACTCTCCCAAACACCATCTAACTCATGTGTTTCAAGAAAACATCAACTACTTGGCAAAGAAGTTCTTATATTCCATGATAAACCGAGAAGGAACAAATGGGCTTATAACTCTTAAGCCATGAAAACTTAAGTCTTCAAACACCGTGGAAGCTTGACAAACATCTATTGACTCTCCCAAACACCATCTAACTCATGTGTTTCATGAAAACATCAACTACTTGTCCTAGAAGTTCTTATATTGCATGATAAACCGAGAATGTACAAATGGGCTTACAAGTCTTAAACCAAGATTTCTTCATTCTTCAAACACCGTGGGTGCTTGACAAACATCTATTGACTCTCCCAACCACCATCTAACTCATGTGTTTCATGAAAACATCAACTACTTGTCGTAGAAGTTCTTATAATCCATGATAAACCGAGAAGGAACAAATGGGCTTATAACTCTTAAACCATGAAAACTTGAGCATTCGTGACACCGTGGGTGCATGAGAAATCTCTATTGACTTTCCCAAACACCATCTAACTCATGTGTTTCATGAAAACATCAACTACATGTCGTAGAAGTTTTTATAATCCATTATAAACCGAGAAGGAACAAATGGGCTTACAAGTCTTAAACCAAGATTTCTTCATTCTTCAAACACCGTGGATGCTTGACAAACATCGATTGACTCTCCCAAACACCATCTAACTCATATGTTTCATGAAAACATCAACTACTTGTCGTAGATGTTCTTATAATCCATGATAAACCGAGAAGGAACAAATGGGCTTATAACTCTTAAACCATGAAAACTTGAGCATTCAGACACCGTGGGTGCTTGAAAAATATCTATTGACTCTCCCAAACACCATCTAACTCTTGTGTTTCATGAAAACATCAACTACTTGTCGTAGAAGTTTTTATAATCCATCATAAACTGAGAAGGCACAAATGGGCTTATAACTCTTAAACCATGAAAACTTGAGTCTTCAAACACCGTGGAAGCTTGACAAGCATCATTTGACTCTCCCAAACACCATCTAACTCAGGTGTTTCATGAAAACATCAACTACTTGGCCTACAAGTTCTTATATTGCATGATAAACCAAGAAGGCACAAATGGGCTTACAAGTCTTAAACCAAGATTTCTTCATTCTTCAAACACCGTGGGTGCTTGACAAACATCTATTGACTCTCCCAACCACCATCTAACTCATGTGTTTCATGAAAACATCAACTACTTGTCGTAGAAGTTCTTATAATCCATGATAAACCGAGAAGGAACAAATGGGCTTATAACTCTTAAACCATGAAAACTTGAGCATTCAGGCACCGTGGGTGCATGAGAAATCTCTATTGACTTTCCCAAACACCATCTAACTCATGTGTTTCATGAAAACATCAACTACATGTCGTAGAAGTTTTTATAATCCATTATAAACCGAGAAGGAACAAATGGGCTTACAAGTCTTAAACCAAGATTTCTTCATTCTTCAAACACCGTGGATGCTTGACAAACATCGATTGACTCTCCCAAACACCATCTAACTCATATGTTTCATGAAAACATCAACTACTTGTCGTAGATGTTCTTATAATCCATGATAAACCGAGAAGGAACAAATGGGCTTATAACTCTTAAACCATGAAAACTTGAGCATTCAGACACCGTGGGTGCTTGAGAAATATCTATTGACTCTCCCAAACACCATCTAACTCTTGTAATTCATGAAAACATCAACTACTTGTCGTAGAAGTTTTTATAATCCATCATAAACTGAGAAGGCACAAATGGGCTTATAACTCTTAAACCATGAAAACTTGAGTCTTCAAACACCGTGGAAGCTTGACAAGCATCATTTGACTCTCCCAAACACCATCTAACTCAGGTGTTTCATGAAAACATCAACTACTTGGCCTACAAGTTCTTATATTGCATGATAAACCAAGAAGGCACAAATGGGCTTACAAGTCTTAAACCAAGATTTCTTCATTCTTCAAACACCGTGGGTGCTTGACAAACGGCTATTGACTCTCCCAAACACCATCCAACTCATGTGTTTCATGAAAACATTAACTACTTGTCGTAGAAGTTCTTATAATCCATGATAAACCGAGAAGGAACAAATGGGCTTACAACTCTTAAGCCATGAAAACTTGAGTCTTCAAACACCGTGGAAGATTGACAAACATCTATTGACTCTCCCAAAAGCCATCTAACTCATGTGTTTCAAGAAAACATCAACTACTTGGGAAAGAAGTTCTTATATTCCATGATAAACCGAGAAGGAACAAATGGGCTTACATGTCTTAAACCAAGATTTCTTCAGTCATCACTCACCGTGGGTGCTTGACAAATATCCATTGACTCTCCCAAACACCATCTAACTCATGTGTTTCATGAAAACATCAACTACTTGGCCTAGAAGTTCATATATTCCATGATAAACCGAGAAGGAACAAATGGTCTTAGAAGTCTTAAACCTAGATTTCTTCATTCTTCAAACACCGTGGGTGCTTGAGAAATATCTATTGACTCTCCCGAACACCATCTAACTCATGTGTTTCATCAAAACATCAACTACTTGTCGTAGAAGTTCTTATAATCCATTATAAACCGAGAAGGAACAAATGGGCTTACAACTTTTAAGCCATGAAAACTTGAGTCTTCAAACACCGTGGAAGCTTGACAAGCATCATTTGAGTCTCCCAAACACCATCCAACTCATGTGTTTCATGAAAACATCAACTACTTGTCGTAGAAGTTCTTATAATCCATGATAAACCGAGAAGGAACAAATGGACTTATAACTCTTAAACCATGAAAACTTGAGCATTCAGGCACCGTGGGTGCATGAGAAATCTCTATTGACTCTCCCAAACACCATCAAACTCATGTGTTTCATGAAAACATCAACTACATGTCGTAGAAGTTTTTATAATCCATTATAAACCGAGAAGGAACAATTGGGCTTACAAGTCTTAAACCAAGATTTCTTCATTCTTCAAACACCGTGGATGCTTGACAAACATCTATTGACTCTCCCAAACACCATCTAACTCATGTGTTTCATGAAAACATCAACTACTTGTCGTAGAAGTTCTTATAATCCATGATAAACCGAGAAGCAACAAATGGGCTTATAACTCTTAAACCATGAAAACTTGAGCATTCAGACACCGTGGGTGCTTGAGAAATATCTATTGACTCTCCCAAACACCATCTAACTCATGTGTTTCATGAAAACATCAACTACTTGTCGTAGAATTTTTTATAATCCATCATAAACCGAGAAGGCACAAATGGGCTTATAACTCTTAAACCATGAAAACTTGAGTCTTCAAACACCGTGGAAGCTTGACAAGCATCATTTGACTCTCCGAAACACCATCTAACTCAGGTGTTTCATGAAAACATCAACTACTTGTCGTAGAAGTTCTTATAATCCATGATAAACCGAGAAGGAACAAATGGGCTTACAACTCTTAAGCCATGAAAACTTGAGTCTTCAAACACCGTGGAAGATTGACAAACATCTATTGACTCTCCCAAACGCCATCTAACTCATGTGTTTCAAGAAAACATCAACTACTTGGCAAAGAAGTTCTTATATTCCATGATAAACCGAGAAGGAACAAATGGGCTTACATGTCTTAAACCAAGATTTCTTCAGTCATCACTCACAGTGTGTGCTTGACAAATATCCATTGACTCTCCCAAACACCATCTAACTCATGTGTTTCATGAAAACATCAACTACTTGGCCTAGAAGTTCTTATATTCCATGATAAACCGAGAAGGAACAAATGGTCTTAGAAATCTTAAACCTAGATTTGTTCATTCTTCAAACACCGTGGGTGCTTGAGAAATATCTATTGACTTTCCCAAACACCATCTAACTCATGTGTTTCATGAAAACATCAACTACTTATCGTAAAAGTTCTTATAATCCATTATAAACCGAGAAGGAACAAATGGGCTTACAACTCTTAAGCCATGAAAACTTGAGTCTTCAAACACCGTGGAAGCTTGACAAGCATCATTTGACTCTCCCCCAAACACCATCTAACTCATGTGTTTCATGAAAGCATCAACTACTTGTCGTAGAAGTTCTTATAATCCATGATAAACCGAGAAGGAACAAATGGGCTTATAACTCTTAAACCATGAAAACTTGAGCATTCAGACACCGTGGGTGCTTGAGAAATATCTATTGACTCTCCCAAGCACCATCTAACTCATGTGTTTCATGAAAACATCAACTACTTGTCCTAGAAGTTCTTATATTGCATGATAAACCGAGAATGTACAAATGGGCTTACAAGTCTTAAACCAAGATTTCTTCATTCTTCAAACACCGTGGGTGCTTGACAAACATCTATTGACTCTCCCAACCACCATCTAACTCATGTGTTTCATGAAAACATCAACTACTTGTCGTAGAAGTTCTTATAATCCATGATAAACCGAGAAGGAACAAATGGGCTTATAACTCTTAAACCATGAAAACTTGAGCATTCAGGCACCGTGGGTGCATGAGAAATCTCTATTGACTTTCCCAAACACCATCTAACTCATGTGTTTCATGAAAACATCAACTACATGTCGTAGAAGTTTTTATAATCCATTATAAACCGAGAAGGAACAAATGGGCTTACAAGTCTTAAACCAAGATTTCTTCATTCTTCAAACACCGTGGATGCTTGACAAACATCGATTGACTCTCCCAAACACCATCTAACTCATATGTTTCATGAAAACATCAACTACTTGTCGTAGATGTTCTTATAATCCATGATAAACCGAGAAGGAACAAATGGGTTTATAACTCTTAAACCATGAAAACTTGAGCATTCAGACACCGTGGGTGCTTGAGAAATATCTATTGACTCTCCCAAACACCATCTAACTCTTGTAATTCATGAAAACATCAACTACTTGTCGTAGAAGTTTTTATAATCCATCATAAACTGAGAAGGCACAAATGGGCTTATAACTCTTAAACCATGAAAACTTGAGTCTTCAAACACCGTGGAAGCTTGACAAGCATCATTTGACTCTCCCAAACACCATCTAACTCAGGTGTTTCATGAAAACATCAACTACTTGGCCTACAAGTTCTTATATTGCATGATAAACCAAGAAGGCACAAATGGGCTTACAAGTCTTAAACCAAGATTTCTTCATTCTTCAAACACCGTGGGTGCTTGACAAACGTCTATTGACTCTCCCAAACACCATCCAACTCATGTGTTTCATGAAAACATTAACTACTTGTCGTAGAAGTTCTTATAATCCATGATAAACCGAGAAGGAACAAATGGACTTACAACTCTTAAGCCATGAAAACTTGAGTCTTCAAACACCGTGGAAGATTGACAAACATCTATTGACTCTCCCAAAAGCCATCTAACTCATGTGTTTCAAGAAAACATCAACTACTTGGGAAAGAAGTTCTTATATTCCATGATAAACCGAGAAGGAACAAATGGGCTTACATGTCTTAAACCAAGATTTCTTCAGTCATCACTCACCGTGGGTGCTTGACAAATATCCATTGACTCTCCCAAACACCATCTAACTCATGTGTTTCATGAAAACATCAACTACTTGGCCTAGAAGTTCATATATTCCATGATAAACCGAGAAGGAACAAATGGTCTTAGAAGTCTTAAACCTAGATTTCTTCATTCTTCAAACACCGTGGGTGCTTGAGAAATATCTATTGACTCTCCCAAACACCATCTAACTCGTGTTTCATGAAAACATCAACTACTTGTCGTAGAAGTTCTTATAATCCATTATAAACCGAGAAGGAACAAATGGGCTTACAACTTTTAAGCCATGAAAACTTGAGTCTTCAAACACCGTGGAAGCTTGACAAGCATCATTTGAGTCTCCCAAACACCATCCAACTCATGTGTTTCATGAAAACATCAACTACTTGTCGTAGAAGTTCTTATAATCCATGATAAACCGAGAAGGAACAAATGGGCTTATAACTCTTAAACCATGAAAACTTGAGCATTCAGGCACCGTGGGTGCATGAGAAATCTCTATTGACTCTCCCAAACACCATCTAACTCATGTGTTTCATGAAAACATCAACTACATGTCGTTGAAGTTTTTATAATCCATTATAAACCGAGAAGGAACAAATGGGCTTACAAGTCTTAAACCAAGATTTCTTCATTCTTCAAACACCGTGGATGCTTGACAAACATCTATTGACTCTCCCAAACACCATCTAACTCATGTGTTTCATGAAAACATCAACTACTTGTCGTAGAAGTTCTTATAATCCATGATAAACCGAGAAGGAACAAATGGGCTTATAACTCTTAAACCATGAAAACTTGAGCATTCAGACACCGTGGGTGCTTGAGAAATATCTATTGACTCTCCCAAACACCATCTAACTCATGTGTTTCATCAAAACATCAACTACTTGTCGTAGAATTTTTTATAATCCATCATAAACCGAGAAGGCACAAATGGGCTTATAACTCTTAAACCATGAAAACTTGAGTCTTCAAACACCGTGGAAGCTTGACAAGCATCATTTGACTCTCCGAAACACCATCTAACTCAGGTGTTTCATGAAAGCATCAACTACTTGTCGTAGAAGTTCTTATAATCCATGATAAACCGAGAAGGAACAAATGGGCTTATAACTCTTAAACCATGAAAACTTGAGCATTCAGACACCGTGGGTGCTTGAGAAATATCTATTGACTCTCCCAAACACCATCTAACTCATGTGTTTCATGAAAACATCAACTACTTGTCGTAGAAGTTTTTATAATCCATCATAAACCGAGAAGGCACAAATGGGCTTATAACTCTTAAACCATGAAAACTTGAGTCTTCAAACACCGTGGAAGCTTGACAAGCATCATTTGACTCTCCCAAACACCATTTAACTCAGGTGTTTCATGAAAACATCAACTACTTGGCCTACAAGTTCTTATATTGCATGATAAACCAAGAAGGCACAAATGGGCTTACAAGTCTTAAACCAAGATTTCTTCATTCTTCAAACACCGTGGGTGCTTGACAAACGTCTATTGACTCTCCCAAACACCATCTAACTCATGTGTTTCATGAAAACATCAACTACTTGTCCTAGAAGTTCTTATATTGCATGATAAACCGAGAATGTACAAATGGGCTTACAAGTCTTAAACCATGAAAACTTGAGCATTCAGGCACCGTGGGTGCATGAGAAATCTCTATTGACTTTCCCAAACACCATCTAACTCATGTGTTTCATGAAAACATCAACTACATGTCGTAGAAGTTTTTATAATCCATTATAAACCGAGAAGGAACAAATGGGCTTACAAGTCTTAAACCAAGATTTCTTCATTCTTCAAACACCGTGGATGCTTGACAAACATCGATTGACTCTCCCAAACACCATCTAACTCATATGTTTCATGAAAACATCAACTACTTGTCGTAGATGTTCTTATAATCCATGATAAACCGAGAAGGAACAAATGGGCTTATAACTCTTAAACCATGAAAACATGAGCATTCTTCAGACACCGTGGGTGCTTGAGAAATATCTATTGACTCTCCCAAACACCATCTAACTCTTGTGTTTCATGAAAACATCAACTACTTGTCGTAGAAGTTTTTATAATCCATCATAAACTGAGAAGGCACAAATGGGCTTATAACTCTTAAACCATGAAAACTTGAGTCTTCAAACACCGTGGAAGCTTGACAAGCATCATTTGACTCTCCCAAACACCATCTAACTCAGGTGTTTCATGAAAACATCAACTACTTGGCCTACAAGTTCTTATATTGCATGATAAACCAAGAAGGCACAAATGGGCTTACACGTCTTAAACCAAGATTTCTTAATTCTTCAAACACCGTGGGTGCTTGACAAACGTCTATTGACTCTCCCAAACACCATCCAACTCATGTGTTTCATGAAAACATTAACTACTTGTCGTAGAAGTTCTTATAATCCATGATAAACCGAGAAGGAACAAATGGGCTTACAACTCTTAAGCCATGAAAACTTGAGTCTTCAAACACCGTGGAAGATTGACAAACATCTATTGACTCTCCCAAAAGCCATCTAACTCATGTGTTTCAAGAAAACATCAACTACTTGGCAAAGAAGTTCTTATATTCCATGATAAACCGAGAAGGAGCAAATGGGCTTACATGTCTTCAACCAAGATTTCTTCAGTCATCACTCACCGTGGGTGCTTGACAAATATCCATTGACTCTCCCAAACACCATCTAACTCATGTGTTTCATGAAAACATCAACTACTTGGCCTAGAAGTTCTTATATTCCATGATAAATCGAGAAGGAACAAATGGTCTTAAAAGTCTTAAACCTAGATTTCTTCATTCTTCAAACACCGTGGGTGCTTGAGAAATATCTATTGACTCTCCCAAATACCATCTAACTCGTGTTTCATGAAAACATCAACTACTTGTCGTAGAAGTTCTTATAATCCATTATAAACCGAGAAGGAACAAATGGGCTTACAACTCTTAAGCCATGAAAACTTGAGTCTTCAAACACCGTGGAAGCTTGACAAGCATCATTTGAGTCTCCCAAACACCATCTAACTCATGTGTTTCATGAAAACATCAACTACTTGTCGTAGAAGTTCTTATAATCCATGATAAACCGAGAAGGAACAAATGGGCTTATAACTCTTAAACCATGAAAACTTGAGCATTCAGGCACCGTGGGTGCATGAGAAATCTCTATTGACTCTCCCAAACACCATCTAACTCATGTGTTTCATGAAAACATCAACTACATGTCGTAGAAGTTTTTATAATCCATTATAAACCGAGAAGGAACAAATGGGCTTACAAGTCTTAAACCAAGATTTCTTCATTCTTCAAACACCGTGCGTGCTTGACAAACATCTATTGACTCTCCCAAACACCATCTAACTCATGTGTTTCAAGAAAACATCAACTACTTGGCAAAGAAGTTCTTATATTCCATGATAAACCGAGAAGGAACAAATGGGCTTATAACTCTTAAGCCATGAAAACTTAAGTCTTCAAACACCGTGGAAACTTGACAAACATCTATTGACTCTCCCAAACACCATCTAACTCAGGTGTTTCATGAAAACATCAACTACTTGTCCTAGAAGTTCTTATATTGCATGATAAACCGAGAATGTACAAATGGGCTTACAAGTCTTAAACCAAGATTTCTTCATTCTTCAAACACCGTGGGTGCTTGACAAACATCTATTGACTCTCCCAACCACCATCTAACTCATGTGTTTCATGAAAACATCAACTACTTGTCGTAGAAGTTCTTATAATCCATGATAAACCGAGAAGGAACAAATGGGCTTATAACTCTTAAACCATGAAAACTTGAGCATTCAGGCACCGTGGGTGCATGAGAAATCTCTATTGACTTTCCCAAACACCATCTAACTCATGTGTTTCATGAAAACATCAACTACATGTCGTAGAAGTTTTTATAATCCATTATAAACCGAGAAGGAACAAATGGGCTTACAAGTCTTAAACCAAGATTTCTTCATTCTTCAAACACCGTGGATGCTTGACAAACATCGATTGACTCTCCCAAACACCATCTAACTCATATGTTTCATGAAAACATCAACTACTTGTCGTAGATGTTCTTATAATCCATGATAAACCGAGAAGGAACAAATGGGCTTATAACTCTTAAACCATGAAAACTTGAGCATTCAGACACCGTGGGTGCTTGAAAAATATCTATTGACTCTCCCAAACACCATCTAACTCTTGTGTTTCATGAAAACATCAACTACTTGTCGTAGAAGTTTTTATAATCCATCATAAACTGAGAAGGCACAAATGGGCTTATAACTCTTAAACCATGAAAACTTGAGTCTTCAAACACCGTGGAAGCTTGACAAGCATCATTTGACTCTCCCAAACACCATCTAACTCAGGTGTTTCATGAAAACATCAACTACTTGGCCTACAAGTTCTTATATTGCATGATAAACCAAGAAGGCACAAATGGGCTTACAAGTCTTAAACCAAGATTTCTTCATTCTTCAAACACCGTGGGTGCTTGACAAACATCTATTGACTCTCCCAACCACCATCTAACTCATGTGTTTCATGAAAACGTCAACTACTTGTCGTAGAAGTTCTTATAATCCATGATAAACCGAGAAGGAACAAATGGGCTTATAACTCTTAAACCATGAAAACTTGAGCATTCAGGCACCGTGGGTGCATGAGAAATCTCTATTGACTTTCCCAAACACCATCTAACTCATGTGTTTCATGAAAACATCAACTACATGTCGTAGAAGTTTTTATAATCCATTATAAACCGAGAAGGAACAAATGGGCTTACAAGTCTTAAACCAAGATTTCTTCATTCTTCAAACACCGTGGATGCTTGACAAACATCGATTGACTCTCCCAAACACCATCTAACTCATATGTTTCATGAAAACATCAACTACTTGTCGTAGATGTTCTTATAATCCATGATAAACCGAGAAGGAACAAATGGGCTTATAACTCTTAAACCATGAAAACTTGAGCATTCTTGAAACACCGTGGGTGCTTGAGAAATATCTATTGACTCTCCCAAACACCATCTAACTCTTGTAATTCATGAAAACATCAACTACTTGTCGTAGAAGTTTTTATAATCCATCATAAACTGAGAAGGCACAAATGGGCTTATAACTCTTAAACCATGAAAACTTGAGTCTTCAAACACCGTGGAAGCTTGACAAGCATCATTTGACTCTCCCAAACACCATCTAACTCAGGTGTTTCATGAAAACATCAACTACTTGGCCTACAAGTTCTTATATTGCATGATAAACCAAGAAGGCACAAATGGGCTTACAAGTCTTAAACCAAGATTTCTTCATTCTTCAAACACCGTGGGTGCTTGACAAACGGCTATTGACTCTCCCAAACACCATCCAACTCATGTGTTTCATGAAAACATTAACTACTTGTCGTAGAAGTTCTTATAATCCATGATAAACCGAGAAGGAACAAATGGGCTTACAACTCTTAAGCCATGAAAACTTGAGTCTTCAAACACCGTGGAAGATTGACAAACATCTATTGACTCTCCCAAAAGCCATCTAACTCATGTGTTTCAAGAAAACATCAACTACTTGGGAAAGAAGTTCTTATATTCCATGATAAACCGAGAAGGAACAAATGGGCTTACATGTCTTAAACCAAGATTTCTTCAGTCATCACTCACCGTGGGTGCTTGACAAATATCCATTGACTCTCCCAAACACCATCTAACTCATGTGTTTCATGAAAACATCAACTACTTGGCCTAGAAGTTCATATATTCCATGATAAACCGAGAAGGAACAAATGGTCTTAGAAGTCTTAAACCTAGATTTCTTCATTCTTCAAACACCGTGGGTGCTTGAGAAATATCTATTGACTCTCCCGAACACCATCTAACTCATGTGTTTCATCAAAACATCAACTACTTGTCGTAGAAGTTCTTATAATCCATTATAAACCGAGAAGGAACAAATGGGCTTACAACTTTTAAGCCATGAAAACTTGAGTCTTCAAACACCGTGGAAGCTTGACAAGCATCATTTGAGTCTCCCAAACACCATCCAACTCATGTGTTTCATGAAAACATCAACTACTTGTCGTAGAAGTTCTTATAATCCATGATAAACCGAGAAGGAACAAATGGGCTTATAACTCTTAAACCATGAAAACTTGAGCATTCAGGCACCGTGGGTGCATGAGAAATCTCTATTGACTCTCCCAAACACCATCAAACTCATGTGTTTCATGAAAACATCAACTACATGTCGTAGAAGTTTTTATAATCCATTATAAACCGAGAAGGAACAATTGGGCTTACAAGTCTTAAACCAAGATTTCTTCATTCTTCAAACACCGTGGATGCTTGACAAACATCTATTGACTCTCCCAAACACCATCTAACTCATGTGTTTCATGAAAACATCAACTACTTGTCGTAGAAGTTCTTATAATCCATGATAAACCGAGAAGCAACAAATGGGCTTATAACTCTTAAACCATGAAAACTTGAGCATTCAGACACCGTGGGTGCTTGAGAAATATCTATTGACTCTCCCAAACACCATCTAACTCATGTGTTTCATGAAAACATCAACTACTTGTCGTAGAATTTTTTATAATCCATCATAAACCGAGAAGGCACAAATGGGCTTATAACTCTTAAACCATGAAAACTTGAGTCTTCAAACACCGTGGAAGCTTGACAAGCATCATTTGACTCTCCGAAACACCATCTAACTCAGGTGTTTCATGAAAACATCAACTACTTGTCGTAGAAGTTCTTATAATCCATGATAAACCGAGAAGGAACAAATGGGCTTACAACTCTTAAGCCATGAAAACTTGAGTCTTCAAACACCGTGGAAGATTGACAAACATCTATTGACTCTCCCAAACGCCATCTAACTCATGTGTTTCAAGAAAACATCAACTACTTGGCAAAGAAGTTCTTATATTCCATGATAAACCGAGAAGGAACAAATGGGCTTACATGTCTTAAACCAAGATTTCTTCAGTCATCACTGTACGTGTGTGCTTGACAAATATCCATTGACTCTCCCAAACACCATCTAACTCATGTGTTTCATGAAAACATCAACTACTTGGCCTAGAAGTTCTTATATTCCATGATAAACCGAGAAGGAACAAATGGTCTTAGAAATCTTAAACCTAGATTTGTTCATTCTTCAAACACCGTGGGTGCTTGAGAAATATCTATTGACTTTCCCAAACACCATCTAACTCATGTGTTTCATGAAAACATCAACTACTTATCGTAAAAGTTCTTATAATCCATTATAAACCGAGAAGGAACAAATGGGCTTACAACTCTTAAGCCATGAAAACTTGAGTCTTCAAACACCGTGGAAGCTTGACAAGCATCATTTGACTCTCCCCCAAACACCATCTAACTCATGTGTTTCATGAAAGCATCAACTACTTGTCGTAGAAGTTCTTATAATCCATGATAAACCGAGAAGGAACAAATGGGCTTATAACTCTTAAACCATGAAAACTTGAGCATTCAGACACCGTGGGTGCTTGAGAAATATCTATTGACTCTCCCAAGCACCATCTAACTCATGTCTTTCATGAAAACATCAACTACTTGTCGTAGAAGTTTTTATAATCCATCATAAACCGAGAAGGCACAAATGGGCTTATAACTCTTAAACCATGAAAACTTGAGTCTTCAAACACCGTGGAAGCTTGACAAGCATCATTTGACTCTCCCAAACACCATTTAACTCAGGTGTTTCATGAAAACATCAACTACTTGGCCTACAAGTTCTTATATTGCATGATAAACCAAGAAGGCACAAATGGGCTTACAAGTCTTAAACCAAGATTTCTTCATTCTTCAAACACCGTAGGTGCTTGACAAACGTCTATTGACTCTCCCAAACACCATCTAACTCATGTGTTTCATGAAAACATCAACTACTTGTCCTAGAAGTTCTTATATTGCATGATAAACCGAGAATGTACAAATGGGCTTACAAGTCTTAAACCAAGATTTCTTCATTCTTCAAACACCGTGGGTGCTTGACAAACATCTATTGACTCTCCCAAACACCATCTAACTCAGGTGTTTCATGAAAACATCAACTACTTGTCCTAGAAGTTCTTATATTGCATGATAAACCGAGAATGTACAAATGGGCTTACAAGTCTTAAACCAAGATTTCTTCATTCTTCAAACACCGTGGGTGCTTGACAAACATCTATTGACTCTCCCAACCACCATCTAACTCATGTGTTTCATGAAAACATCAACTACTTGTCGTAGAAGTTCTTATAATCCATGATAAACCGAGAAGGAACAAATGGGCTTATAACTCTTAAACCATGAAAACTTGAGCATTCAGACACCGTGGGTGCATGAGAAATCTCTATTGACTTTCCCAAACACCATCTAACTCATGTGTTTCATGAAAACATCAACTACATGTCGTAGAAGTTTTTATAATCCATTATAAACCGAGAAGGAACAAATGGGCTTACAAGTCTTAAACCAAGATTTCTTCATTCTTCAAACACCGTGGATGCTTGACAAACATCGATTGACTCTCCCAAACACCATCTAACTCATATGTTTCATGAAAACATCAACTACTTGTCGTAGATGTTCTTATAATCCATGATAAACCGAGAAGGAACAAATGGGCTTATAACTCTTAAACCATGAAAACTTGAGTATTCAAACACCGTGGGTGCTTGAGAAATATCTATTGACTCTCCCAAACACCATCTAACTCTTGTAATTCATGAAAACATCAACTACTTGTCGTAGAAGTTTTTATAATCCATCATAAACTGAGAAGGCACAAATGGGCTTATAACTCTTAAACCATGAAAACTTGAGTCTTCAAACACCGTGGAAGCTTGACAAGCATCATTTGACTCTCCCAAACACCATCTAACTCTTGTAATTCATGAAAACATCAACTACTTGGCCTACAAGTTCTTATATTGCATGATAAACCAAGAAGGCACAAATGGGCTTACAAGTCTTAAACCAAGATTTCTTCATTCTTCAAACACCGTGGGTGCTTGACAAACGTCTATTGACTCTCCCAAACACCATCCAACTCATGTGTTTCATGAAAACATTAACTACTTGTCGTAGAAGTTCTTATAATCCATGATAAACCGAGAAGGAACAAATGGACTTACAACTCTTAAGCCATGAAAACTTGAGTCTTCAAACACCGTGGAAGATTGACAAACATCTATTGACTCTCCCAAAAGCCATCTAACTCATGTGTTTCAAGAAAACATCAACTACTTGGGAAAGAAGTTCTTATATTCCATGATAAACCGAGAAGGAACAAATGGGCTTACATGTCTTAAACCAAGATTTCTTCATTCATCACTCACCGTGGGTGCTTGACAAATATCCATTGACTCTCCCAAACACCATCTAACTCATGTGTTTCATGAAAACATCAACTACTTGGCCTAGAAGTTCATATATTCCATGATAAACCGAGAAGGAACAAATGGTCTTAGAAGTCTTAAACCTAGATTTCTTCATTCTTCAAACACCGTGGGTGCTTGAGAAATATCTATTGACTCTCCCAAACACCATCTAACTCGTGTTTCATGAAAACATCAACTACTTGTCGTAGAAGTTCTTATAATCCATTATAAACCGAGAAGGAACAAATGGGCTTACAACTTTTAAGCCATGAAAACTTGAGTCTTCAAACACCGTGGAAGCTTGACAAGCATCATTTGAGTCTCCCAAACACCATCCAACTCATGTGTTTCATGAAAACATCAACTACTTGTCGTAGAAGTTCTTATAATCCATGATAAACCGAGAAGGAACAAATGGGCTTATAACTCTTAAACCATGAAAACTTGAGCATTCAGGCACCGTGGGTGCATGAGAAATCTCTATTGACTCTCCCAAACACCATCTAACTCATGTGTTTCATGAAAACATCAACTACATGTCGTTGAAGTTTTTATAATCCATTATAAACCGAGAAGGAACAAATGGGCTTACAAGTCTTAAACCAAGATTTCTTCATTCTTCAAACACCGTGGATGCTTGACAAACATCTATTGACTCTCCCAAACACCATCTAACTCATGTGTTTCATGAAAACATCAACTACTTGTCGTAGAAGTTCTTATAATCCATGATAAACCGAGAAGGAACAAATGGGCTTATAACTCTTAAACCATGAAAACTTGAGCATTCAGACACCGTGGGTGCTTGAGAAATATCTATTGACTCTCCCAAACACCATCTAACTCATGTGTTTCATCAAAACATCAACTACTTGTCGTAGAATTTTTTATAATCCATCATAAACCGAGAAGGCGCAAATGGGCTTATAACTCTTAAACCATGAAAACTTGAGTCTTCAAACACCGTGGAAGCTTGACAAGCATCATTTGACTCTCCGAAACACCATCTAACTCAGGTGTTTCATGAAAACATCAACTACTTGTCGTAGAAGTTCTTATAATCCATGATAAACCGAGAAGGAACAAATGGGCTTACAACTCTTAAGCCATGAAAACTTGAGTCTTCAAACACCGTGGAAGATTGACAAACATCTATTGACTCTCCCAAACGCCATCTAACTCATGTGTTTTAAGAAAACATCAACTACTTGGCAAAGAAGTTCTTATATTCCATGATAAACCGAGAAGGAACAAATGGGCTTACATGTCTTAAACCAAGATTTCTTCAGTCATCACTCACAGTGTGTGCTTGACAAATATCCATTGACTCTCCCAAACACCATCTAACTCGTGTTTCATGAAAACATCAACTACTTGTCGTAGAAGTTCTTATAATCCATTATAAACCGAGAAGGAACAAATGGGCTTACAACTTTTAAGCCATGAAAACTTGAGTCTTCAAACACCGTGGAAGCTTGACAAGCATCATTTGACTCTCCCCCAAACACCATCTAACTCATGTGTTTCATGAAAGCATCAACTACTTGTCGTAGAAGTTCTTATAATCCATGATAAACCGAGAAGGAACAAATGGGCTTATAACTCTTAAACCATGAAAACTTGAGCATTCAGACACCGTGGGTGCTTGAGAAATATCTATTGACTCTCCCAAGCACCATCTAACTCATGTCTTTCATGAAAACATCAACTACTTGTCGTAGAAGTTTTTATAATCCATCATAAACCGAGAAGGCACAAATGGGCTTATAACTCTTAAACCATGAAAACTTGAGTCTTCAAACACCGTGGAAGCTTGACAAGCATCATTTGACTCTCCCAAACACCATTTAACTCAGGTGTTTCATGAAAACATCAACTACTTGGCCTACAAGTTCTTATATTGCATGATAAACCAAGAAGGCACAAATGGGCTTACAAGTCTTAAACCAAGATTTCTTCATTCTTCAAACACCGTAGGTGCTTGACAAACGTCTATTGACTCTCCCAAACACCATCTAACTCATGTGTTTCATGAAAACATCAACTACTTGTCCTAGAAGTTCTTATATTGCATGATAAACCGAGAATGTACAAATGGGCTTACAAGTCTTAAACCAAGATTTCTTCATTCTTCAAACACCGTGGGTGCTTGACAAACATCTATTGACTCTCCCAAACACCATCTAACTCAGGTGTTTCATGAAAACATCAACTACTTGTCCTAGAAGTTCTTATATTGCATGATAAACCGAGAATGTACAAATGGGCTTACAAGTCTTAAACCAAGATTTCTTCATTCTTCAAACACCGTGGGTGCTTGACAAACATCTATTGACTCTCCCAACCACCATCTAACTCATGTGTTTCATGAAAACATCAACTACTTGTCGTAGAAGTTCTTATAATCCATGATAAACCGAGAAGGAACAAATGGGCTTATAACTCTTAAACCATGAAAACTTGAGCATTCAGGCACCGTGGGTGCATGAGAAATCTCTATTGACTTTCCCAAACACCATCTAACTCATGTGTTTCATGAAAACATCAACTACATGTCGTAGAAGTTTTTATAATCCATTATAAACCGAGAAGGAACAAATGGGCTTACAAGTCTTAAACCAAGATTTCTTCATTCTTCAAACACCGTGGATGCTTGACAAACATCGATTGACTCTCCCAAACACCATCTAACTCATATGTTTCATGAAAACATCAACTACTTGTCGTAGATGTTCTTATAATCCATGATAAACCGAGAAGGAACAAATGGGCTTATAACTCTTAAACCATGAAAACTTGAGCATTCAGACACCGTGGGTGCTTGAGAAATATCTATTGACTCTCCCAAACACCATCTAACTCTTGTAATTCATGAAAACATCAACTACTTGTCGTAGAAGTTTTTATAATCCATCATAAACTGAGAAGGCACAAATGGGCTTATAACTCTTAAACCATGAAAACTTGAGTCTTCAAACACCGTGGAAGCTTGACAAGCATCATTTGACTCTCCCAAACACCATCTAACTCAGGTGTTTCATGAAAACATCAACTACTTGGCCTACAAGTTCTTATATTGCATGATAAACCAAGAAGGCACAAATGGGCTTACAAGTCTTAAACCAAGATTTCTTCATTCTTCAAACACCGTGGGTGCTTGACAAACGTCTATTGACTCTCCCAAACACCATCCAACTCATGTGTTTCATGAAAACATTAACTACTTGTCGTAGAAGTTCTTATAATCCATGATAAACCGAGAAGGAACAAATGGACTTACAACTCTTAAGCCATGAAAACTTGAGTCTTCAAACACCGTGGAAGATTGACAAACATCTATTGACTCTCCCAAAAGCCATCTAACTCATGTGTTTCAAGAAAACATCAACTACTTGGGAAAGAAGTTCTTATATTCCATGATAAACCGAGAAGGAACAAATGGGCTTACATGTCTTAAACCAAGATTTCTTCATTCATCACTCACCGTGGGTGCTTGACAAATATCCATTGACTCTCCCAAACACCATCTAACTCATGTGTTTCATGAAAACATCAACTACTTGGCCTAGAAGTTCATATATTCCATGATAAACCGAGAAGGAACAAATGGTCTTAGAAGTCTTAAACCTAGATTTCTTCATTCTTCAAACACCGTGGGTGCTTGAGAAATATCTATTGACTCTCCCAAACACCATCTAACTCGTGTTTCATGAAAACATCAACTACTTGTCGTAGAAGTTCTTATAATCCATTATAAACCGAGAAGGAACAAATGGGCTTACAACTTTTAAGCCATGAAAACTTGAGTCTTCAAACACCGTGGAAGCTTGACAAGCATCATTTGAGTCTCCCAAACACCATCCAACTCATGTGTTTCATGAAAACATCAACTACTTGTCGTAGAAGTTCTTATAATCCATGATAAACCGAGAAGGAACAAATGGGCTTATAACTCTTAAACCATGAAAACTTGAGCATTCAGGCACCGTGGGTGCATGAGAAATCTCTATTGACTCTCCCAAACACCATCTAACTCATGTGTTTCATGAAAACATCAACTACATGTCGTTGAAGTTTTTATAATCCATTATAAACCGAGAAGGAACAAATGGGCTTACAAGTCTTAAACCAAGATTTCTTCATTCTTCAAACACCGTGGATGCTTGACAAACATCTATTGACTCTCCCAAACACCATCTAACTCATGTGTTTCATGAAAACATCAACTACTTGTCGTAGAAGTTCTTATAATCCATGATAAACCGAGAAGGAACAAATGGGCTTATAACTCTTAAACCATGAAAACTTGAGCATTCAGACACCGTGGGTGCTTGAGAAATATCTATTGACTCTCCCAAACACCATCTAACTCATGTGTTTCATCAAAACATCAACTACTTGTCGTAGAATTTTTTATAATCCATCATAAACCGAGAAGGCACAAATGGGCTTATAACTCTTAAACCATGAAAACTTGAGTCTTCAAACACCGTGGAAGCTTGACAAGCATCATTTGACTCTCCCAAACACCATCTAACTCATGTGTTTCATGAAAACATCAACTACTTGTCGTAGAAGTTCTTATAATCCATGATAAACCGAGAAGGAACAAATGGGCTTACAACTCTTAAGCCATGAAAACTTGAGTCTTCAAACACCGTGGAAGATTGACAAACATCTATTGACTCTCCCAAACGCCATCTAACTCATGTGTTTTAAGAAAACATCAACTACTTGGCAAAGAAGTTCTTATATTCCATGATAAACCGAGAAGGAACAAATGGGCTTACATGTCTTAAACCAAGATTTCTTCAGTCATCACTCACAGTGTGTGCTTGACAAATATCCATTGACTCTCCCAAACACCATCTAACTCGTGTTTCATGAAAACATCAACTACTTGTCGTAGAAGTTCTTATAATCCATTATAAACCGAGAAGGAACAAATGGGCTTACAACTTTTAAGCCATGAAAACTTGAGTCTTCAAACACCGTGGAAGCTTGACAAGCATCATTTGAGTCTCCCAAACACCATCCAACTCATGTGTTTCATGAAAACATCAACTACTTGTCGTAGAAGTTCTTATAATCCATGATAAACCGAGAAGGAACAAATGGGCTTATAACTCTTAAACCATGAAAACTTGAGCATTCAGGCACCGTGGGTGCATGAGAAATCTCTATTGACTCTCCCAAACACCATCAAACTCATGTGTTTCATGAAAACATCAACTACATGTCGTAGAAGTTTTTATAATCCATTATAAACCGAGAAGGAACAATTGGGCTTACAAGTCTTAAACCAAGATTTCTTCATTCTTCAAACACCGTGGATGCTTGACAAACATCTATTGACTCTCCCAAACACCATCTAACTCATGTGTTTCATGAAAACATCAACTACTTGTCGTAGAAGTTCTTATAATCCATGATAAACCGAGAAGCAACAAATGGGCTTATAACTCTTAAACCATGAAAACTTGAGCATTCAGACACCGTGGGTGCTTGAGAAATATCTATTGACTCTCCCAAACACCATCTAACTCATGTGTTTCATGAAAACATCAACTACTTGTCGTAGAATTTTTTATAATCCATCATAAACCGAGAAGGCACAAATGGGCTTATAACTCTTAAACCATGAAAACTTGAGTCTTCAAACACCGTGGAAGCTTGACAAGCATCATTTGACTCTCCGAAACACCATCTAACTCAGGTGTTTCATGAAAACATCAACTACTTGTCGTAGAAGTTCTTATAATCCATGATAAACCGAGAAGGAACAAATGGGCTTACAACTCTTAAGCCATGAAAACTTGAGTCTTCAAACACCGTGGAAGATTGACAAACATCTATTGACTCTCCCAAACGCCATCTAACTCATGTGTTTCAAGAAAACATCAACTACTTGGCAAAGAAGTTCTTATATTCCATGATAAACCGAGAAGGAACAAATGGGCTTACATGTCTTAAACCAAGATTTCTTCAGTCATCACTCACAGTGTGTGCTTGACAAATATCCATTGACTCTCCCAAACACCATCTAACTCATGTGTTTCATGAAAACATCAACTACTTGGCCTAGAAGTTCTTATATTCCATGATAAACCGAGAAGGAACAAATGGTCTTAGAAATCTTAAACCTAGATTTGTTCATTCTTCAAACACCGTGGGTGCTTGAGAAATATCTATTGACTTTCCCAAACACCATCTAACTCATGTGTTTCATGAAAACATCAACTACTTATCGTAAAAGTTCTTATAATCCATTATAAACCGAGAAGGAACAAATGGGCTTACAACTCTTAAGCCATGAAAACTTGAGTCTTCAAACACCGTGGAAGCTTGACAAGCATCATTTGACTCTCCCCCAAACACCATCTAACTCATGTGTTTCATGAAAGCATCAACTACTTGTCGTAGAAGTTCTTATAATCCATGATAAACCGAGAAGGAACAAATGGGCTTATAACTCTTAAACCATGAAAACTTGAGCATTCAGACACCGTGGGTGCTTGAGAAATATCTATTGACTCTCCCAAGCACCATCTAACTCATGTGTTTCATGAAAACATCAACTACTTGTCGTAGAAGTTTTTATAATCCATCATAAACCGAGAAGGCACAAATGGGCTTATAACTCTTAAACCATGAAAACTTGAGTCTTCAAACACCGTGGAAGCTTGACAAGCATCATTTGACTCTCCCAAACACCATTTAACTCAGGTGTTTCATGAAAACATCAACTACTTGGCCTACAAGTTCTTATATTGCATGATAAACCAAGAAGGCACAAATGGGCTTACAAGTCTTAAACCAAGATTTCTTCATTCTTCAAACACCGTAGGTGCTTGACAAACGTCTATTGACTCTCCCAAACACCATCTAACTCATGTGTTTCATGAAAACATCAACTACTTGTCCTAGAAGTTCTTATATTGCATGATAAACCGAGAATGTACAAATGGGCTTACAAGTCTTAAACCAAGATTTCTTCATTCTTCAAACACCGTGGGTGCTTGACAAACATCTATTGACTCTCCCAAACACCATCTAACTCAGGTGTTTCATGAAAACATCAACTACTTGTCCTAGAAGTTCTTATATTGCATGATAAACCGAGAATGTACAAATGGGCTTACAAGTCTTAAACCAAGATTTCTTCATTCTTCAAACACCGTGGGTGCTTGACAAACATCTATTGACTCTCCCAACCACCATCTAACTCATGTGTTTCATGAAAACATCAACTACTTGTCGTAGAAGTTCTTATAATCCATGATAAACCGAGAAGGAACAAATGGGCTTATAACTCTTAAACCATGAAAACTTGAGCATTCTTCAAACACCGTGGCTGCCTGAGAAATCTCTATTGACTTTCCCAAACACCATCTAACTCATGTGTTTCATGAAAACATCAACTACATGTCGTAGAAGTTTTTATAATCCATTATAAACCGAGAAGGAACAAATGGGCTTACAAGTCTTAAACCAAGATTTCTTCATTCTTCAAACACCGTGGATGCTTGACAAACATCGATTGACTCTCCCAAACACCATCTAACTCATATGTTTCATGAAAACATCAACTACTTGTCGTAGATGTTCTTATAATCCATGATAAACCGAGAAGGAACAAATGGGCTTATAACTCTTAAACCATGAAAACTTGAGCATTCAGACACCGTGGGTGCTTGAGAAATATCTATTGACTCTCCCAAACACCATCTAACTCTTGTAATTCATGAAAACATCAACTACTTGTCGTAGAAGTTTTTATAATCCATCATAAACTGAGAAGGCACAAATGGGCTTATAACTCTTAAACCATGAAAACTTGAGTCTTCAAACACCGTGGAAGCTTGACAAGCATCATTTGACTCTCCCAAACACCATCTAACTCAGGTGTTTCATGAAAACATCAACTACTTGGCCTACAAGTTCTTATATTGCATGATAAACCAAGAAGGCACAAATGGGCTTACAAGTCTTAAACCAAGATTTCTTCATTCTTCAAACACCGTGGGTGCTTGACAAACGTCTATTGACTCTCCCAAACACCATCCAACTCATGTGTTTCATGAAAACATTAACTACTTGTCGTAGAAGTTCTTATAATCCATGATAAACCGAGAAGGAACAAATGGACTTACAACTCTTAAGCCATGAAAACTTGAGTCTTCAAACACCGTGGAAGATTGACAAACATCTATTGACTCTCCCAAAAGCCATCTAACTCATGTGTTTCAAGAAAACATCAACTACTTGGGAAAGAAGTTCTTATATTCCATGATAAACCGAGAAGGAACAAATGGGCTTACATGTCTTAAACCAAGATTTCTTCAGTCATCACTCACCGTGGGTGCTTGACAAATATCCATTGACTCTCCCAAACACCATCTAACTCATGTGTTTCATGAAAACATCAACTACTTGGCCTAGAAGTTCATATATTCCATGATAAACCGAGAAGGAACAAATGGTCTTAGAAGTCTTAAACCTAGATTTCTTCATTCTTCAAACACCGTGGGTGCTTGAGAAATATCTATTGACTCTCCCAAACACCATCTAACTCGTGTTTCATGAAAACATCAACTACTTGTCGTAGAAGTTCTTATAATCCATTATAAACCGAGAAGGAACAAATGGGCTTACAACTTTTAAGCCATGAAAACTTGAGTCTTCAAACACCGTGGAAGCTTGACAAGCATCATTTGAGTCTCCCAAACACCATCCAACTCATGTGTTTCATGAAAACATCAACTACTTGTCGTAGAAGTTCTTATAATCCATGATAAACCGAGAAGGAACAAATGGGCTTATAACTCTTAAACCATGAAAACTTGAGCATTCAGGCACCGTGGGTGCATGAGAAATCTCTATTGACTCTCCCAAACACCATCTAACTCATGTGTTTCATGAAAACATCAACTACATGTCGTTGAAGTTTTTATAATCCATTATAAACCGAGAAGGAACAAATGGGCTTACAAGTCTTAAACCAAGATTTCTTCATTCTTCAAACACCGTGGATGCTTGACAAACATCTATTGACTCTCCCAAACACCATCTAACTCATGTGTTTCATGAAAACATCAACTACTTGTCGTAGAAGTTCTTATAATCCATGATAAACCGAGAAGGAACAAATGGGCTTATAACTCTTAAACCATGAAAACTTGAGCATTCGGACACACCGTGGGTGCTTGAGAAATATCTATTGACTCTCCCAAACACCATCTAACTCATGTGTTTCATCAAAACATCAACTACTTGTCGTAGAATTTTTTATAATCCATCATAAACCGAGAAGGCACAAATGGGCTTATAACTCTTAAACCATGAAAACTTGAGTCTTCAAACACCGTGGAAGCTTGACAAGCATCATTTGACTCTCCGAAACACCATCTAACTCAGGTGTTTCATGAAAACATCAACTACTTGTCGTAGAAGTTCTTATAATCCATGATAAACCGAGAAGGAACAAATGGGCTTACAACTCTTAAGCCATGAAAACTTGAGTCTTCAAACACCGTGGAAGATTGACAAACATCTATTGACTCTCCCAAACGCCATCTAACTCATGTGTTTTAAGAAAACATCAACTACTTGGCAAAGAAGTTCTTATATTCCATGATAAACCGAGAAGGAACAAATGGGCTTACATGTCTTAAACCAAGATTTCTTCAGTCATCACTCACAGTGTGTGCTTGACAAATATCCATTGACTCTCCCAAACACCATCTAACTCATGTGTTTCATGAAAACATCAACTACTTGGCCTAGAAGTTCTTATATTCCATGATAAACCGAGAAGGAACAAATGGTCTTAGAAATCTGAAACCTAGATTTGTTCATTCTTCAAACACCGTGGGTGCTTGAGAAATATCTATTGACTTTCCCAAACACCATCTAAATCTTGAGTTTCATGAAAACATCAACTACTTGTCGTTGAAGTTCTTATAATCCATTATAAACCGAGAAGGAACAAATGGGCTTACAACTCTTAAGCCATGAAAACTTGAGTCTTCAAACACCGTGGAAGCTTGACAAGCATCGTTTGACTCTCCAAAACACCATCTAACTCATGTGTTTCATGAAAACATCAACTACTTATCGTAAAAGTTCTTATAATCCATTATAAACCGAGAAGGAACAAATGGGCTTACAACTCTTAAGCCATGAAAACTTGAGTCTTCAAACACCGTGGAAGCTTGACAAGCATCATTTGACTCTCCCCCAAACACCATCTAACTCATGTGTTTCATGAAAACATCAACTACTTGTCGTAGAAGTTCTTATAATCCATGATAAACCGAGAAGGAACAAATGGGCTTATAACTCTTAAACCATGAAAACTTGAGCATTCAGACACCGTGGGTGCTTGAGAAATATCTATTGACTCTCCCAAACACCATCTAACTCATGTGTTTCATGAAAACATCAACTACTTGTCGTAGAAGTTTTTATAATCCATCATAAACCGAGAAGGCACAAATGGGCTTATAACTCTTAAACCATGAAAACTTGAGTCTTCAAACACCGTGGAAGCTTGACAAGCATCATTTGACTCTCCCAAACACCATCTAACTCAGGTGTTTCATGAAAACATCAACTACTTGGCCTACAAGTTCTTATATTGCATGATAAACCAAGAAGGCACAAATGGGCTTACAAGTCTTAAACCAAGATTTCTTCATTCTTCAAACACCGTGGGTGCTTGACAAACGTCTATTGACTCTCCCAAACACCATCTAACTCATGTGTTTCATGAAAACATCAACTACTTGTCGTAGAAGTTCTTATAATCCATGATAAACCGAGAAGGAACAAATGGGCTTACAACTCTTAAGCCATGAAAACTTGAGTCTTCAAACACCGTGGAAGATTGACAAACATCTATTGACTCTCCCAAACGCCATCTAACTCATGTGTTTGAAGAAAACATCAACTACTTGGCAAAGAAGTTCTTATATTCCATGATAAACCGAGAAGGAACAAATGGGCTTACATGTCTTAAACCAAGATTTCTTCAGTCATCACTCACAGTGTGTGCTTGACAAATATCCATTGACTCTCGCAAACCCCATCTAACTCATGTGTTTCATGAAAACATCAACTACTTGGGCTAGAAGTTCTTATATTCCATGATAAACCGAGAAGGAACAAATGGTCTTAGAAATCTTAAACCTAGATTTGTTCATTCTTCAAACACCGTGGGTGCTTGAGAAATATCTACTGACTTTCCCAAACACCATCTAAATCTTGTGTTTCATGAAAACATCAACTACTTGTCGTAGAAGTTCTTATAATCCATTATAAACCGAGAAGGAACAAATGGGCTTACAACTCTTAAGCCATGAAAACTTGAGTCTTCAAACACCGTGGAAGCTTGACAAGCATCATTTGACTCTCCAAAACACCATCTAACTCATGTGTTTCATGAAAACATCAACTACTTATCGTAGAAGTTCTTATAATCCATGATAAACCGAGAACGAACAAATGGGCTTACAACTCTTAAGCCATGAAAACTTGAGTCTTCAAACACCGTGGAAGCTTGACAAGCATCGTTTGACTCTCCAAAACACCATCTAACTCATGTGTTTGATGAAAACATCAACTACTTGTCGTAAAAGTTCTTATAATCCATTATAAACCGAGAAGGAACAAATGGGCTTACAACTCTTAAGCCATGAAAACTTGAGTCTTCAAACACCGTGGAAGCTTCACAAGCATCATTTGACTCTCTCCCAAACACCATCTAACTCATGTGTTTCATGAAAACATCAACTACTTGTCGTAGAAGTTCTTATAATCCATGATAAACCGAGAAGGAACAAATGGGCTTATAACTCTTAAACCATGAAAACTTGAGCATTCAGACACCGTGGGTGCTTGAGAAATATCTATTGACTCTCCCGAACACAATCTAACTCATGTGTTTCATGAAAACATCAACTACTTGTCGTAGAAGTTTTTATAATCCATTATAAACCGAGAAGGAACAAATGGGCTTACAACTCTTAAACCATGAAAACATAAGTCTTCAAACACCGTGGAAGCTTGACAAGCATAGTTTGACTCTCCCAAACACCATCTAACTCAGGTGTTTCATGAAAACATCAACTACTTGGCCTAGAAGTTCTTATATTGCATGATAAACCGAGAAGGAACAAATGGGCTTACAAGTCTTAAACCAAGATTTCTTCATTCTTCAAACACCGTGGGTGCTTGACAAACATCTATTGACTCTCCCAAACACCATCTAACTCATGTGTTTCATGAAAACATCAACTACTTATCGTAGAAGTTCTTATAATCCATGATAAACCGAGAAGGAACAAATGGGCTTACAACTCTTAAGCCATGAAAACTTGAGTCTTCAAACACCATGGAAGCTTGACAAGCATCATTTGACTCTCCAAAACACCATCTAACTCATGTGTTTCATGAAAACATCAACTACTTGTCGTAGAAGTTCTTATAATCCATGATAAACCGAGAAGGAACAAATGGGCTTATAACTCTTAAACCATGAAAACTTGAGCATTCAGACACCGTGGGTGCTTGAGAAATATCTATTGACTCTCCCAAACACCATCTAACTCATATGTTTCATGAAAACATCAACTACTTGTCGTAGAAGTTTTTATAATCCATTATAAACCGAGAAGGCACAAATGGGCTTATAACTCTTAAACCATCAAAACTTGAGTCTTCAAACACCGTGGAAGCTTGACAAGCATCATTTGACTCTCCCAAACACCATCTAACTCTGGTGTTTCATGACAACATCAACTACTTGTCCTAGAAGTTCTTATATTGCATGATAAACCGAGAAGGTACAAATGGGCTTACAAGTCTTAAACCAAGATTTCTTCATTCTTCAAACACCGTTGGTGCTTGACAAACATCTATTGACTCTCCCAAACACCATCTAACTCATGTGTTTCATGAAAACATCAACTACTTGTCGTAGAAGTTCTTATAATCCATGATAAACCGAGAAGGAACAAATGGGCTTATAACTCTGAAACCATGAAAACTTGAGCATTCAGGCACCGTGGGTGCATGAGAAATATCTATTGACTCTCCCAAACACCATCTAACTCATGTGCTTCATGAAAACATCAACTACATGTCGTAGAAGTTTTTATAATCCATTATAATCCGAGAAGGAACAAATGGGCTTACGACTCTTAAACCAAGATTTCTTCATTCTTCAAACACCGAGGTTGCTTGACAAACATCTATTGACTCTCCCAAACACCATCTATCTCATGTGTTTCATGAAAACATCAACTACTTGTCGTAGAAGTTCTTATAATCCATGACAAACCGAGAAGGAACAAATGGGCTTACAACTCTTAATCCATGAAAACTTGAGTCTTCAAACACCGTAGAAGCTTCACAAGCATCATTTGACTCTCCCAAACACCATCTAACTCATGTGTTTCATGAAAACATCAACTACTTGTCGTAGAAGTTCTTATAATCCAAGATAAACCGAGAAGGAACAAATGGGCTTACAACTCTTAAGCCATGAAAACTTGAGTCGTCAAACACCGTGGGTGCTTGACAAATATCCATTGACTCTCCCAAACACCATCTAACTCATGTGTTTCATGAAAACATCAACTACTTGGCCTAGAAGTTCTTATATTCCATGATAAACCGAGAAGGAACAAATGGTCTTAGAAGTCCTAAACCTAGATTTCTTCATTCTTCAAACACCGTGGGTGCTTGAGAAATATCTATTGACTCTCCCAAACACCATATAACTCTTGTGTTTCATGAAAACATCAACTACTTGTCGTAGAAGTTCTTATAATCCATTATAAACCGAGAACAAACAAATGGGCTTATAACTCTTAAACCAAGAAAACATGAGCATTCAGACACCGTGGGTGCTTGAGAAATATCTATTGACTCTCCCATACACCATCTAACTCATGTGTTTCATGAAAACATCAACTACTTGGCCTAGAAGTTCTTATATTCCATGATAAACCGAGCAGGAACAAATGGGCTTACAAGTCTTAAACCAAGATTTCTTCATTTTTCAAACACCGTGGGCGCTTGAGAAATATCTATTGACTCTCCCAAACACCATCTAACTCATGTGTTTCATGAAAACATCAACTACTTGTCGTAGAAGTTTTTATAATCCATGATAAGCCGAGAAGGAACAAATGGGCTTATAACTCTTAAGCCATGAAAACTTGAGTCTTCAAACACCGTAGAAGCTTCACAAGCATCATTTGACTCTCCCAAACACCATCTAACTCATGTGTTTCATGAAAACATCAACTACTTGTCGTAGAAGTTCTTATAATCCATGATAAACCGAGAAGGAACAAATGGGCTTACAACTCTTAAGCCATGAAAACTTGAGTCTTCAAACACCGTGGAAGCTTGACAAGCATCATTTGACTCTCCCAAATACCATCTAACTCATGTGTTTCATTAAAACATCAACTACTTGTCGTAGAAGTTCATGTAATCCATGATAAACCGAGATGGAACAAATGGGCTTACAAGTCTTAAACCAAGATTTCTTCAGTCATCACTCACCGTGGGTGCTTGACAAATATCCATTGACTCTCCCAAACACCATCTAACTCATGTGTTTCATGAAAACATTAACTACATGGCCTAGAAGTTCTTAAACACCATGATAAATCGAGAAGGAACAAATGGTCTTAGAAGTCTTAAACCTAGATTTCTTCATTCTTCAAACACCGTGGGTGCTTGACAAACATCTATTGACTCTCCCAAACACCATCTAACTCATGTGTTTCATGAAAACATCAACTACTTGTCGTAGAAGTTCTTATAATCCGTGATAAACCGAGAAGGATCAAATGGGCTTATAACTCTTAAACCATGAAAACTTGAGCATTCAGACACATTGGGTGCTTGAGAAATAACTATTGACTCTCCCAAACACCATCTAACTCATGTGTTTCATGCAAACATCAACTACTTGTCGTAGAAGTTCTTATAATCCATGATAAACCGAGAAGGAACAAATGGGCTTATAACTCTTAAACCATGAAAACTTGAGCATTCAGACACCGTGGGTGGTTGAGAAATATCTATTGACTCTCCCATACACCATCTAACTCATGTGTTTCATGAAAACATCAACTACTTGTCGTAGAAGTTCTTATAATCCATGATAAACCGAGAAGGAACAAATGGGCTTATAACCCTTAAACCATGAAAACTTGAGCATTCAGGCACCGTGGGTGCATGAGAAATATCTATTGACTCTCCCAAACACCATCTAACTCATGTGCTTCATGAAAACATCAACTACATGTCGTAGAAGATTTTATAATCCATTATACACCGAGAAGGAACAAATGGGCTTACGACTCTTAAACCAAGATTTCTTCATTCTTCAAACACCGTGGTTGCTTGACAAACATCTATTGACTCTCCCAAACACCATCTAACTCATGTGTTTCATGAAAACATCAACTACTTGTCGTAGAAGTTCTTATAATCCATGATAAACCGAGAAGGAACAAATGGGCTTATTACTCTTAAACCATGAAAACTTGAGCATTCAAACACCGTGGAAGCTTGACAAGCATCGTTTGACTCTCCCAAACACCATCTAACTCATGTGTTTCATGAAAACATCAACTACTTGTCGTAGAAGTTCTTATAATCCAAGATAAACCGAGAAGGAACAAATGGGCTTACAACTCTTAAGCCATGAAAACTTGAGTCGTCAAACACCGTGGGTGCTTGACAAATATCCATTGACTCTCCCAAACACCATCTAACTCATGTGTTTCATGAAAACATCAACTACTTGGCCTAGAAGTTCTTATATTCCATGATAAACCGAGAAGGAACAAATGGTCTTAGAAGTCCTAAACCTAGATTTCTTCATTCTTCAAACACTGTGGGTGCTTGAGAAATATCTATTGACTCTCCCAAACACCATATAACTCTTGTGTTTCATGAAAACATCAACTACTTGTCGTAGAAGTTCTTATAATCCATTATAAACCGAGAACAAACAAATGGGCTTATAACTCTTAAACCAAGAAAACATGAGCATTCAGACACCGTGGGTGCTTGAGAAATATCTATTGACTCTCCCATACACCATCTAACTCATGTGTTTCATGAAAACATCAACTACTTGGCCTAGAACTTCTTATATTCCATGATAAACCGAGCAGGAACAAATGGGCTTACAAATCTTAAACCAAGATTTCTTCATTCTTCAAACACCGTCGGTGCTTGAGAAATATCTATTGACTCTCCCAAACACCATCTAACTCTTGTGTTTCATGAAAACATCAACTACTTGTCGTAGAAGTTCTTATAATCCATGATAAGCCGAGAAGGAACAAATGGGCTTATAACTCTTAAGCCATGAAAACTTGAGTCTTCAAACACCGTAGAAGCTTCACAAGCATCATTTGACTCTCCCAAACACCATCTAACTCATGTGTTTCATGAAAACATCAACTACTTGTCGTAGAAGTTCTTATAATCCATGATAAACCGAGAAGGAACAAATGGGCTTACAACTCTTAAGCCATGAAAACTTGAGTCTTCAAACACCGTGGAAGCTTGACAAGCATCATTTGACTCTCCCAAATACCATCTAACTCATGTGTTTCATTAAAACATCAACTACTTGTCGTAGAAGTTCATGTAATCCATGATAAACCGAGATGGAACAAATGGGCTTACAAGTCTTAAACCAAGATTTCTTCAGTCATCACTCACCGTGGGTGCTTGACAAATATCCATTGACTCTCCCAAACACCATCTAACTCATGTGTTTCATGAAAACATTAACTACATGGCCTAGAAGTTCTTAAACACCATGATAAATCGAGAAGGAACAAATGGTCTTAGAAGTCTTAAACCTAGATTTCTTCATTCTTCAAACACCGTGGGTGCTTGACAAACATCTATTGACTCTCCCAAACACCATCTAACTCATGTGTTTCATGAAAACATCAACTACTTGTCGTAGAAGTTCTTATAATCCGTGATAAACCGAGAAGGATCAAATGGGCTTATAACTCTTAAACCATGAAAACTTGAGCATTCAGACACATTGGGTGCTTGAGAAATAACTATTGACTCTCCCAAACACCATCTAACTCATGTGTTTCATGCAAACATCAACTACTTGTCGTAGAAGTTCTTATAATCCATGATAAACCGAGAAGGAACAAATGGGCTTATAACTCTTAAACCATGAAAACTTGAGCATTCAGACACCGTGGGTGGTTGAGAAATATCTATTGACTCTCCCATACACCATCTAACTCATGTGTTTCATGAAAACATCAACTACTTGTCGTAGAAGTTCTTATAATCCATGATAAACCGAGAAGGAACAAATGGGCTTATAACCCTTAAACCATGAAAACTTGAGCATTCAGGCACCGTGGGTGCATGAGAAATATCTATTGACTCTCCCAAACACCATCTAACTCATGTGCTTCATGAAAACATCAACTACATGTCGTAGAAGATTTTATAATCCATTATAAACCGAGAAGGAACAAATGGGCTTACGACTCTTAAACCAAGATTTCTTCATTCTTCAAACACCGTGGTTGCTTGACAAACATCTATTGACTCTCCCAAACACCATCTAACTCATGTGTTTCATGAAAACATCAACTACTTATCGTAGAAGTTCTTATAATCCATGATAAACCGAGAAGGAACAAATGGGCTTATTACTCTTAAACCATGAAAACTTGAGCATTCAAACACCGTTGAAGCTTGACAAGCATCGTTTGACTCTCCCAAACACCATCTAACTCAGGTGTTTCATGAAAACATCAACTACTTGGCCTAGAAGTTCTTATATTGCATGATAAACCGAGAAGGAACAAATGGGCTTACAAGTCTTAAACCAAGATTTCTTCATTCTTCAAACACCGTGGGTGCTTGACAAACATCTATTGACTCTCCCAAACACCATCTAACTCATGTGTTTCATGAAAACATCAACTACTTGTCGTAGAAGTTCTTATAATCCATGATAAACCGAGAAGGAACAAATGGGCTTACAACTCTTAAGCCATGAAAACTTGAGTCTTCAAACACCGTAGAAGCTTCACAAGCATCATTTGACTCTCCCAAACACCATCTAACTCATGTGTTTCATGAAAACATCAACTACTTGTCGTTGAAGTTCTTATAATCCATGATAAACCGAGAAGGAACAAATGGGCTTACAACTCTTAAGCCATGAAAACTTGAGTCGTCAAACACCGTGGAAGCTTGACAAACATCTATTGACTCTCCCAAACACCATCTAACTCATGTGTTTCAAGAAAACATCAACTACTTGGCAAAGAAGTTCTTATATTCCATGATAAATCGAGAAGGAACAAATGGGCTTACATGTCTTAAACCAAGATTTCATCAGTCATCACTCACCGTGGGTGCTTGACAAATATCCATTGACTCTCCCAAACACCATCTAACTCATGTGTTTCATGAAAACATTAACTACATGGCCTAGAAGTTCTTATACACCATGATAAATCGAGAAGGAACAAATGGTCTTAGAAGTCCTAAACCTAGATTTCTTCATTCTTCAAACACTGTGGGTGCTTGAGAAATATCTATTGACTCTCCCAAACACCATATAACTCTTGTGTTTCATGAAAACATCAACTACTTGTCGTAGAAGTTCTTATAATCCATTATAAACCGAGAACAAACAAATGGGCTTATAACTCTTAAACCAAGAAAACATGAGCATTCAGACACCGTGGGTGCTTGAGAAATATCTATTGACTCTCCCATACACCATCTAACTCATGTGTTTCATGAAAACATCAACTACTTGGCCTAGAAGTTCTTATATTCCATGATAAACCGAGCAGGAACAAATGGGCTTACAAGTCTTAAACCAAGATTTCTTCATTTTTCAAACACCGTCGGTGCTTGACAAACATCTATTGACTCTCCCAAACACCATCTAACTCATGTGTTTCATGAAAACATCAACTACTTGTCGTAGAAGTTCTTATAATCCATTATAAACCGAGAACAAACAAATGGGCTTATAACTCTTAAACCAACAAAACATGAGCATTCAGACACCGTGGGTGCTTGAGAAATATCTATTGACTCTCCCATACACCATCTAACTCATGTGTTTCATGAAAACATCAACTACTTGGCCTAGAAGTTCTTATATTCCATGATAAATCGAGCAGGAACAAATGGGCTTACAAGTCTTAAACCAAGATTTCTTCATTCTTCAAACACCGTCGGTGCTTGACAAGCATCTATTGACTCTCCCAAACACCATCTAACTCATGTGTTTCATGAAAACATCAACTACTTGTCGTAGAAGTTCTTATAATCCATGATAAACCGAGAAGGAACAAATGGGCTTATAACTCTTAAACCACGAAAACTTGAGCATTCAGATACCATGGGTGCTTGAGAAATATCTATTGACTCTCCCAAACACCATCTAACTCATGTGTTTCATGAAAACATCAACTACTTGTCGTAGAAGTTCTTATAATCCATGGTAAACCGAGAAGGAACAAATGGGCTTACAAGTCTTAAACCAAGATTTCTTCATTCTTCAAACACCGTCAGTGCTTGACAAACATCTATTGACTCTCCCAAACACCATCTAACTCATGTGTTTCATGAAAACATCAACTACTTGTCGTAGAAGTTCTTATAATCCATGATAAACCGAGAAGGAACAAATGGGCTTACAACTCTTAAGCCATGAAAACTTGAGTCTGCAAACACCGTGGAAGCTTGACAAGCATCATTTGACTCTCCCAAACACCATCTAACTCATGTGTTTCATGAAAACATCAACTACTAGTCGTAGAAGTTCATGTAATCCATGATAAACCGAGAAGGAACAAATGGACTTACAACTCTTAAGCCATGAAAACTTGAGTCTTCAAACACCGTAGAAGCTTGACAAACATCTATTGAATCTCCCAAACACCATCTAACTCATGGGTTTCAAGAAAACATCAACTACTTGGCAAAGAAGTTCTTATATTCCATGATAAACCGAGATGGAACAAATGGGCTTACAAGTCTTAAACCAAGATTTCTTCAGTCATCACTCACCGTGGGTGCTTGACAAATATCCATTGACTCTCCCAAACACCATCTAACTCATGTGTTTCATGAAAACATTAACTACATGGCCTAGAATTTCTTATACACCATGATAAATCGAGAAGGAACAAATGGTCTTAGAAGTCTTAAACCTAGATTTCTTCATTCTTCAAACACCGTGGGTGCTTGACAAACATCTATTGACTCTCCCAAACACCATCTAACTCATGTGTTTCATGAAAACATCAACTACTTGGCCTAGAAGTTCTTATATTCCATGATAAACCGAGCAGGAACAAATGGGCTTACAAGTCTTAAACCAAGATTTCTTCATTCTTCAAACACCGTCGGTGCTTGACAAGCATCTATTGACTCTCCCAAACACCATCTAACTCATGTGTTTCATGAAAACATCAACTACTTGTCGTAGAAGTTCTTATAATCCATTATAAACCGAGAACAAACAAATGGGCTTATAACTCTTAAACCAAGAAAACATGAGCATTCAGACACCGTGGGTGCTTGAGAAATATCTATTGACTCTCCCATACACCATCTAACTCATGTGTTTCATGAAAACATCAACTACTTGGCCTAGAAGTTCTTATATTCCATGATAAACCGAGCAGGAACAAATGGGCTTACAAGTCTTAAACCAAGATTTCTTCATTCTTCAAACACCGTCGGTGCTTGACAAGCATCTATTGACTCTCCCAAACACCATCTAACTCATGTGTTTCATGAAAACATCAACTACTTGTCGTAGAAGTTCTTATAATCCATGATAAACCGAGAAGGAACAAATGGGCTTATAACTCTTAAACCACGAAAACTTGAGCATTCAGACACCATGGGTGCTTGAGAAATATCTATTGACTCTCCCAAACACCATCTAACTCATGTGTTTCATGAAAACATCAACTACTTGTCGTAGAAGTTCTTATAATCCATGGTAAACCGAGAAGGAACAAATGGGCTTACAAGTCTTAAACCAAGATTTCTTCATTCTTCAAACACCGTCAGTGCTTGACAAACATCTATTGACTCTCCCAAACACCATCTAACTCATGTGTTTCATGAAAACATCAACTACTTGTCGTAGAAGTTCTTATAATCCATGATAAACCGAGAAGGAACAAATGGGCTTACAACTCTTAAGCCATGAAAACTTGAGTCTGCAAACACCGTGGAAGCTTGACAAGCATCATTTGACTCTCCCAAACACCATCTAACTCATGTGTTTCATGAAAACATCAACTACTAGTCGTAGAAGTTCATGTAATCCATGATAAACCGAGAAGGAACAAATGGACTTACAACTCTTAAGCCATGAAAACTTGAGTCTTCAAACACCGTAGAAGCTTGACAAACATCTATTGAATCTCCCAAACACCATCTAACTCATGGGTTTCAAGAAAACATCAACTACTTGGCAAAGAAGTTCTTATATTCCATGATAAACCGAGATGGAACAAATGGGCTTACAAGTCTTAAACCAAGATTTCTTCAGTCATCACTCACCGTGGGTGCTTGACAAATATCCATTGACTCTCCCAAACACCATCTAACTCATGTGTTTCATGAAAACATTAACTACATGGCCTAGAAGTTCTTATACACCATGATAAATCGAGAAGGAACAAATGGTCTTAGAAGTCTTAAACCTAGATTTCTTCATTCTTCAAACACCGTGGGTGCTTGACAAACATCTATTGACTCTCCCAAACACCATCTAACTCATGTGTTTCATGAAAACATCAACTACTTGTCGTAGAAGTTCTTATAATCCGTGATAAACCGAGAAGGATCAAATGGGCTTATAACTCTTAAACCATGAAAACTTGAGCATTCAGACACATTGGGTGCTTGAGAAATAACTATTGACTCTCCCAAACACCATCTAACTCATGTGTTTCATGAAAACATCAACTACTTGTCGTAGAAGTTCTTATAATCCATGATAAACCGAGAAGGAACAAATGGTCTTAGAAGTCTTAAACCTAGATTTCTTCATTCTTCAAACACCGTGGGTGCTTGAGAAATATCTATTGACTCTCCCAAACACCATCTAACTCTTGTGTTTCATGAAAACATCAACTACTTGTCGTAGAAGTTCTTATAATCCATGAGAAGCCGAGAAGGAACAAATGGGCTTATAACTCTTAAACCACGAAAACTTGAGCATTCAGACACCATGGGTGCTTGAGAAATATCTATTGACTCTCCCAAACACCATCTAACTCATGTGTTTCATGAAAACATCAACTACTTGTCGTAGAAGATTTTATAATCCATTATAAACCGAGAAGGAACAAATGGGCTTACAACTCTTAAACCAAGATTTCTTCATTCTTCAACACCATGGTTGCTTGACAAACATCTATTGACTCTCCCAAACACCATCTAACTCATGTGTTTCATGAAAACATCAACTACTTGTCGTAGAAGTTCTTATAATCCATGATAAACCGAGAAGGAACAAATGGGCTTATTACTCTTAAACCATGAAAACTTGAGCATTCAAAAACCGTGGAAGCTTGGCAAGCATCGTTTGATTCTCCTAAACACCATCTAACTCAGGTGTTTCATGAAAACATCAACTACTTGGCCTAGAAGTTCTTATATTCCATGATAAACCGAGCAGGAACAAATGGGCTTACAAGTCTTAAACCAAGATTTCTTCATTCTTCAAACACCGTCGGTGCTTGACAAGCATCTATTGACTCTCCCAAACACCATCTAACTCATGTGTTTCATGAAAACATCAACTACTTGTCGTAGAAGTTCTTATAATCCATTATAAACCGAGAACAAACAAATGGGCTTATAACTCTTAAACCAAGAAAACATGAGCATTCAGACACCGTGGGTGCTTGAGAAATATCTATTGACTCTCCCATACACCATCTAACTCATGTGTTTCATGAAAACATCAACTACTTGGCCTAGAAGTTCTTATATTCCATGATAAATCGAGCAGGAACAAATGGGCTTACAAGTCTTAAACCAAGATTTCTTCATTCTTCAAACACCGTCGGTGCTTGACAAGCATCTATTGACTCTCCCAAACACCATCTAACTCATGTGTTTCATGAAAACATCAACTACTTGTCGTAGAAGTTCTTATAATCCATGATAAACCGAGAAGGAACAAATGGGCTTATAACTCTTAAACCACGAAAACTTGAGCATTCAGATACCATGGGTGCTTGAGAAATATCTATTGACTCTCCCAAACACCATCTAACTCATGTGTTTCATGAAAACATCAACTACTTGTCGTAGAAGTTCTTATAATCCATGGTAAACCGAGAAGGAACAAATGGGCTTACAAGTCTTAAACCAAGATTTCTTCATTCTTCAAACACCGTCAGTGCTTGACAAACATCTATTGACTCTCCCAAACACCATCTAACTCATGTGTTTCATGAAAACATCAACTACTTGTCGTAGAAGTTCTTATAATCCATGATAAACCGAGAAGGAACAAATGGGCTTACAACTCTTAAGCCATGAAAACTTGAGTCTGCAAACACCGTGGAAGCTTGACAAGCATCATTTGACTCTCCCAAACACCATCTAACTCATGTGTTTCATGAAAACATCAACTACTAGTCGTAGAAGTTCATGTAATCCATGATAAACCGAGAAGGAACAAATGGACTTACAACTCTTAAGCCATGAAAACTTGAGTCTTCAAACACCGTAGAAGCTTGACAAACATCTATTGAATCTCCCAAACACCATCTAACTCATGGGTTTCAAGAAAACATCAACTACTTGGCAAAGAAGTTCTTATATTCCATGATAAACCGAGATGGAACAAATGGGCTTACAAGTCTTAAACCAAGATTTCTTCAGTCATCACTCACCGTGGGTGCTTGACAAATATCCATTGACTCTCCCAAACACCATCTAACTCATGTGTTTCATGAAAACATTAACTACATGGCCTAGAATTTCTTATACACCATGATAAATCGAGAAGGAACAAATGGTCTTAGAAGTCTTAAACCTAGATTTCTTCATTCTTCAAACACCGTGGGTGCTTGACAAACATCTATTGACTCTCCCAAACACCATCTAACTCATGTGTTTCATGAAAACATCAACTACTTGGCCTAGAAGTTCTTATATTCCATGATAAACCGAGAAGGAACAAATGGGCTTACAAGTCTTAAACCAAGATTTCTTCATTCTTCAAACACCGTCGGTGCTTGACAAGCATCTATTGACTCTCCCAAACACCATCTAACTCATGTGTTTCATGAAAACATCAACTACTTGTCGTAGAAGTTCTTATAATCCATTATAAACCGAGAACAAACAAATGGGCTTATAACTCTTAAACCAAGAAAACATGAGCATTCAGACACCGTGGGTGCTTGAGAAATATCTATTGACTCTCCCATACACCATCTAACTCATGTGTTTCATGAAAACATCAACTACTTGGCCTAGAAGTTCTTATATTCCATGATAAACCGAGCAGGAACAAATGGGCTTACAAGTCTTAAACCAAGATTTCTTCATTTTTCAAACACCGTCGATTGCTTGACAAGCATCTATTGACTCTCCCAAACACCATCTAACTCATGTGTTTCATGAAAACATCAACTACTTGTCGTAGAAGTTCTTATAATCCATGATAAACCGAGAAGGAACAAATGGGCTTATAACTCTTAAACCACGAAAACTTGAGCATTCAGACACCATGGGTGCTTGAGAAATATCTATTGACTCTCCCAAACACCATCTAACTCATGTGTTTCATGAAAACATCAACTACTTGTCGTAGAAGTTCTTATAATCCATGATAAACCGAGAAGGAACAAATGGGCTTACAAGTCTTAAACCAAGATTTCTTCATTCTTCAAACACCGTGGGTGCTTGACAAACATCTATTGACTCTCCCAAACACCATCTAACTCATGTGTTTCATGAAAACATCAACTACTTGTCGTAGAAGTTCTTATAATCCATGATAAACCGAGAAGGAACAAATGGGCTTACAACTCTTAAGCCATGAAAACTTGAGTCTTCAAACACCGTGGAAGCTTGACAAGCATCATTTGACTCTCCCAAACACCATCTAACTCATGTGTTTCATGAAAACATCAACTACTAGTCGTAGAAGTTCATGTAATCCATGATAAACCGAGAAGGAACAAATGGACTTACAACTCTTAAGCCATGAAAACTTGAGTCTTCAAACACCGTAGAAGCTTGACAAACATCTATTGAATCTCCCAAACACCATCTAACTCATGGGTTTCAAGAAAACATCAACTACTTGGCAAAGAAGTTCTTATATTCCATGATAAACCGAGATGGAACAAATGGGCTTACAAGTCTTAAACCAAGATCTCTTCAATCATCACTCACCGTGGGTGCTTGACAAATATCCATTGACTCTCCCAAACACCATCTAACTCATGTGTTTCATGAAAACATTAACTACATGGCCTAGAAGTTCTTATACACCATGATAAATCGAGAAGGAACAAATGGTCTTAGAAGTCTTAAACCTAGATTTCTTCATTCTTCAAACACCGTGGGTGCTTGACAAACATCTATTGACTCTCCCAAACACCATCTAACTCATGTGTTTCATGAAAACATCAACTACTTGTCGTAGAAGTTCTTATAATCCGTGATAAACCGAGAAGGATCAAATGGGCTTATAACTCTTAAACCATGAAAACTTGAGCATTCGAGACACATTGGGTGCTTGAGAAATAACTATTGACTCTCCCAAACACCATCTAACTCATGTGTTTCATGAAAACATCAACTACTTGTCGTAGAAGTTCTTATAATCCATGATAAACCGAGAAGGAACAAATGGTCTTAGAAGTCTTAAACCTAGATTTCTTCATTCTTCAAACACCGTGGGTGCTTGAGAAATATCTATTGACTCTCCCAAACACCATCTAACTCTTGTGTTTCATGAAAACATCAACTACTTGTCGTAGAAGTTCTTATAATCCATGAGAAGCCGAGAAGGAACAAATGGGCTTATAACTCTTAAACCACGAAAACTTGAGCATTCAGACACCATGGGTGCTTGAGAAATATCTATTGACTCTCCCAAACACCATCTAACTCATGTGTTTCATGAAAACATCAACTACTTGTCGTAGAAGATTTTATAATCCATTATAAACCGAGAAGGAACAAATGGGCTTACAACTCTTAAACCAAGATTTCTTCATTCTTCAACACCATGGTTGCTTGACAAACATCTATTGACTCTCCCAAACACCATCTAACTCATGTGTTTCATGAAAACATCAACTACTTGTCGTAGAAGTTCTTATAATCCATGATAAACCGAGAAGGAACAAATGGGCTTATTACTCTTAAACCATGAAAACTTGAGCATTCAAAAACCGTGGAAGCTTGGCAAGCATCGTTTGATTCTCCTAAACACCATCTAACTCAGGTGTTTCATGAAAACATCAACTACTTGGCCTAGAAGTCCTTATATTGCATGATAAACCGAGAAGGAACAAATGGGCTTACAAGTCTTAAACCAAGATTTCTTCATTCTTCAAACACCGTGGGTGCTTGACAAACATCTATTGACTCTCCCAAACACCATCTAACTCATGTGTTTCATGAAAACATCAACTACTTATCGTAGAAGTTCTTATAATCCATGATAAACCGAGAAGGAACAAATGGGCTTACAACTCTTAAGCCATGAAAACTTGAGTCTTCAAACACCGTAGAAGCTTCACAAGCATCATTTGGCTCTCCCAAACACCGTTTAACTATTGTGTTTCATGAAAACATCAATTACTTGTCGTAGAAGTTCTTATAATCCATGATAAACCGAGAAGGAACAAATGGGCTTACAACTCTTAAGCCATGAAAACTTGAGTCGTCAAACACCGTGGAAGCTTGACAAACATCTATTGACTCTCCCAAACACCATCTAACTCATGTGTTTCAAGAAAACATCAACTACTTGGCAAAGAAGTTCTTATATTCCATGATAAACCGAGAAGGAACAAATGGGCTTACATGTCTTAAACCAAGATTTCTTCAGTCATCACTCACCGTGGGTGCTTGACAAATATCCATTGACTCTCCCAAACACCATCTAACTCATGTGTTTCATGAAAACATCAACTACTTGGCCTAGAAGTTCTTATATTCCATGATAAACCGAGAAGGAACAAATGGTCTTAGAAGTCCTAAACCTAGATTTCTTCATTCTTCAAACACCGTGGGTGCTTGAGAAATATCTATTGACTCTCCCAAACACCATATAACTCTTGTGTTTCATGAAAACATCAACTACTTGTCGTAGAAGTTCTTATAATCCATTATAAACCGAGAACAAACAAATGGGCTTATAACTCTTAAACCAAGAAAACATGAGCATTCAGACACCGTGGGTGCTTGAGAAATATCTATTGACTCTCCCATACACCATCTAACTCATGTGTTTCATGAAAACATCAACTACTTGGCCTAGAAGTTCTTATATTCCATGATAAACCGAGCAGGAACAAATGGGCATACAAGTCTTAAACCTAGATTTCTTCATTCTTCAAACACCGTCGGTGCTTGACAAACATCTATTGACTCTCCCAAAAACCATCTAACTCATGTGTTTCATGAAAACATCAACTACTTGTCGTAGAAGTTCTTATAATCCATTATAAACCGAGAACAAACAAATGGGCTTATAACTCTTAAACCAAGAAAACATGAGCATTCAGACACCGTGGGTGCTTGAGAAATATCTATTGACTCTCCCATACACCATCTAACTCATGTGTTTCATGAAAACATCAACTACTTGGCCTAGAAGTTCTTATATTCCATGATAAACCGAGAAGGAACAAATGGTCTTAGAAGTCTTAAACCTAGATTTCTTCATTCTTCAAACACCGTGGGTGCTTGAGAAATATCTATTGACTCTCCCAAACACCATCTAACTCTTGTGTTTCATGAAAACATCAACTACTTGTCGTAGAAGTTCTTATAATCCATGATAAGCCGAGAAGGAACAAATGGGCTTATAACTCTTAAGCCATGAAAACTTGAGTCTTCAAACACCGTAGAAGCTTCACAAGCATCATTTGACTCTCCCAAACACCATCTAACTCATGTGTTTCATGAAAACATCAACTACTTGTCGTAGAAGTTCTTATAATCCATGATAAACCGAGAAGGAACAAATGGGCTTACAAGTGTTAAACCAAGATTTCTTCATTCTTCAAACACCGTGGGTGCTTGACAAACATCTATTGACTCTCCCAAACACCATCTAACTCATGTGTTTCATGAAAACATCAACTACTTGTCGTAGAAGGTCTTATAATCCATGATAAACCGAGAAGGAACAAATGGGCTTATAACTCTTAAACCACGAAAACTTGAGCATTCAGACACCATGGGTGCTTGAGAAATATCTATTGACTCTCCCAAACACCATCTAACTCATGTGTTTCATGAAAACATCAACTACTTGTCGTAGAAGTTCTTATAATCCATGGTAAACCGAGAAGGAACAAATGGGCTTACAAGTCTTAAACCAAGATTTCTTCATTCTTCAAACACCGTGGGTGCTTGACAAACATCTATTGACTCTCCCAAACACCATCTAACTCATGTGTTTCATGAAAACATCAACTACTTGTCGTAGAAGTTCTTATAATCCATGATAAACCGAGAAGGAACAAATGGGCTTACAACTCTTAAGCCATGAAAACTTGAGTCTTCAAACACCGTGGAAGCTTGACAAGCATCATTTGACTCTCCCAAACACCATCTAACTCATGTGTTTCATGAAAACATCAACTACTTGTCGTAGAAGTTCATGTAATCTATGATAAACCGAGAAGGAACAAATGGACTTACAACTCTTAAGCCATGAAAACTTGAGTCTTCAAACACCGTAGAAGCTTGACAAACATCTATTGAATCTCCCAAACACCATCTAACTCATGGGTTTCAAGAAAACATCAACTACTTGGCAAAGAAGTTCTTATATTCCATGATAAACCGAGATGGAACAAATGGGCTTACAAGTCTTAAACCAAGATTTCTTCAGTCATCACTCACCGTGGGTGCTTGACAAATATCCATTGACTCTCCCAAACACCATCTAACTCATGTGTTTCATGAAAACATTAACTACATGGCCTAGAAGTTCTTATACACCATGATAAATCGAGAAGGAACAAATGGTCTTAGAAGTCTTAAACCTAGATTTCTTCATTCTTCAAACACCGTGGGTGCTTGACAAACATCTATTGACTCTCCCAAACACCATCTAACTCATGTGTTTCATGAAAACATTAACTACTTGTCGTAGAAGTTCTTATAATCCGTAATAAACCGAGAAGGATCAAATGGGCTTATAACTCTTAAACCATGAAAACTTGAGCATTCAGACACATTGGGTGCTTGAGAAATAACTATTGACTCTCCCAAACACCATCTAACTCATGTGTTTCATGAAAACATCAACTACTTGTCGTAGAAGTTCTTATAATCCATGATAAACCGAGAAGGAACAAATGGTCTTAGAAGTCTTAAACCTAGATTTCTTCATTCTTCAAACACCGTGGGTGCTTGAGAAATATCTATTGACTCTCCCAAACACCATCTAACTCTTGTGTTTCATGAAAACATCAACTACTTGTCGTAGAAGTTCTTATAATCCATGAGAAGCCGAGAAGGAACAAATGGGCTTATAACTCTTAAACCACGAAAACTTGAGCATTCAGACACCATGGGTGCTTGAGAAATATCTATTGACTCTCCCAAACACCATCTAACTCATGTGTTTCATGAAAACATCAACTACTTGTCGTAGTAGTTTTTATAATCCATTATAAACCGAGAAGGAACAAATGGGCTTACAACTCTTAAACCAATATTTCTTCATTCTTCAACACCATGGTTGCTTGACAAACATCTATTGACTCTCCCAAACACCATCTAACTCATGTGTTTCATGAAAACATCAACTACTTGTCGTAGAAGTTCTTATAATCCATGATAAACCGAGAAGGAACAAATGGGCTTATTACTCTTAAACCATGAAAACTTGAGCATTCAAAAACCGTGGAAGCTTGGCAAGCATCGTTTGACTCTCCTAAACACCATCTAACTCAGGTGTTTCATGAAAACATCAACTACTTGGCCTAGAAGTCCTTATATTGCATGATAAACCGAGAAGGAACAAATGGGCTTACAAGTCTTAAACCAAGATTTCTTCATTCTTCAAACACCGTGGGTGCTTGACAAACATCTATTGACTCTCCCAAACACCATCTAACTCATGTGTTTCATGAAAACATCAACTACTTATCGTAGAAGTTCTTATAATCCATGATAAACCGAGAAGGAACAAATGGGCTTACAACTCTTAAGCCATGAAAACTTGAGTCTTCAAACACCGTAGAAGCTTCACAAGCATCATTTGGCTCTCCCAAACACCGTCTAACTCATGTGTTTCATGAAAACATCAATTACTTGTCGTAGAAGTTCTTATAATCCATGATAAACCGAGAAGGAACAAATGGGCTTACAACTGTTAAGCCATGAAAACTTGAGTCGTCAAACACCGTGGAAGCTTGACAAACATCTATTGACTCTCCCAAACACCATCTAACTCATGTGTTTCAAGAAAACATCAACTACTTGGCAAAGAAGTTCTTATATTCCATGATAAACCGAGAAGGTACAAATGGGCTTACATGTCTTAAACCAAGATTTCTTCAATCATCACTCACCGTGGGTGCTTGACAAATATCCACTGACTCTCCCAAACACCATCTAACTCATGTGTTTCATGAAAACATCAACTACTTGGCCTAGAAGTTCTTATATTCCATGATAAACCGAGAAGGAACAAATGGTCTTAGAAGTCTTAAACCTAGATTTCTTCATTCTTCAAACACCGTGGGTGCTTGAGAAATATCTATTGACTCTCCCAAACACCATCTAACTCTTGTGTTTCATGAAAACATCAACTACTTGTCGTAGAAGTTCTTATAATCCATGATAAGCCGAGAAGGAACAAATGGGCTTATAACTCTTAAGCCATGAAAACTTGAGTCTTCAAACACCGTAGAAGCTTCACAAGCATCATTTGACTCTCCCAAACACCATCTAACTCATGTGTTTCATGAAAACATCAACTACTTGTCGTAGAAGTTCTTATAATCCATGATAAACCGAGAAGGAACAAATGGGCTTACAAGTGTTAAACCATGATTTCTTCATTCTTCAAACACCGTGGGTGCTTGACAAACATCTATTGACTCTCCCAAACACCATCTAACTTATGTGTTTCATGAAAACATCAACTACTTGTCGTAGAAGTTCTTATAATCCATGATAAACCGAGAAGGAACAAATGGACTTACAACTCTTAAGCCATGAAAACTTGAGTCTTCAAACACCGTGGAAGCATGACAAACATCTATTGAATCTCCCAAACACCATCTAACTCATGGGTTTCAAGAAAACATCAACTACTTGGCAAAGAAGTTCTTATATTCCATGATAAACCGAGAAGGAACAAATGGGCTTACAAGTCTTAAACCAAGATTTCTTCAGTCTTCAAACACCTGGGTGCTTGACAAATATCCATTGACTCTCCCAAACACCATCTAAATCATGTGTTTCATGAAAACATTAACTACATGGCCTAGAAGTTCTTATACACCATGATAAATCGAGAAGGAACAAATGGTCTTAGAAGTCTTAAACCTAGATTTCTTCATTCTTCAAACACCGTGGGTGCTTGACAAACATCTATTGACTCTCCCAAACACCATCTAACTCATGTGTTTCATGAAAACATCAACTACTTGTCGTAGAAGTTCTTATAATCCATGATAAACCGAGAAGGAACAAATGGTCTTAGGAGTCTTAAACCTAGATTTCTTCATTCTTCATACACCGTGGGTGCTTGAGAAATATCTATTGACTCTCCCAAACACCATCTAACTCTTGTGTTTCATGAAAACATCAACTACTTGTCGTAGAAGTTCTTATAATCCATGAGAAGCCGAGAAGGAACAATTGGGCTTATAACTCTTAAACCACGAAAACTTGAGCATTCAGACACCATGGGTGCTTGAGAAATATCTATTGACTCTCCCAAACACCATCTAACTCATGTGTTTCATGAAAACATCAACTACTTGTCGTAGAAGTTTTTATAATCCATTATAAACCGAGAAGGAACAAATGGGCTTACAACTCTTAAACCAAGATTTCTTCATTCTTCAACACCATGGTTGCTTGACAAACATCTATTGACTCTCCCAAACACCATCTAACTCATGTGTTTCATGAAAACATCAACTACTTGTCGTAGAAGTTCTTATAATCCATGATAAACCGAGAAGGAACAAATGGGCTTATTACTCTTAAACCATGAAAACTTGAGCATTCAAAAACCGTGGAAGCTTGGCAAGCATCGTTTGACTCTCCTAAACACCATCTAACTCAGGTGTTTCATGAAAACATCAACTACTTGGCCTAGAAGTCCTTATATTGCATGATAAACCGAGAAGGAACAAATGGGCTTACAAGTCTTAAACCAAGATTTCTTCATTCTTCAAACACCGTGGGTGCTTGACAAACATCTATTGACTCTCCCAAACACCATCTAACTCATGTGTTTCATGAAAACATCAACTACTTATCGTAGAAGTTCTTATAATCCATGATAAACCGAGAAGGAACAAATGGGCTTACAACTCTTAAGCCATGAAAACTTGAGTCTTCAAACACCGTAGAAGCTTCACAAGCATCATTTGGCTCTCCCAAACACCGTCTAACTCATGTGTTTCATGAAAACATCAATTACTTGTCGTAGAAGTTCTTATAATCCATGATAAACCGAGAAGGAACAAATGGGCTTACAACTGTTAAGCCATGAAAACTTGAGTCGTCAAACACCGTGGAAGCTTGACAAACATCTATTGACTCTCCCAAACACCATCTAACTCATGTGTTTCAAGAAAACATCAACTACTTGGCAAAGAAGTTCTTATATTCCATGATAAACCGAGAAGGTACAAATGGGCTTACATGTCTTAAACCAAGATTTCTTCAGTCATCACTCACCGTGGGTGCTTGACAAATATCCATTGACTCTCCCAAACACCATCTAACTCATGTGTTTCATGAAAACATCAACTACTTGGCCTAGAAGTTCTTATATTCCATGATAAACCGAGAAGGAACAAATGGTCTTAGAAGTCTTAAACCTAGATTTCTTCATTCTTCAAACACCGTGGGTGCTTGAGAAATATCTATTGACTCTCCCAAACACCATCTAACTCTTGTGTTTCATGAAAACATCAACTACTTGTCGTAGAAGTTCTTATAATCCATCATAAGCCGAGAAGGAACAAATGGGCTTATAACTCTTAAGCCATGAAAACTTGAGTCTTCAAACACCGTAGAAGCTTCACAAGCATCATTTGACTCTCCCAAACACCATCTAACTCATGTGTTTCATGAAAACATCAACTACTTGTCGTAGAAGTTCTTATAATCCATGATAAACCGAGAAGGAACAAATGGGCTTACAAGTGTTAAACCATGATTTCTTCATTCTTCAAACACCGTGGGTGCTTGACAAACATCTATTGACTCTCCCAAACACCATCTAACTTATGTGTTTCATGAAAACATCAACTACTTGTCGTAGAAGTTCTTATAATCCATGATAAACCGAGAAGGAACAAATGGACTTACAACTCTTAAGCCATGAAAACTTGAGTCTTCAAACACCGTGGAAGCATGACAAACATCTATTGAATCTCCCAAACACCATCTAACTCATGGGTTTCAAGAAAACATCAACTACTTGGCAAAGAAGTTCTTATATTCCATGATAAACCGAGAAGGAACAAATGGGCTTACAAGTCTTAAACCAAGATTTCTTCAGTCTTCAAACACCTGGGTGCTTGACAAATATCCATTGACTCTCCCAAACACCATCTAAATCATGTGTTTCATGAAAACATTAACTACATGGCCTAGAAGTTCTTATACACCATGATAAATCGAGAAGGAACAAAAGGTCTTAGAAGTCTTAAACCTAGATTTCTTCATTCTTCAAACACCGTGGGTGCTTGACAAACATCTATTGACTCTCCCAAACACCATCTAACTCATGTGTTTCATGAAAACATCAACTACTTGTCGTAGAAGTTCTTATAATCCATGATAAACCGAGAAGGAACAAATGGTCTTAGGAGTCTTAAACCTAGATTTCTTCATTCTTCATACACCGTGGGTGCTTGAGAAATATCTATTGACTCTCCCAAACACCATCTAACTCTTGTGTTTCATGAAAACATCAACTACTTGTCGTAGAAGTTCTTATAATCCATGAGAAGCCGAGAAGGAACAAATGGGCTTATAACTCTTAAACCACGAAAACTTGAGCATTCAGACACCATGGGTGCTTGAGAAATATCTATTGACTCTCCCAAACACCATCTAACTCATGTGTTTCATGAAAACATCAACTACTTGTCGTAGAAGTTTTTATAATCCATTATAAACCGAGAAGGAACAAATGGGCTTACAACTCTTAAACCAAGATTTCTTCATTCTTCAACACCATGGTTGCTTGACAAACATCTATTGACTCTCCCAAACACCATCTAACTCATGTGTTTCATGAAAACATCAACTACTTGTCGTAGAAGTTCTTATAATCCATGATAAACCGAGAAGGAACAAATGGGCTTATTACTCTTAAACCATGAAAACTTGAGCATTCAAAAACCGTGGAAGCTTGGCAAGCATCTATTGACTCTCCTAAACACCATCTAACTCAGGTGTTTCATGAAAACATCAACTACTTGGCCTAGAAGTCCTTATATTGCATGATAAACCGAGAAGGAACAAATGGGCTTACAAGTCTTAAACCAAGATTTCTTCATTCTTCAAACACCGTGGGTGCTTGACAAACATCTATTGACTCTCCCAAACACCATCTAACTCATGTGTTTCATGAAAACATCAACTACTTATCGTAGAAGTTCTTATAATCCATGATAAACCGAGAAGGAACAAATGGGCTTACAACTCTTAAGCCATGAAAACTTGAGTCTTCAAACACCGTAGAAGCTTCACAAGCATCATTTGGCTCTCCCAAACACCGTCTAACTCATGTGTTTCATGAAAACATCAATTACTTGTCGTAGAAGTTCTTATAATCCATGATAAACCGAGAAGGAACAAATGGGCTTACAACTCTTAAGCCATGAAAACTTGAGTCGTCAAACACCGTGGAAGCTTGACAAACATCTATTGACTCTCCCAAACACCATCTAACTCATGTGTTTCAAGAAAACATCAACTACTTGGCAAAGAAGTTCTTATATTCCATGATAAACCGAGAAGGTACAAATGGGCTTACATGTCTTAAACCAAGATTTCTTCAGTCATCACTCACCGTGGGTGCTTGACAAATATCCATTGACTCTCCCAAACACCATCTAACTCATGTGTTTCATGAAAACATCAACTACTTGGCCTAGAAGTTCTTATATTCCATGATAAACCGAGAAGGAACAAATGGTCTTAGAAGTCTTAAACCTAGATTTCTTCATTCTTCAAACACCGTGGGTGCTTGAGAAATATCTATTGACTCTCCCAAACACCATCTAACTCTTGTGTTTCATGAAAACATCAACTACTTGTCGTAGAAGTTCTTATAATCCATGATAAGCCGAGAAGGAACAAATGGGCTTATAACTCTTAAGCCATGAAAACTTGAGTCTTCAAACACCGTAGAAGCTTCACAAGCATCATTTGACTCTCCCAAACACCATCTAACTCATGTGTTTCATGAAAACATCAACTACTTGTCGTAGAAGTTCTTATAATCCATGATAAACCGAGAAGGAACAAATGGGCTTACAAGTGTTAAACCAAGATTTCTTCATTCTTCAAACACCGTGGGTGCTTGACAAACATCTATTGACTCTCCCAAACACCATCTAACTCATGTGTTTCATGAAAACATCAACTACTTGTCAGAGAAGTTCTTATAATCCATGATAAACCGAGAAGGAACAAATGGGCTTACAACTCTTAAGACATGAAAACTTGAGTCTTCAAACACCGTGGAAGCTTGACAAGCATCATTTGACTCTCCCAAATACCATCTAACTCATGTGTTTCATGAAAACATCAACTACTTGTCGTAGCAGTTCTTGTAATCCATGATAAACCGAGAAGGAACAAATGGACTTACAACTCTTAAGCCATGAAAACTTGAGTATTCAAACACCGTGGAAGCTTGACAAACATCTATTGAATCTCCCAAACACCATCTAACTCATGGGTTTCAAGAAAACATCAACTACTTGGCAAAGAAGTTCTTATATTCCATGATAAACCGAGAAGGAACAAATGGGCTTACAAGTCTTAAACCAAGATTTCTTCAGTCTTCAAACACCTGGGTGCTTGACAAATATCCATTGACTCTCCCAAACACCATCTCACTCATGTGTTTCATGAAAACATTAACTACATGGCCTAGAAGTTCTTATACACCATGATAAATCGAGAAGGAACAAATGGTCTTAGAAGTCTTAAACCTAGATTTCTTCATTCTTCAAACACCGTGGGTGCTTGACAAACATCTATTGACTCTCCCAAACACCATCTAACTCATGTGTTTCATGAAAACATCAACTACTTGTCGTAGAAGTTCTTATAATCCATGATAAACCGAGAAGGAACAAATGGGCTTATAACTCTTAAACCACGAAAACTTGAGCATTCAGACACCATGGGTGCTTGAGAAATATCTATTGACTCTCCCAAACACCATCTAACTCATGTGTTTCATGAAAACATCAACTACTTGTCGTAGAAGTTCTTATAATCCATGATAAACCGAGAAGGAACAAATGGTCTTAGAAGTCTTAAACCTAGATTTCTTCATTCTTCAAACACCGTGGGTGCTTGAGAAATATCTATTGACTCTCCCAAACACCATCTAACTCTTGTGTTTCATGAAAACATCAACTACTTGTCGCAGAAGTTCTTATAATCCATGAGAAGCCGAGAAGGAACAAATGGGCTTATAACTGTTAAACCACGAAAACTTGAGCATTCAGACACCATGGGTGCTTGAGAAATATCTATTGACTCTCCCAAACACCATCTAACTCATGTGTTTCATGAAAACATCAACTACTTGTCGTAGAAGTTTTTATAATCCATTATAAACCGAGAAGGAACAAATGGGCTTACAACTCTTAAACCAAGATTTCTTCATTCTTCAACACCATGGTTGCTTGACAAACATCTATTGACTCTCCCAAACACTATCTAACTCATGTGTTTCATGAAAACATCAACTACTTGTCGTAGAAGTTCTTATAATCCATGATAAACCGAGAAGGAACAAATGGGCTTATTACTCTTAAACCATGAAAACTTGAGCATTCAAAAACCGTGGAAGCTTGGCAAGCATCGTTTGACTCTCCTAAACAGCATCTAACTCAGGTGTTTCATGAAAACATCAACTACTTGGCCTAGAAGTCCTTATATTGCATGATAAACCGAGAAGGAACAAATGGGCTTACAAGTCTTAAACCAAGATTTCTTCATTCTTCAAACACCGTGGGTGCTTGACAAACATCTATTGACTCTCCCAAACACCATCTAACTCATGTGTTTCATGAAAACATCAACTACTTATCGTAGAAGTTCTTATAATCCATGATAAATCGAGAAGGAACAAATGGACTTACAACTCTTAAGCCATGAAAACTTGAGTCTTCAAACACCGTAGAAGCTTCACAAGCATCATTTGGCTCTCCCAAACACCGTCTAACTCATGTGTTTCATGAAAACATCAATTACTTGTCGTAGAAGTTCTTATAATCCATGATAAACCGAGAAGGAACAAATGGGCTTACAACTCTTAAGCCATGAAAACTTGAGTCGTCAAACACCGTGGAAGCTTGACAAACATCTATTGACTCTCCCAAACACCACCTAACTCATGTGTTTCAAGAAAACATCAACTACTTGGCAAAGAAGTTCTTATATTCCATGATAAACCGAGAAGGTACAAATGGGCTTACATGTCTTAAACCAAGATTTCTTCAGTCATCACTCACCGTGGGTGCTTGACAAATATCCATTGACTCTCCCAAACACCATCTAACTCATGTGTTTCATGAAAACATCAACTACTTGGCCTAGAAGTTCTTATATTCCATGATAAACCGAGAAGGAACAAATGGTCTTAGAAGTCCTAAACCTAGATTTCTTCATTCTTCAAACACCGTGGGTGCTTGAGAAATATCTATTGACTCTCCCAAACACCATATAACTCTTGTGTTTCATGAAAACATCAACTACTTGTCGTAGAAGTTCTTATAATCCATTATAAACCGAGAACAAACAAATGGGCTTATAACTCTTAAACCAAGAAAACATGAGCATTCAGACACCGTGGGTGCTTGAGAAATATCTATTGACTCTCCCATACACCATCTAACTCATGTGTTTCATGAAAACATCAACTACTTGGCCTAGAAGTTCTTATATTCCATGATAAACCGAGCAGGAACAAATGGGCTTACAAGTCTTAAACCTAGATTTCTTCATTCTTCAAACACCGATTCTGCTTGACAAACATCTATTGACTCTCCCAAAAACCATCTAACTCATGTGTTTCATGAAAACATCAACTACTTGTCGTAGAAGTTCTTATAATCCATTATAAACCGAGAACAAACAAATGGGCTTATAACTCTTAAACCAAGAAAACATGAGCATTCAGACACCGTGGGTGCTTGAGAAATATCTATTGACTCTCCCATACACCATCTAACTCATGTGTTTCATGAAAACATCAACTACTTGGCCTAGAAGTTCTTATATTCCATGATAAACCGAGAAGGAACAAATGGTCTTAGAAGTCTTAAACCTAGATTTCTTCATTCTTCAAACACCGTGGGTGCTTGAGAAATATCTATTGACTCTCCCAAACACCATCTAACTCTTGTGTTTCATGAAAACATCAACTACTTGTCGTAGAAGTTCTTATAATCCATGATAAGCCGAGAAGGAACAAATGGGCTTATAACTCTTAAGCCATGAAAACTTGAGTCTTCAAACACCGTAGAAGCTTCACAAGCATCATTTGACTCTCCCAAACACCATCTAACTCATGTGTTTCATGAAAACATCAACTACTTGTCGTAGAAGTTCTTATAATCCATGATAAACCGAGAAGGAACAAATGGGCTTACAAGTGTTAAACCAAGATTTCTTCATTCTTCAAACACCGTGGGTGCTTGACAAACATCTATTGACTCTCCCAAACACCATCTAACTCATGTGTTTCATGAAAACATCAACTACTTGTCGTAGAAGTTCTTATAATCCATGATAAACCGAGAAGGAACAAATGGGCTTACAACTCTTAAGCCATGAAAACTTGAGTCTTCAAACACCGTGGAAGCTTGACAAGCATCATTTGACTCTCCCAAATACCATCTAACTCATGTGTTTCATGAAAACATCAACTACTTGTCGTAGAAGTTCTTGTAATCCATGATAAACCGAGAAGGAACAAATGGACTTACAACTCTTAAGCCATGAAAACTTGAGTCTTCAAACACCGTGGAAGCTTGACAAACATCTATTGAATCTCCCAAACACCATCTAACTCATGGGTTTCAAGAAAACATCAACTACTTGGCAAAGAAGTTCTTATATTCCATGATAAACCGAGAAGGAACAAATGGGCTTACAAGTCTTAAACCAAGATTTCTTCAGTCTTCAAACACCTGGGTGCTTGACAAATATCCATTGACTCTCCCAAACACCATCTAACTCATGTGTTTCATAAAAACATTAACTACATGGCCTAGAAGTTCTTATACACCATGATAAATCGAGAAGGAACAAATGGTCTTAGAAGTCTTAAACCTAGATTTCTTCATTCTTCAAACACCGTGGGTGCTTGACAAACATCTATTGACTCTCCCAAACACCATCTAACTCATGTGTTTCATGAAAACATCAACTACTTGTCGTAGAAGTTCTTATAATCCATGATAAACCGAGAAGGAACAAATGGGCTTATAACTCTTAAACCACGAAAACTTGAGCATTCAGACACCATGGGTGCTTGAGAAATATCTATTGACTCTCCCAAACACCATCTAACTCATGTGTTTCATGAAAACATCAACTACTTGTCGTAGAAGTTCTTATAATCCATGGTAAACCGAGAAGGAACAAATGGGCTTACAAGTCTTAAACCAAGATTTCTTCATTCTTCAAACACCGTGGGTGCTTGACAAACATCTATTGACTCTCCCAAACACCATCTAACTCATGTGTTTCATGAAAACATCAACTACTTGTCGTAGAAGTTCTTATAATCCATGATAAACCGAGAAGGAACAAATGGGCTTACAACTCTTAAGCCATGAAAACTTGAGTCTTCAAACACCGTGGAAGCTTGACAAGCATCATTTGACTCTCCCAAACACCATCTAACTCATGTGTTTCATGAAAACATCAACTACTTGTCGTAGAAGTTCTTGTAATCCATAATAAATCGAGAAGGAACAAATGGACTTACAACTCTTAAGCCATGAAAACTTGAGTCTTCAAACACCGTGGAAGCTTGACAAACATCTATTGAATCTCCCAAACACCATCTAACTCATGGGTTTCAAGAAAACATCAACTACTTGGCAAAGAAGTTCTTATATTCCATGATAAACCGAGAAGGAACAAATGGGCTTACAAGTCTTAAACCAAGATTTCTTCAGTCATCACTCACCGTGGGTGCTTGACAAATATCCATTGACTCTCCCAAACACCATCTAACTCATGTGTTTCATGAAACCATCAACTACTTGGCCTAGAAGTTCTTATACACCATGATAAATCGAGAAGGAACAAATGGTCTTAGAAGTCTTAAACCTAGATTTCTTCATTCTTCAAACACCGTGGGTGCTTGAGAAACATCTTTTGACTCTCCCAAACACCATCTAACTCATGTGTTTCATGAAAACATCAACTACTTGTCGTAGAAGTTCTTATAATCCGTCATAAACCGAGAAGGAACAAATGAGCTTATAACTCTTAAACCATGAAAACTTGAGCATTCAGACACCTTGGGTGTTTGAGAAATAACCATTGACTCTCCCAAACACCATCTAACTCATGTGTTTCATGCAAACATCAACTACTTGTCGTAGAAGTTCTTATAATCCGTGATAAACCGAGAAGGAACAAATGGGCTTATAACTCTTAAACCATGAAAACTTGAGTCTTCAAACACCGTGGAAGCTTGACAAGCATCATTTGACTCTCCCAAACACCATCTAACTCATGTGTTTCATGAAAACATCAACTACTTGTCGTAGAAGTTCTTATAATCCATGATAAACCGAGAAGGAACAAATGGGCTTACAACTCTTAAGCCATGAAAACTTGAGTCTTCAAACACCGTGGAAGCTTGACAAACATCTATTGACTCTCCCAAACACCATCTAACTCATGTGTTTCAAGAAAACATCAACTACTTGGCAACGAAGTTCTTATATTCCATGATAAACCGAGAAGGAACAAATGGGTTTACAAGTCTTAAACCAAGATTTCTTCAGTCATCACTCACCGTGGGTGCTTGACAAATATCCATTGACTCTCCCAAACACCATCTAACTCATGTGTTTCATGAAAACATCAACTACTTGGCCTAGAAGTTCTTATATACCATGATAAACCGAGAAGGAACAAATGGTCTTAGAAGTCTTAAACCTAGATTTCTTCATTCTTCAAACACCGTGGGTGCTTGACAAACATCTATTGACTCTCCCAAACACCATCTAACTCATGTGTTTCATGAAAACATCAACTACTTGTCGTAGAAGTTCTTATAATCCGTGATAAACCGAGAAGGAACAAATGGGTTTATAACTCTTAAACAATGAAAACTTGAGCATTCAGACACCTTGGGTGCTTGAGAAATAACTATTGACTCTCCCAAACAACATCTAACTCATGTGTTTCATGCAAACATCAACTACTTGTCGTAGAAGTTCTTATAATCCATGATAAACCGAGAAGGAACAAATTGGCTTATAACTCTTAAACCATTAAAACTTAAGCATTCAGACACCGTGGGTGCTTGAGAAATATCTATTGACTCTCCTAAACACCATCTAACTCATGTGTTTCACGAAAACATCAACTACTTGTCGTAGAAGTTTTTATAATCCATTATAAACCGAGAAGGAACAAATGGGCTTATAACTCTTAAACCATGAAAACTTGAGTCTTCAAACACCGTGGAAGCTTGACAAGCATCATTTGACTCTCCCAAACACCATCTAACTCGTGTGTTTCATGAAAACATCAACTACTTGTCGTAGAAGTTCTTATAATCCATGATAAACCGAGAAGGAACAAATGGGCTTACAACTCTTAAGCCATGAAAACTTGAGTCTTCAAACACCGTGGAAGCTTGACAAACATCTATTGACTCTCCCAAACACCATCTAACTCATGTGTTTCAAGAAAACATCAACTACTTGGCAAAGAAGTTCTTATATTCCATGATAAACCGAGAAGGAACAAATGGGTTTACAAGTCTTAAACCAAGATTTATTCAGTCATCACTCACCGTGGGTGCTTGACAAATATCCATTGACTCTCCCAAACACCATCTAACTCATGTGTTTCATGAAAACATCAACTACTTGGGCTAGAAGTTCTTATATACCATGATAAACCGAGAAGGAACAAATGGTTTTAGAAGTCTTAAACCTAGATTTCTTCATTCTTCAAACACCGTGGGTGCTTGACAAACATCTATTGACTCTCCCAAACACCATCTAACTCATGTGCTTCATGACAACATCAACTACTTGTCGTAGAAGTTCTTATAATCCGTGATAAACCGAGAAGGAACAAATGGGTTTATAACTCTTAAACAATGAAAACTTGAGCATTCAGACACCTTGGGTGCTTGAGAAATAACTATTGACTCTCCCAAACACCATCTAACTCATGTGTTTCATGCAAACATCAACTACTTGTCGTAGAAGTTCTTATAATCCATGATAAACCGAGAAGGAACAAATGGGCTTATAACTCTTAAACCATTAAAACTTAAGCATTCAGACACCGTGGGTGCTTGAGAAATATCTATTGACTCTCCTAAACACCATCTAACTCATGTGTTTCATGAAAACATCAACTACTTGTCGTAGAAGTTTTTATAATCCATTATAAACCGAGAAGGAACAAATGGGCTTATAACTCTTAAACCATGAAAACTTGAGTCTTCAAACACCGTGGAAGCTTGACAAGCATCATTTGACTCTCCCAAACACCATCTAACTCATGTGTTTCATGAAAACATCAACTACTTGTCGTAGAAGTTCTTATAATCCATGATAAACCGAGAAGGAACAAATGGGCTTACAAGTGTTAAACCAAGATTTCTTCAGTCATCACTCACCGTGGGTGCTTGACAAATATCCATTGACTCTCCTAAACACCATCTAACTCATGTGTTTCACGAAAACATCAACTACTTGTCGTAGAAGTTCTTATAATCCATTATAAACCGAGAAGGAACAAATGGGCTTATAACTCTTAAACCATGAAAACTTGAGTCTTGAAACACCGTGCAAGCTTGACAAACATCTATTCACTCTCCCAAACACCATCTAACTCATGTGTTTCAAGAAAACATTAACTACTTGGCAAAGGAGTTCTTATATTCCATGATAAACCGAGAAGGAACAAATGGGTTTACAAGTGTTAAACCAAGATTTCTTCAGTCATCACTCACCGTGGGTGCTTGACAAATATCCATTGACTCTCCCAAACACCATCTAACTCATGTGTTTCATGAAAACATCAACTACTTGGCCTAGAAGTTCTTATATACCATGATAAACCGAGAAGGAACAAATGGTCTTAGAAGTCTTAAACCTAGATTTCTTCATTCTTCAAACACCGTGGGTGCTTGACAAACATCTATTGACTCTCCCAAACACCATCTAACTCATGTGTTTCAAGAAAACATCAACTACTTGGCAAAGAAGTTCTTATATTCCATGATAAACCGAGAAGGAACAAATGGGTTTACAAGTCTTAAACCAAGATTTATTCAGTCATCACTCACCGTGGGTGCTTGACAAATATCCATTGACTCTCCCAAACACCATCTAACTCATGTGTTTCATGAAAACATCAACTACATGGCCTAGAAGTTCTTATGCACCATGATAAATCGAGAAGGAACAAATGGTCTTAGAAGTCTTAAACCTAGATTTCTTCATTCTTCAAACACCGTGGGTGCTTGAGAAACATCTTTTGACTCTCCCAAACACCATCAAACTCATGTGTTTCATGAAAACATCAACTACTTGTCGTAGAAGTTCTTATAATCCGTGATAAACCGAGAAGGAACAAATGGGCTTATAACTCTTAAACCATGAAAACTTGAGCATTCAGACACCTTGGGTGCTTGAGAAATAACTATTGACTCTCCCAAACACCATCTAACTCATGTGTTTCATGAAAACATCAACTACTTGTCGTAGAAGTTCTTTTAATCCATGATAAACCGAAAAGGAACAAATGGGCTTACAACTCTTAAGCCATGAAAACTTGAGTCTTCAAACACCATGGAAGCTTGACAAACATCTATTGACTCTCCCAAACACCATCTAACTCATGTGTTTCAAGAAAACATCAACTACTTGGCAAAGAAGTTCTGATATTCCATGATAAACCGAGAAGGAACAAATGGGTTTACAAGTCTTAAACCAAGATTTATTCAGTCTTCACTCACCGTGGGTGCTTGACAAATATCCATTGACTCTCCCAAACACTATCTAACTCATGTGTTTCATGAAAACATCAACTACTTGGCCTAGAAGTTCTTATATACCATGATAAACCGAGAAGGAACAAATGGTCTTAGAAGTCTTAAACCTAGATTTCTTCATTCTTCAGACACCGTGGGTGCTTGACAAACATCTATTGACTCTCCCAAACACCATCTAAGTCTTGTGTTTCATGAAAACATCAACTACTTGTCGTAGAAGTTCTTATAATCCGTGATAAACCGAGAAGGAACAAATGGGCTTATAACTCTTAAACCATGAAAACTTGAGCATTCAGACACCTTGGGTGCTTGAGAAATAACTATTGACTCTCCCAAACACCATCTAACTCATGTGTTTCATGCAAACATCAACTACTTGTCGTAGAAGTTCTTATAATCCATGATAAACCGAGAAGGAACAAATGGGCTTATAACTCTTAAACCATGAAAACTTGAGCATTCAGACACCGTGGGTGCTTGAGAAATATCTATTCACTCTCCCAAACACCATCTAACTCATGTGTTTCACGAAAACATCAACTACTTGTCATAGAAGTTTTTATAATCCATTATAAACCGAGAAGGAACAAATGGGCTTATAACTCTTAAACCATGAAAACTTTAGTCTTCAAACACCGTGGAAGCTTGACAAGCATCATTTGACTCTCCCAAACACCATCTAACTCATGTGTTTGATGAAAACATCAACTACTTGTCGTAGAAGTTCTTATAATCCATGGTAAACCGAGAAGGAACAAATGGGCTTACAACTCTTAAGCCATGTAAACTTGAGTCTTCAAACACCGTGCAAGCTTGACAAACATCTATTCACTCTCCCAAACACCATCTAACTCATGTGTTTCATGAAAACATTAACTACTTGGAAAAGAAGTTCTTATATTCCATGATAAACCGATAAGGAACAAATGGGTTTACAAGTCTTAAACCAAGATTTCTTCAGTCATCACTCACCGTGGGTGCTTGACAAATATCCATTGACTCTCCCAAACACCTTCTAACTCATGTGTTTCATCAAAACATCAACTACTTGGCCTAGAAGTTCTTATATACCATGATAAACCGAGAAGGAACAAAAGGTCTTAGAAGTCTTAAACCTAGATTTCTTCATTCTTCAAACACCGTGGGTGCTTGACAAACATCTATTGACTCTCCCAAACACCATCTAACTCATGTGTTTCATGAAAACATCAACTACTTGTCGTAGAAGTTTTTATAATCCATTATAAACCGAGAAGGAACAAATGGGCTTATAACTCTTAAACCATGAAAACTGGAGTATTCAAACACCGTGGAAGCTTGACAAACATCTATTCACTCTCCCAAACACCATCTAACTCATGTGTTTCAAGAAAACATTAACTACTTGGCAAAGAAGTTCTTATATTCCATGATAAACCGAGAAGGAACAAATGGGTTTACAAGTGTTAAACCAAGATTTCTTCAGTCATCACTCACCGTGGGTGCTTGACAAATATCCATTGACTCTCCCAAACACCATCTAACTCATGTGTTTCATGAAAACATCAACTACTTGGCCTAGAAGTTCTTATATACCATGATAAACCGAGAAGGAACAAATGGTCTTAGAAGTCTTAAACCTAGATTTCTTCATTCTTCAAACACCGTGGGTGCTTGACAAACATCTATTGACTCTCCCAAACACCATCTAACTCATGTGTTTCAAGAAAACATCAACTACTTGGCAAAGAAGTTCTTATATTCCATGATAAACCGAGAAGGAACAAATGGGTTTACAAGTCTTAAACCAAGATTTATTCAGTCATCACTCACCGTGGGTGCTTGACAAATATCCATTGACTCTCCCAAACACCATCTAACTCATGTGTTTCATGAAAACATCAACTACATGGCCTAGAAGTTCTTATGCACCATGATAAATCGAGAAGGAACAAATGGTCTTAGAAGTCTTAAACCTAGATTTCTTCATTCTTCAAACACCGTGGGTGCTTGAGAAACATCTTTTGACTCTCCCAAACACCATCAAACTCATGTGTTTCATGAAAACATCAACTACTTGTCGTAGAAGTTCTTATAATCCGTGATAAACCGAGAAGGAACAAATGGGCTTATAACTCTTAAACCATGAAAACTTGAGCATTCAGACACCTTGGGTGCTTGAGAAATAACTATTGACTCTCCCAAACACCATCTAACTCATGTGTTTCATGAAAACATCAACTACTTGTCGTAGAAGTTCTTTTAATCCATGATAAACCGAAAAGGAACAAATGGGCTTACAACTCTTAAGCCATGAAAACTTGAGTCTTCAAACACCATGGAAGCTTGACAAACATCTATTGACTCTCCCAAACACCATCTAACTCATGTGTTTCAAGAAAACATCAACTACTTGGCAAAGAAGTTCTGATATTCCATGATAAACCGAGAAGGAACAAATGGGTTTACAAGTCTTAAACCAAGATTTATTCAGTCTTCACTCACCGTGGGTGCTTGACAAATATCCATTGACTCTCCCAAACACTATCTAACTCATGTGTTTCATGAAAACATCAACTACTTGGCCTAGAAGTTCTTATATACCATGATAAACCGAGAAGGAACAAATGGTCTTAGAAGTCTTAAACCTAGATTTCTTCATTCTTCAGACACCGTGGGTGCTTGACAAACATCTATTGACTCTCCCAAACACCATCTAAGTCATGTGTTTCATGAAAACATCAACTACTTGTCGTAGAAGTTCTTATAAGCCGTGATAAACCGAGAAGGAACAAATGGGCTTATAACTCTTAAACCATGAAAACTTGAGCATTCAGACACCTTGGGTGCTTGAGAAATAACTATTGACTCTCCCAAACACCATCTAACTCATGTGTTTCATGAAAACATTAACTACTTGTCGTAGAAGTTCTTATAATCCATGATAAACCGAGAAGGAACAAATGGGCTTATAACTCTTAAACCATGAAAACTTGAGCATTCAGACACCGTGGGTGCTTGAGAAATATCTATTCACTCTCCCAAACACCATCTAACTCATGTGTTTCACGAAAACATCAACTACTTGTCATAGAAGTTTTTATAATCCATTATAAACCGAGGAGGAACAAATGGGCTTATAACTCTTAAACCATGAAAACTTTAGTCTTCAAACACCGTGGAAGCTTGACAAGCATCATTTGACTCTCCCAAACACCATCTAACTCATGTGTTTGATGAAAACATCAACTACTTGTCGTAGAAGTTCTTATAATCCATGGTAAACCGAGAAGGAACAAATGGGCTTACAACTCTTAAGCCATGTAAACTTGAGTCTTCAAACACCGTGCAAGCTTGACAAACATCTATTCACTCTCCCAAACACCATCTAACTCATGTGTTTCATGAAAACATTAACTACTTGGAAAAGAAGTTCTTATATTCCATGATAAACCGATAAGGAACAAATGGGTTTACAAGTCTTAAACCAAGATTTCTTCAGTCATCACTCACCGTGGGTGCTTGACAAATATCCATTGACTCTCCCAAACACCATCTAACTCATGTGTTTCATCAAAACATCAACTACTTGGCCTAGAAGTTCTTATATACCATGATAAACCGAGAAGGAACAAATGGTCTTAGAAGTCTTAAACCTAGATTTCTTCATTCTTCAAACACCGTGGGTGCTTGACAAACATCTATTGACTCTCCCAAACACCATCTAACTCATGTGTTTCATGAAAACATCAACTACTTGTCGTAGAAGTTTTTATAATCCATTATAAACCGAGAAGGAACAAATGGGCTTATAACTCTTAAACCATGAAAACTGGAGTATTCAAACACCGTGGAAGCTTGACAAACATCTATTCACTCTCCCAAACACCATCTAACTCATGTGTTTCAAGAAAACATTAACTACTTGGCAAAGAAGTTCTTATATTCCATGATAAACCGAGAAGGAACAAATGGGTTTACAAGTGTTAAACCAAGATTTCTTCATTCATCACTCACCGTGGGTGCTTGACAAATATCCATTGACTCTCCCAAACACCATCTAACTCATGTGTTTCATGAAAACATCAACTACTTGGCCTAGAAGTTCTTATATACCATGATAAACCGAGAAGGAACAAATGGTCTTAGAAGTCTTAAACCTAGATTTCTTCATTCTTCAAACACCGTGGGTGCTTGACAAACATCTATTGACTCTCCCAAACACCATCTAACTCATGTGTTTCAAGAAAACATCAACTACTTGGCAAAGAAGTTCTTATATTCCATGATAAACCGAGAAGGAACAAATGGGTTTACAAGTCTTAAACCAAGATTTATTCAGTCATCACTCACCGTGGGTGCTTGACAAATATCCATTGACTCTCCCAAACACCATCTAACTCATGTGTTTCATGAAAACATCAACTACATGGCCTAGAAGTTCTTATGCACCATGATAAATCGAGAAGGAACAAATGGTCTTAGAAGTCTTAAACCTAGATTTCTTCATTCTTCAAACACCGTGGGTGCTTGAGAAACATCTTTTGACTCTCCCAAACACCATCAAACTCATGTGTTTCATGAAAACATCAACTACTTGTCGTAGAAGTTCTTATAATCCGTGATAAACCGAGAAGGAACAAATGGGCTTATAACTCTTAAACCATGAAAACTTGAGCATTCATACACCTTGGGTGCTTGAGAAATAACTATTGACTCTCCCAAACACCATCTAACTCATGTGTTTCATGAAAACATCAACTACTTGTCGTAGAAGTTCTTTTAATCCATGATAAACCGAAAAGGAACAAATGGGCTTACAACTCTTAAGCCATGAAAACTTGAGTCTTCAAACACCATGGAAGCTTGACAAACATCTATTGACTCTCCCAAACACCATCTAACTCATGTGTTTCAAGAAAACATCAACTACTTGGCAAAGAAGTTCTGATATTCCATGATAAACCGAGAAGGAACAAATGGGTTTACAAGTCTTAAACCAAGATTTATTCAGTCTTCACTCACCGTGGGTGCTTGACAAATATCCATTGACTCTCCCAAACACTATCTAACTCATGTGTTTCATGAAAACATCAACTACTTGGCCTAGAAGTTCTTATATACCATGATAAACCGAGAAGGAACAAATGGTCTTAGAAGTCTTAAACCTAGATTTCTTCATTCTTCAGACACCGTGGGTGCTTGACAAACATCTATTGACTCTCCCAAACACCATCTAAGTCATGTGTTTCATGAAAACATCAACTACTTGTCGTAGAAGTTCTTATAAGCCGTGATAAACCGAGAAGGAACAAATGGGCTTATAACTCTTAAACCATGAAAACTTGAGCATTCAGACACCTTGGGTGCTTGAGAAATAACTATTGACTCTCCCAAACACCATCTAACTCATGTGTTTCATGAAAACATTAACTACTTGTCGTAGAAGTTCTTATAATCCATGATAAACCGAGAAGGAACAAATGGGCTTATAACTCTTAAACCATGAAAACTTGAGCATTCAGACACCGTGGGTGCTTGAGAAATATCAATTGACTCTCCCAAACACCATCTAACTCATGTGTTTCACGAAAACATCAACTACTTGTCGTAGAAGTTTTTATAATCCATTATAAACCGAGAAGGAACAAATGGGCTTATAACTCTTAAACCATGAAAACTTGAGTCTTCAAACACCGTGGAAGCTTGACAAGCATCATTTGACTCTCCCAAACACCATCTAACTCATGTGTTTCATGAAAACATCAACTACTTGTCGTAGAAGTTCTTATAATCCATGGTAAACCGAGAAGGAAAAATGGGCTTACAACTCTTAAGCCATGTAAACTTGAGTCTTCAAACACCGTGCAAGCTTGACAAACATCTATTCACTCTCCCAAACACCATCTAACTCATGTGTTTCAAGAAAACATTAACTACTTGGCAAAGAAGTTCTTATATTCCATGATAAACCGATAAGGAACAAATGGGTTTACAAGTCTTAAACCAAGATTTCTTCAGTCATCACTCACCGTGGGTGCTTGACAAATATCCATTGACTCTCCCAAACACCATCTAACTCATGTGTTTCATCAAAACATCAACTACTTGGCCTAGAAGTTCTTATATACCATGATAAACCGAGAAGGAACAAATGGTCTTAGAAGTCTTAAACCTAGATTTCTTCATTCTTCAAACACCGTGGGTGCTTGACAAACATCTATTGACTCTCCCAAACACCATCTAACTCATGTGTTTCATGAAAACATCAACTACTTGTCGTAGAAGTTCTTATAATCCGTGATAAACCGAGAAGGAACAAATGGGCTTATAACTCTTAAACCATGAAAACTTGAGCATTCAGACACCGTGGGTGCTTGACAAACATCTATTGACTCTCCCAAACACCATCTAACTCATGTGTTTCATGAAAACATCAACTACTTGTCGTAGAAGTTCTTATAATCCGTGATAAACCGAGAAGGAACAAATGGGTTTATAACTCTTAAACAATGAAAACTTGAGCATTCAGACACCTTGGGTGCTTGAGAAATAACTATTGACTCTCCCAAACAACATCTAACTCATGTGTTTCATGCAAACATCAACTACTTGTCGTAGAAGTTCTTATAATCCATGATAAACCGAGAAGGAACAAATGGGCTTATAACTCTTAAACCATTAAAACTTAAGCATTCAGACACCGTGGGTGCTTGAGAAATATCTATTGACTCTCCTAAACACCATCTAACTCATGTGTTTCACGAAAACATCAACTACTTGTCGTAGAAGTTTTTATAATCCATTATAAACCGAGAAGGAACAAATGGGCTTATAACTCTTAAACCATGAAAACTTGAGTCTTCAAACACCGTGGAAGCTTGACAAGCATCATTTGACTCTCCCAAACACCATCTAACTCATGTGTTTCATGAAAACATCAACTACTTGTCGTAGAAGTTCTTATAATCCATGGTAAACCGAGAAGGAACAAATGGGTTTACAAGTGTTAAACCAAGATTTCTTCAGTCATCACTCACCGTGGGTGCTTGACAAATATCCATTGACTCTCCTAAACACCATCTAACTCATGTGTTTCACGAAAACATCAACTACTTGTCGTAGAAGTTTTTATAATCCATTATAAACCGAGAAGGAACAAATGGGCTTATAACTCTTAAACCATGAAAACTGGAGTATTCAAACACCGTGGAAGCTTGACAAACATCTATTCACTCTCCCAAACACCATCTAACTCATGTGTTTCAAGAAAACATTAACTACTTGGCAAAGAAGTTCTTATATTCCATGATAAACCGAGAAGGAACAAATGGGTTTACAAGTGTTAAACCAAGATTTCTTCAGTCATCACTCACCGTGGGTGCTTGACAAATATCCATTGACTCTCCCAAACACCATCTAACTCATGTGTTTCATGAAAACATCAACTACTTGGCCTAAAAGTTCTTATATACCATGATAAACCGAGAAGGAACAAATGGTCTTAGAAGTCTTAAACCTAGATTTCTTCATTCTTCAAACACCGTGGGTGCTTGACAAACATCTATTGACTCTCCCAAACACCATCTAACTCATGTGTTTCAAGAAAACATCAACTACTTGGCAAAGAAGTTCTTATATTCCATGATAAACCGAGAAGGAACAAATGGGTTTACAAGTCTTAAACCAAGATTTATTCAGTCATCACTCACCGTGGGTGCTTGACAAATATCCATTGACTCTCCCAAACACCATCTAACTCATGTGTTTCATGAAAACATCAACTACATGGCCTAGAAGTTCTTATACACCATGATAAATCGAGAAGGAACAAATGGTCTTAGAAGTCTTAAACCTAGATTTCTTCATTCTTCAAACACCGTGGGTGCTTGAGAAACATCTTTTGACTCTCCCAAACACCATCAAACTCATGTGTTTCATGAAAACATCAACTACTTGTCGTAGAAGTTCTTATAATCCGTGATAAACCGAGAAGGAACAAATGGGCTTATAACTCTTAAACCATGAAAACTTGAGCATTCAGACACCTTGGGTGCTTGAGAAATAACTATTGACTCTCCCAAACACCATCTAACTCATGTGTTTCATGAAAACATCAACTACTTGTCGTAGAAGTTCTTTTAATCCATGATAAACCGAAAAGGAACAAATGGGCTTACAACTCTTAAGCCATGAAAACTTGAGTCTTCAAACACCATGGAAGCTTGACAAACATCTATTGACTCTCCCAAACACCATCTAACTCATGTGTTTCAAGAAAACATCAACTACTTGGCAAAGAAGTTCTGATATTCCATGATAAACCGAGAAGGAACAAATGGGTTTACAAGTCTTAAACCAAGATTTATTCAGTCTTCACTCACCGTGGGTGCTTGACAAATATCCATTGACTCTCCCAAACACTATCTAACTCATGTGTTTCATGAAAACATCAACTACTTGGCGTAGAAGTTCTTATATACCATGATAAACCTAGAAGGAACAAATGGTCTTAGAAGTCTTAAACCTAGATTTCTTCATTCTTCAGACACCGTGGGTGCTTGACAAACATCTATTGACTCTCCCAAACACCATCTAACTCATGTGTTTCATGAAAACATCAACTACTTGTCGTAGAAGTTCTTATAATCCGTGATAAACCGAGAAGGAACAAATGGGCTTATAACTCTTAAACCATGAAAACTTGAGCATTCAGACACCTTGGGTGCTTGAGAAATAACTATTGACTCTCCCAAACACCATCTAACTCATGTGTTTCATGAAAACATTAACTACTTGTCGTAGAAGTTCTTATAATCCATGATAAACCGAGAAGGAACAAATGGGCTTATAACTCTTAAACCATGAAAACTTGAGCATTCAGACACCGTGGGTGCTTGAGAAATATCAATTGACTCTCCCAAACACCATCTAACTCATGTGTTTCACGAAAACATCACCTACTTGTCGTAGAAGTTTTTATAATCCATTATAAACCGAGAAGGAACAAATGGGCTTATAACTCTTAAACCATGAAAACTTGAGTCTTCAAACACCGTGGAAGCTTGACAAGCATCATTTGACTCTCCCAAACACCATCTAACTCATGTGTTTCATGAAAACATCAACTACTTGTCGTAGAAGTTCTTATAATCCATGGTAAACCGAGAAGGAACAAATGGGCTTACAACTCTTAAGCCATGTAAACTTGAGTCTTCAAACACCGTGCAAGCTTGACAAACATCTATTCACTCTCCCAAACACCATCTAACTCATGTGTTTCATGAAAACATTAACTACTTGGAAAAGAAGTTCTTATATTCCATGATAAACCGATAAGGAACAAATGGGTTTACAAGTCTTAAACCAAGATTTCTTCAGTCATCACTCACCGTGGGTGCTTGACAAATATCCATTGACTCTCCCAAACACCATCTAACTCATGTGTTTCATCAAAACATCAACTACTTGGCCTAGAAGTTCTTATATACCATGATAAACCGAGAAGGAACAAATGGTCTTAGAAGTCTTAAACCTAGATTTCTTCATTCTTCAAACACCGTGGGTGCTTGACAAACATCTATTGACTCTCCCAAACACCATCTAACTCATGTGTTTCATGAAAACATCAACTACTTGTCGTAGAAGTTCTTATAATCCGTGATAAACCGAGAAGGAACAAATGGGCTTATAACTCTTAAACCATGAAAACTTGAGCATTCAGACACCGTGGGTGCTTGAGAAATATCTATTGACTCTCCCAAACACCATCTAACTCATGTGTTTCATGAAAACATCAACTACTTGTCGTAGAAGTTCTTATAATCCATGATAAACCGAGAAGGAACAAATGGGCTTATAACTCCTAAACCATGAAAACTTGAGCATTCAGACACCGTGGGTGCTTGAGAAATATCTATTGACTCTCCCAAACACCATCTAACTCATGTGTTTCTAGAAAACATCAACTACTTGTCGTAGAAGTTCTTATAATCCATGATAAACCGAGAAGGAACAAATGGGCTTATAACTCTTACACCATGAAAACTTGAGCATTCAGACACCGTGGGTGCTAGAGAAATATCTATTGACTCTCCCAAACACCATCTAACTCATGTGTTTCATGAAAACATCAACTACTTGTCGTAGAAGTTCTTATAATCCGTGATAAACCGAGAAGGAACAAATGGGCTTATAACTCTTAAACCATGAAAACTTGAGCATTCAGACACCGTGGGTGCTAGAGAAATATCTATTGACTCTCCCAAACACCATCTAACTCATGTGTTTCATGAAAACATCAACTACTTGTCGTAGAAGTTCTTATAATCCATGATAAACCGAGAAGGAACAAATGGGCTTATAACTCTTAAACCATGAAAACTTGAGCATTCAGACACCGTGGGTGCTTGAGAAATATCTATTGACTCTCCCAAACACCATCTAACTCATGTGTTTCATGAAAACATCAACTACTTGTCGTAGAAGTTCTTATAATCCATGATAAACCGAGAAGGAACAAATGGGCTTATAACTCCTAAACCATGAAAACTTGAGCATTCTTCAAACACCGTGGGTGCTTGAGAAATATCTATTGACTCTCCCAAACACCATCTAACTCATGTGTTTCATGAAAACATCAACTACTTGTCGTAGAAGTTCTTATAATCCATGATAAACCGAGAAGGAACAAATGGGCTTATAACTCCTAAACCATGAAAACTTGAGCATTCAGACACCGTGGGTGCTTGAGAAATATCTATTGACTCTCCCAAACACCATCTAACTCATGTGTTTCTAGAAAACATCAACTACTTGTCGTAGAAGTTCTTATAATCCATGATAAACCGAGAAGGAACAAATGGGCTTATAACTCTTACACGATGAAAACTTGAGCATTCAGACACCGTGGGTGCTTGAGAAATATCTATTGACTCTCCCAAACACCATCTAACTCATGTGTTTCTAGAAAACATCAACTACTTGTCGTAGAAGTTCTTATAATCCGTGATAAACCGAGAAGGAACAAATGGGCTTATAACTCTTAAACCATGAAAACTTGAGCATTCAGACACCGTGGGTGCTTGAGAAATATCTATTGACTCTCCCAAACACCATCTAACTCATGTGTTTCATGAAAACATCAACTACTTGTCGTAGAAGTTCTTATAATCCATGATAAACCGAGAAGGAACAAATGGGCTTATAACTCCTAAACCATGAAAACTTGAGCATTCAGACACCGTGGGTGCTTGAGAAATATCTATTGACTCTCTCAAACACCATCTAACTCATGTGTTTCATGAAAACATCAACTACTTGTCGTAGAAGTTCTTATAATCCATGATAAACCGAGAAGGAACAAATGGGTTATAACTCCTAAACCATGAAAACATTAGTCTTCAAACACCGTGGAAGCTTGACAAGCATCATTTGACTCTCCCAAACACCACCTAACTCAGGTGTTTCATGAAAACATCAGCTACTTGGCCTAGAAGTTCTTATATTGCATGATAAACCGAGAAGGAACAAATGGGCTTACAAGTCTTAAACCAAGATTTCTTCATTCTTCAAACACCGTGGGTGCTTGACAAACATCTATTGACTCTCCCAAACACCATCTAACTCATGTGTTTCATGAAAATATCAACTACTTGTCGTAGAAGTTCTTATAATCCATGATAAACCGAGAAGGAACAAATGGGCTTACAACTGTTAAGCCAAGAAAACTTGAGTCTTCAAACTCCGTGGAAGCTTGACAAGCATCATTTGACTCTCCCAAACACCATCTAACTCATGTGTTTCATGAAAACATCAACTACTTGTCGTAGAAGTTCTTATAATCCATGATAAACCGAGAAGGAACAAAAGTGCTTACAACTGTTAAGCCATGAAAACTTGAGTCTTCAAACTCCGTGGGTGCTAGAGAATTATCTATTGACTCTCCCAAACACCATCTAACTCATGTGTTTCATGAAAACATCAACTACTTGTCGTAGAAGTTCTTATAATCCGTGATAAACCGAGAAGGAACAAATGGGCTTATAACTCTTAAACCATGAAAACTTGAGCATTCAGACACCGTGGGTGCTTGAGAAATATCTATTGACTCTCCCAAACACCATCTAACTCATGTGTTTCTAGAAAACATCAACTACTTGTCGTAGAAGTTCTTATAATCCGTGATAAACCGAGAAGGAACAAATGGGCTTATAACTCTTAAACCATGAAAACTTGAGCATTCAGACACCGTGGGTGCTTGAGAAATATCTATTGACTCTCCCAAACACCATCTAACTCATGTGTTTCATGAAAACATCAACTACTTGTCGTAGAAGTTCTTATAATCCATGATAAACCGAGAAGGAACAAATGGGCTTATAACTCCTAAACCATGAAAACTTGAGCATTCAGACACCGTGGGTGCTTGAGAAATATCTATTGACTCTCTCAAACACCATCTAACTCATGTGTTTCATGAAAACATCAACTACTTGTCGTAGAAGTTCTTATAATCCATGATAAACCAAGAAGGAACAAATGGGCTTATAACTCCTAAACCATGAAAACATTAGTCTTCAAACACCGTGGAAGCTTGACAAGCATCATTTGACTCTCCCAAACACCATCTAACTCATGTGTTTCATGAAAACATCAACTACTTGGCCTAGAAGTTCTTATATTGCATGATAAACCGAGAAGGAACAAATGGGCTTACAAGTCTTAAACCAAGATTTCTTCATTCTTCAAACACCGTGGGTGCTTGACAAACATCTATTGACTCTCCCAAACACCATCTAACTCATGTGTTTCATGAAAATATCAACTACTTGTCGTAGAAGTTCTTATAATCCATGATAAACCGAGAAGGAACAAATGGGCTTACAACTGTTAAGCCAAGAAAACTTGAGTCTTCAAACTCCGTGGAAGCTTGACAAGCATCATTTGACTCTCCCAAACACCATCTAACTCATGTGTTTCATGAAAACATCAACTACTTGTCGTAGAAGTTCTTATAATCCATGATAAACCGAGAAGGAACAAAAGTGCTTACAACTGTTAAGCCATGAAAACTTGAGTCTTCAAACTCCGTGGGTGCTAGAGAATTATCTATTGACTCTCCCAAACACCATCTAACTCATGTGTTTCATGAAAACATCAACTACTTGTCGTAGAAGTTCTTATAATCCATGATAAACCGAGAAGGAACAAATGGGCTTATAACTCCTAAACCATGAAAACTTGAGCATTCAGACACCGTGGGTGCTTGAGAAATATCTATTGACTCTCTCAAACACCATCTAACTCATGTGTTTCATGAAAACATCAACTACTTGTCGTAGAAGTTCTTATAATCCATGATAAACCAAGAAGGAACAAATGGGCTTATAACTCCTAAACCATGAAAACATTAGTCTTCAAACACCGTGGAAGCTTGACAAGCATCATTTGACTCTCCCAAACACCACCTAACTCAGGTGTTTCATGAAAACATCAGCTACTTGGCCTAGAAGTTCTTATATTGCATGATAAACCGAGAAGGAACAAATGGGCTTACAAGTCTTAAACCAAGATTTCTTCATTCTTCAAACACCGTGGGTGCTTGACAAACATCTATTGACTCTCCCAAACACCATCTAACTCATGTGTTTCATGAAAATATCAACTACTTGTCGTAGAAGTTCTTATAATCCATGATAAACCGAGAAGGAACAAATGGGCTTACAACTGTTAAGCCAAGAAAACTTGAGTCTTCAAACTCCGTGGAAGCTTGACAAGCATCATTTGACTCTCCCAAACACCATCTAACTCATGTGTTTCATGAAAACATCAACTACTTGTCGTAGAAGTTCTTATAATCCATGATAAACCGAGAAGGAACAAAAGTGCTTACAACTGTTAAGCCATGAAAACTTGAGTCTTCAAACTCCGTGGGTGCTAGAGAATTATCTATTGACTCTCCCAAACACCATCTAACTCATGTGTTTCATGAAAACATCAACTACTTGTCGTAGAAGTTCTTATAATCCGTGATAAACCGAGAAGGAACAAATGGGCTTATAACTCTTAAACCATGAAAACTTGAGCATTCAGACACCGTGGGTGCTTGAGAAATATCTATTGACTCTCCCAAACACCATCTAACTCATGTGTTTCATGAAAACATCAACTACTTGTCGTAGAAGTTCTTATAATCCATGATAAACCGAGAAGGAACAAATGGGCTTATAACTCCTAAACCATGAAAACTTGAGCATTCAGACACCGTGGGTGCTTGAGAAATATCTATTGACTCTCCCAAACACCATCTAACTCATGTGTTTCTAGAAAACATCAACTACTTGTCGTAGAAGTTCTTATAATCCATGATAAACCGAGAAGGAACAAATGGGCTTATAACTCTTACACCATGAAAACTTGAGCATTCAGACACCGTGGGTGCTTGAGAAATATCTATTGACTCTCCCAAACACCATCTAACTCATGTGTTTCTAGAAAACATCAACTACTTGTCGTAGAAGTTCTTATAATCCGTGATAAACCGAGAAGGAACAAATGGGCTTATAACTCCTAAACCATGAAAACATTAGTCTTCAAACACCGTGGAAGCTTGACAAGCATCATTTGACTCTCCCAAACACCACCTAACTCAGGTGTTTCATGAAAACATCAGCTACTTGGCCTAGAAGTTCTTATATTGCATGATAAACCGAGAAGGAACAAATGGGCTTACAAGTCTTAAACCAAGATTTCTTCATTCTTCAAACACCGTGGGTGCTTGACAAACATCTATTGACTCTCCCAAACACCATCTAACTCATGTGTTTCATGAAAATATCAACTACTTGTCGTAGAAGTTCTTATAATCCATGATAAACCGAGAAGGAACAAATGGGCTTACAACTGTTAAGCCAAGAAAACTTGAGTCTTCAAACTCCGTGGAAGCTTGACAAGCATCATTTGACTCTCCCAAACACCATCTAACTCATGTGTTTCATGAAAACATCAACTACTTGTCGTAGAAGTTCTTATAATCCATGATAAACCGAGAAGGAACAAAAGTGCTTACAACTGTTAAGCCATGAAAACTTGAGTCTTCAAACTCCGTGGGTGCTAGAGAAATATCTATTGACTCTCCCAAACACCATCTAACTCATGTGTTTCATGAAAACATCAACTACTTGTCGTAGAAGTTCTTATAATCCGTGATAAACCGAGAAGGAACAAATGGGCTTATAACTCTTAAACCATGAAAACTTGAGCATTCAGACACCGTGGGTGCTTGAGAAATATCTATTGACTCTCCCAAACACCATCTAACTCATGTGTTTCATGAAAACATCAACTACTTGTCGTAGAAGTTCTTATAATCCATGATAAACCGAGAAGGAACAAATGGGCTTATAACTCCTAAACCATGAAAACTTGAGCATTCAGACACCGTGGGTGCTTGAGAAATATCTATTGACTCTCCCAAACACCATCTAACTCATGTGTTTCTAGAAAACATCAACTACTTGTCGTAGAAGTTCTTATAATCCATGATAAACCGAGAAGGAACAAATGGGCTTATAACTCTTACACCATGAAAACTTGAGCATTCAGACACCGTGGGTGCTTGAGAAATATCTATTGACTCTCCCAAACACCATCTAACTCATGTGTTTCTAGAAAACATCAACTACTTGTCGTAGAAGTTCTTATAATCCGTGATAAACCGAGAAGGAACAAATGGGCTTATAACTCTTAAACCATGAAAACTTGAGCATTCTTACACCGTGGGTGCTTGAGAAATATCTATTGACTCTCCCAAACACCATCTAACTCATGTGTTTCATGAAAACATCAACTACTTGTCGTAGAAGTTCTTATAATCCATGATAAACCGAGAAGGAACAAATGGGCTTATAACTCCTAAACCATGAAAACTTGAGCATTCAGACACCGTGGGTGCTTGAGAAATATCTATTGACTCTCTCAAACACCATCTAACTCATGTGTTTCATGAAAACATCAACTACTTGTCGTAGAAGTTCTTATAATCCATGATAAACCGAGAAGGAACAAATGGGCTTATAACTCCTAAACCATGAAAACATTAGTCTTCAAACACCGTGGAAGCTTGACAAGCATCATTTGACTCTCCCAAACACCACCTAACTCAGGTGTTTCATGAAAACATCAGCTACTTGGCCTAGAAGTTCTTATATTGCATGATAAACCGAGAAGGAACAAATGGGCTTACAAGTCTTAAACCAAGATTTCTTCATTCTTCAAACACCGTGGGTGCTTGACAAACATCTATTGACTCTCCCAAACACCATCTAACTCATGTGTTTCATGAAAACATCAACTACTTGTCGTAGAAGTTCTTATAATCCATGATAAACCGAGAAGGAACAAATGGGCTTACAACTGTTAAGCCATGAAAACTTGAGTCTTCAAACTCCGTGGAAGCTTGACAAGCATCATTTGACTCTCCCAAACACCATCTAACTCATGTGTTTCATGGAAACATCAACTACTTGTCGTAGAAGTTCTTATAATCCATGATAAACCGAGAAGGAACAAAAGTGCTTACAACTGTTAAGCCATGAAAACTTGAGTCTTCAAACTCCGTGGAAGCTTGACAAGCATCATTTGACTCGCCCAAACACCATCTAACTCATGTGTTTCATGAAAACATCAACTACTTGTCGTAGAAGTTCTTATATTCCATGATAAACCGAGAAGGAACAAATGGTCTTAGAAGTCTTAAACCTAGATTTCTTCATTCTTCAAACACCGTGGGTGCTTGAGAAATATCTATTGACTCTCCCAAACACCATCTAACTCATGTGTTTCATGAAAACATCAACTACTTGTCGTAGAAGTTCTTATAATCCATGATAAACCGAGAAGGAACAAATGGGCTTATAACTCTTAAACCATGAAAACTTGAGCATTCAGACACCGTGGGTGCTTGAGAAATATCAATTGACTCTCCCAAACACCATCTAACTCATGTGTTTCACGAAAACATCAACTACTTGTCGTAGAAGTTTTTATAATCCATTATAAACCGAGAAGGAACAAATGGGCTTATAACTCTTAAACCATGAAAACTTGAGTCTTCAAACACCGTGGAAGCTTGACAAGCATCATTTGACTCTCCCAAACACCATCTAACTCATGTGTTTCATGAAAACATCAACTACTTGTCCTAGAAGTTCTTATAATCCATGGTAAACCGAGAAGGAACAAATGGGCTTACAACTCTTAAGCCATGAAAACTGGAGTATTCAAACACCGTGGAAGCTTGACAAACATCTATTCACTCTCCCAAACACCATCTAACTCATGTGTTTCAAGAAAACATTAACTACTTGGCAAAGAAGTTCTTATATTCCATGATAAACCGAGAAGGAACAAATGGGTTTACAAGTGTTAAACCAAGATTTCTTCAGTCATCACTCACCGTGGGTGCTTGACAAATATCCATTGACTCTCCCAAACACCATCTAACTCATGTGTTTCATGAAAACATCAACTACTTGGCCTAGAAGTTCTTATATGCCATGATAAACCGAGAAGGAACAAATGGTCTTAGAAGTCTTAAACCTAGATTTCTTCATTCTTCAAACACCGTGGGTGCTTGACAAACATCTATTGACTCTCCCAAACACCATCTAACTCATGTGTTTCAAGAAAACATCAACTACTTGGCAAAGAAGTTCTTATATTCCATGATAAACCGAGAAGGAACAAATGGGTTTACAAGTCTTAAACCAAGATTTATTCAGTCATCACTCACCGTGGGTGCTTGACAAATATCCATTGACTCTCCCAAACACCATCTAACTCATGTGTTTCATGAAAACATCAACTACATGGCCTAGAAATTCTTATACACCATGATAAATCGAGAAGGAACAAATGGTCTTAGAAGTCTTAAACCTAGATTTCTTCATTCTTCAAACACCGTGGGTGCTTGAGAAACATCTTTTGACTCTCCCAAACACCATCAAACTCATGTGTTTCATGAAAACATCAACTACTTGTCGTAGAAGTTCTTATAATCCGTGATAAACCGAGAAGGAACAAATGGGCTTATAACTCTTAAACCATGAAAACTTGAGCATTCAGACACCTTGGGTGCTTGAGAAATAACTATTGACTCTCCCAAACACCATCTAACTCATGTGTTTCATGAAAACATCAACTACTTGTCGTAGAAGTTCTTATAATCCATGATAAACCGAGAAGGAACAAATGGGCTTATAACTCTTACACCATGAAAACTTGAGCATTCAGACACCGTGGGTGCTTGAGAAATATCTATTGACTCTCCCAAACACCATCTAACTCATGTGTTTCTAGAAAACATCAACTACTTGTCGTAGAAGTTCTTATAATCCGTGATAAACCGAGAAGGAACAAATGGGCTTATAACTCCTAAACCATGAAAACATTAGTCTTCAAACACCGTGGAAGCTTGACAAGCATCATTTGACTCTCCCAAACACCACCTAACTCAGGTGTTTCATGAAAACATCAGCTACTTGGCCTAGAAGTTCTTATATTGCATGATAAACCGAGAAGGAACAAATGGGCTTACAAGTCTTAAACCAAGATTTCTTCATTCTTCAAACACCGTGGGTGCTTGACAAACATCTATTGACTCTCCCAAACACCATCTAACTCATGTGTTTCATGAAAATATCAACTACTTGTCGTAGAAGTTCTTATAATCCATGATAAACCGAGAAGGAACAAATGGGCTTACAACTCTTAAGCCATGAAAACTTGAGTCTTCAAACTCCGTGGAAGCTTGACAAGCATCATTTGACTCTCCCAAACACCATCTAACTCATGTGTTTCATGAAAACATCAACTACTTGTCGTAGAAGTTCTTATAATCCATGATAAACCGAGAAGGAACAAAAGTGCTTACAACTGTTAAGCCATGAAAACTTGAGTCTTCAAACTCCGTGGGTGCTAGAGAAATATCTATTGACTCTCCCAAACACCATCTAACTCATGTGTTTCATGAAAACATCAACTACTTGTCGTAGAAGTTCTTATAATCCGTGATAAACCGAGAAGGAACAAATGGGCTTATAACTCTTAAACCATGAAAACTTGAGCATTCAGACACCGTGGGTGCTTGAGAAATATCTATTGACTCTCCCAAACACCATCTAACTCATGTGTTTCATGAAAACATCAACTACTTGTCGTAGAAGTTCTTATAATCCATGATAAACCGAGAAGGAACAAATGGGCTTATAACTCCTAAACCATGAAAACTTGAGCATTCAGACACCGTGGGTGCTTGAGAAATATCTATTGACTCTCCCAAACACCATCTAACTCATGTGTTTCTAGAAAACATCAACTACTTGTCGTAGAAGTTCTTATAATCCATGATAAACCGAGAAGGAACAAATGGGCTTATAACTCTTACACCATGAAAACTTGAGCATTCAGACACCGTGGGTGCTTGAGAAATATCTATTGACTCTCCCAAACACCATCTAACTCATGTGTTTCTAGAAAACATCAACTACTTGTCGTAGAAGTTCTTATAATCCGTGATAAACCGAGAAGGAACAAATGGGCTTATAACTCTTAAACCATGAAAACTTGAGCATTCAGACACCGTGGGTGCTTGAGAAATATCTATTGACTCTCCCAAACACCATCTAACTCATGTGTTTCATGAAAACATCAACTACTTGTCGTAGAAGTTCTTATAATCCATGATAAACCGAGAAGGAACAAATGGGCTTATAACTCCTAAACCATGAAAACTTGAGCATTCAGACACCGTGGGTGCTTGAGAAATATATATTGACTCTCCCAAACACCATCTAACTCATGTGTTTCATGAAAACATCAACTACTTGTCGTAGAAGTTCTTATAATCCATGATAAACCGAGAAGGAACAAATGGGCTTATAACTCCTAAACCATGAAAACATTAGTCTTCAAACACCGTGGAAGCTTGACAAGCATCATTTGACTCTCCCAAACACCACCTAACTCAGGTGTTTCATGAAAACATCAGCTACTTGGCCTAGAAGTTCTTATATTGCATGATAAACCGAGAAGGAACAAATGGGCTTACAAGTCTTAAACCAAGATTTCTTCATTCTTCAAACACCGTGGGTGCTTGACAAACATCTATTGACTCTCCCAAACACCATCTAACTCATGTGTTTCATGAAAACATCAACTACTTGTCGTAGAAGTTCTTATAATCCATGATAAACCGAGAAGGAACAAATGGGCTTACAACTGTTAAGCCATGAAAACTTGAGTCTTCAAACTCCGTGGAAGCTTGACAAGCATCATTTGACTCTCCCAAACACCATCTAACTCATGTGTTTCATGAAAACATCAACTACTTGTCGTAGAAGTTCTTATAATCCATGATAAACCGAGAAGGAACAAAAGTGCTTACAACTGTTAAGCCATGAAAACTTGAGTCTTCAAACTCCGTGGAAGCTTGACAAGCATCATTTGACTCTCCCAAACACCATCTAACTCATGTGTTTCATGAAAACATCAACTACTTGTCGTAGAAGTTCTTATATTCCATGATAAACCGAGAAGGAACAAATGGTCTTAGAAGTCTTAAACCTAGATTTCTTCATTCTTCAAACACCGTGGGTGCTTGAGAAATATCTATTGACTCTCCCAAACACCATCTAACTCATGTGTTTCATGAAAACATCAACTACTTGTCGTAGAAGTTCTTATAATCCATGATAAACCGAGAAGGAACAAATGGGCTTATAACTCTTAAACCATGAAAACTTGAGCATTCAGACACCGTGGGTGCTTGAGAAATATCAATTGACTCTCCCAAACACCATCTAACTCATGTGTTTCACGAAAACATCAACTACTTGTCGTAGAAGTTTTTATAATCCATTATAAACCGAGAAGGAACAAATGGGCTTATAACTCTTAAACCATGAAAACTTGAGTCTTCAAACACCGTGGAAGCTTGACAAGCATCATTTGACTCTCCCAAACACCATCTAACTCATGTGTTTCATGAAAACATCAACTACTTGTCCTAGAAGTTCTTATAATCCATGGTAAACCGAGAAGGAACAAATGGGCTTACAACTCTTAAGCCATGAAAACTGGAGTATTCAAACACCGTGGAAGCTTGACAAACATCTATTCACTCTCCCAAACACCATCTAACTCATGTGTTTCAAGAAAACATTAACTACTTGGCAAAGAAGTTCTTATATTCCATGATAAACCGAGAAGGAACAAATGGGTTTACAAGTGTTAAACCAAGATTTCTTCAAGCATCACTCACCGTGGGTGCTTGACAAATATCCATTGACTCTCCCAAACACCATCTAACTCATGTGTTTCATGAAAACATCAACTACTTGGCCTAGAAGTTCTTATATGCCATGATAAACCGAGAAGGAACAAATGGTCTTAGAAGTCTTAAACCTAGATTTCTTCATTCTTCAAACACCGTGGGTGCTTGACAAACATCTATTGACTCTCCCAAACACCATCTAACTCATGTGTTTCAAGAAAACATCAACTACTTGGCAAAGAAGTTCTTATAATCCATGATAAACCGAGAAGGAACAAATGGGTTTACAAGTCTTAAACCAAGATTTATTCAGTCATCACTCACCGTGGGTGCTTGACAAATATCCATTGACTCTCCCAAACACCATCTAACTCATGTGTTTCATGAAAACATCAACTACATGGCCTAGAAATTCTTATACACCATGATAAATCGAGAAGGAACAAATGGTCTTAGAAGTCTTAAACCTAGATTTCTTCATTCTTCAAACACCGTGGGTGCTTGAGAAACATCTTTTGACTCTCCCAAACACCATCAAACTCATGTGTTTCATGAAAACATCAACTACTTGTCGTAGAAGTTCTTATAATCCGTGATAAACCGAGAAGGAACAAATGGGCTTATAACTCTTAAACCATGAAAACTTGAGCATTCAGACACCTTGGGTGCTTGAGAAATAACTATTGACTCTCCCAAACACCATCTAACTCATGTGTTTCATGAAAACATCAACTACTTGTCGTAGAAGTTCTTTTAATCCATGATAAACCGAAAAGGAACAAATGGGCTTACAACTCTTAAGCCCTGAAAACTTGAGTCTTCAAACACCATGGAAGCTTGACAAACATCTATTGACTCTCCCAAACACCATCTAACTCATGTGTTTCAAGAAAACATCAACTACTTGGCAAAGAAGTTCTTATATTCCATGATAAATCGAGAAGGAACAAATGGGTTTACAAGTCTTAAACCAAGATTTATTCAGTCTTCACTCACCGTGGGTGCTTGACAAATATCCATTGACTCTCCCAAACACTATCTAACTCATGTGTTTCATGAAAATATCAACTACTTGGCCTAGAAGTTCTTATATACCATGATAAACCGAGAAGGAACAAATGGTCTTAGAAGTCTTAAACCTAGATTTCTTCATTCTTCAGACACCGTGGGTGCTTGACAAACATCTATTGACTCTCCCAAACACCATCTAACTCATGTGTTTCATGAAAACATCAACTACTTGTCGTAGAAGTTCTTATAATCCGTGATAAACCGAGAAGGAACAAATGGGCTTATAACTCTTAAACCATGAAAACTTGAGCATTCAGACACCTTGGGTGCTTGAGAAATAACTATTGACTCTCCCAAACACCATCTAACTCATGTGTTTCATGAAAACAATAACTACTTGTCGTAGAAGTTCTTATAATCCATGATAAACCGAAAAGGAACAAATGGGCTTACAACTCTTAAGCCCTGAAAACTTGAGTCTTCAAACACCATGGAAGCTTGACAAACATCTATTGACTCTCCCAAACACCATCTAACTCATGTGTTTCAAGAAAACATCAACTACTTGGCAAAGAAGTTCTTATATTCCATGATAAACCGAGAAGGAACAAATGGGTTTACAAGTCTTAAACCAAGATTTATTCAGTCATCACTCACCGTGGGTGCTTGACAAATATCCATTGACTCTCCCAAACACCATCTAACTCATGTGTTTCATGAAAACATCAACTACATGGCCTAGAAGTTCTTATATACCATGATAAACCGAGAAGGAACAAATGGTCTTAGAAGTCTTAAACCTAGATTTCTTCATTCTTCAAACACCGTGGGTGCTTGACAAACATCTATTGACTCTCCCAAACACCATCTAACTCATGTGTTTCATGAAAACATCAACTACTTGTCGTAGAAGTTCTTATAATCCGTGATAAACCGAGAAGGAACAAATGGGCTTATAACTCTTAAACCATGAAAACTTGAGCATTCAGACACCTTGGGTGCTTGAGAAATAACTATTGACTCTCCCAAACACCATCTAACTCATGTGTTTCATGAAAACATCAACTACTTGTCGTAGAAGTTCTTTTAATCCATGATAAACCGAGAAGGAACAAATGGGCTTATAACTCTTAAACCATGAAAACTTGAGCATTCAGACACCGTGGGTGCTTGAGAAATATCAATTGACTCTCCTAAACACCATCTAACTCATGTGTTTCACGAAAACATCAACTACTTGTCGTAGAAGTTTTTATAATCCATTATAAACCGAGAAGGAACAAATGGGCTTATAACTCTTAAACCATGAAAACTTGAGTCTTCAAACACCGTGGAAGCTTGACAAGCATCATTTGACTCTCCCAAACACCATCTAACTCATGTGTTTCATGAAAACATCAACTACTTGTCCTAGAAGTTCTTATAATCCATGGTAAACCGAGAAGGAACAAATGGGCTTACAACTCTTAAGCCATGTAAACTTGAGTCTTCAAACACCGTGCAAGCTTGACAAACATCTATTCACTCTCCCAAACACCATCTAACTCATGTGTTTCAAGAAAACATTAACTACTTGGCAAAGAAGTTCTTATATTCCATGATAAACCGATAAGGAACAAATGGGTTTACAAGTCTTAAACCAAGATTTCTTCAGTCATCACTCACCGTGGGTGCTTGACAAATATCCATTGACTCTCCCAAACACCATCTAACTCATGTGTTTCATCAAAATATCAACTACTTGGCCTAGAAGTTCTTATATACCATGATAAACCGAGAAGGAACAAATGGTCTTAGAAATCTTAAACCTAGATTTCTTCATTCTTCAAACACCGTGGGTGCTTGACATACATCTATTGACTTTCCCAAACACCATCTAACTCATGTGTTTCATGAAAACATAAACTACTTGGCCTAGAAGTTCTTATATACCATGATAAACCGAGAAGGAAAAATGGGCTTACAACTCTTAAGCCATGTAAACTTGAGTCTTCAAACACCGTGCAAGCTTGACAAACATCTATTGACTCTCCCAAACACCATCTAACTCATGTGTTTCATGAAAACATCAACTACTTGTCGTAGAAGTTCTTATAATCCATGATAAACCGAGAAGGAACAAATGGGCTTATAACTCTTAAACCATGAAAACTTGAGCATTCAGACACCTTGGGTGCTTGAGAAATAACTATTGACTCTCCCAAACACCATCTAACTCATGTGTTTCATGCAAGCATCAACTACTTGTCGTAGAAGTTCTTATAATCCGTGATAAACAGAGAAGGAACAAATGGGCTTATAACTCTTAAACCATGAAAACTTGAGCATTCATACACCGTGGGTGCTTGAGAAATATCTATTGACTCTCCCAAACACCATCTAACTCATGTGTTTCTAGAAAACATCAACTACTTGTCGTAGAAGTTCTTATAATCCATGATAAACCGAGAAGGAACAAATGGGCTTATAACTCTTACACCATGAAAACTTGAGCATTCAGACACCGTGGGTGCTAGAGAAATATCTATTCACTCTCCCAAACACCATCTAACTCATGTGTTTCATGAAAACATCAACTACTTGTCGTAGAAGTTCTTATAATCCGTGATAAACCGAGAAGGAACAAATGGGCTTATAACTCTTAAACCATGAAAACTTGAGCATTCAGACAACGTGGGTGCTTGAGAAATATCTATTGACTCTCCCAAACACCATCTAACTCATGTGTTTCATGAAAACATCAACTACTTGTCGTAGAAGTTCTTATAATCCATGATAAACCGAGAAGGAACAAATGGGCTTATAACTCCTAAACCATGAAAACATGAGCATTCAGACACCGTGGGTGCTTGAGAAATATCTATTGACTCTCTCAAACACCATCTAACTCATGTGTTTCATGAAAACATCAACTACTTGTCGTAGAAGTTCTTATAATCCATGATAAACCGAGAAGGAACAAATGGGCTTATAACTCCTAAACCATGAAAACATTAGTCTTCAAACACCGTGGAAGCTTGACAAGCATCATTTGACTCTCCCAAACACCACCTAACTCAGGTGTTTCATGAAAACATCAACTACTTGGCCTAGAAGTTCTTATATTGCATGATAAACCGAGAAGGAACAAATGGGCTTACAAGTCTTAAACCAAGATTTCTTCATTCTTCAAACACCGTGGGTGCTTGACAAACATCTATTGACTCTCCCAAACACCATCTAACTCATGTGTTTCATGAAAACATCAACTACTTGTCGTAGAAGTTCTTATAATCCATGATAAACCGAGAAGGAACAAATGGGCTTACAACTCTTAAGCCATGAAAACTTGAGTCTTCAAACTCCGTGGAAGCTTGACAAGCATCATTTGACTCTCCCAAACACCATCTAACTCATGTGTTTCATGAAAACATCAACTACTTGTCGTAGAAGTTCTTATAATCCATGATAAACCGAGAAGGAACAAAAGTGCTTACAACTGTTAAGCCATGAAAACTTGAGTCTTCAAACTCCGTGGGTGCTAGAGAAATATCTATTGACTCTCCCAAACACCATCTAACTCATGTGTTTCATGAAAACATCAACTACTTGTCGTAGAAGTTCTTATAATCCGTGATAAACCGAGAAGGAACAAATGGGCTTATAACTCTTAAACCATGAAAACTTGAGTCTTCAAACTCCGTGGGTGCTTGAGAAATATCTATTGACTCTCCCAAACACCATCTAACTCATGTGTTTCATGAAAACATCAACTACTTGTCGTAGAAGTTCTTATAATCCATGATAAACCGAGAAGGAACAAATGGGCTTATAACTCCTAAACCATGAAAACTTGAGCATTCAGACACCGTGGGTGCTTGAGAAATATCTATTGACTCTCTCAAACACCATCTAACTCATGTGTTTCATGAAAACATCAACTACTTGTCGTAGAAGTTCTTATAATCCATGATAAACCGAGAAGGAACAAATAGGCTTATAACTCCTAAACCATGAAAACATTAGTCTTCAAACACCGTGGAAGCTTGACAAGCATCATTTGACTCTCCCAAACACCACCTAACTCAGGTGTTTCATGAAAACATCAGCTACTTGGCCTAGAAGTTCTTATATTGCATGATAAACCGAGAAGGAACAAATGGGCTTACAAGTCTTAAACCAAGATTTCTTCATTCTTCAAACACCGTGGGTGCTTGACAAACATCTATTGACTCTCCCAAACACCATCTAACTCATGTGTTTCATGAAAACATCAACTACTTGTCGTAGAAGTTCTTATAATCCATGATAAACCGAGAAGGAACAAATGGGCTTACAACTGTTAAGCCTTGAAAACTTGAGTCTTCAAACTCCGTGGAAGCTTGACAAGCATCATTTGACTCTCCCAAACACCATCTAACTCATGTGTTTCATGAAAACATCAACTACTTGTCGTAGAAGTTCTTATAATCCATGATAAACCGAGAAGGAACAAAAGTGCTTACAACTGTTAAGCCATGAAAACTTGAGTCTTCAAACTCCGTGGGTGCTAGAGAAATATCTATTGACTCTCCCAAACACCATCTAACTCATGTGTTTCATGAAAACATCAACTACTTGTCGTAGAAGTTCTTATAATCCGTGATAAACCGAGAAGGAACAAATGGGCTTATAACTCTTAAACCATGAAAACTTGAGCATTCAGACACCGTGGGTGCTTGAGAAATATCTATTGACTCTCCCAAACACCATCTAACTCATGTGTTTCATGAAAACATCAACTACTTGTCGTAGAAGTTCTTATAATCCATGATAAACCGAGAAGGAACAAATGGGCTTATAACTCCTAAACCATGAAAACTTGAGCATTCAGACACCGTGGGTGCTTGAGAAATATCTATTGACTCTCTCAAACACCATCTAACTCATGTGTTTCATGAAAACATCAACTACTTGTCGTAGAAGTTCTTATAATCCATGATAAACCGAGAAGGAACAAATGGGCTTATAACTCCTAAACCATGAAAACATTAGTCTTCAAACACCGTGGAAGCTTGACAAGCATCATTTGACTCTCCCAAACACCACCTAACTCAGGTGTTTCATGAAAACATCAGCTACTTGGCCTAGAAGTTCTTATATTGCATGATAAACCGAGAAGGAACAAATGGGCTTACAAGTCTTAAACCAAGATTTCTTCATTCTTCAAACACCGTGCGTGCTTGACAAACATCTATTGACTCTCCCAAACACCATCTAACTCATGTGTTTCATGAAAACATCAACTACTTGTCGTAGAAGTTCTTATAATCCATGATAAACCGAGAAGGAACAAATGGGCTTACAACTCTTATGCCATGAAAACTTGAGTCTTCAAACTCCGTGGAAGCTTGACAAGCATCATTTGACTCTCCCAAACACCATCTAACTCATGTGTTTCATGAAAACATCAACTACTTGTCGTAGAAGTTCTTATAATCCATGATAAACCGAGAAGGAACAAATGTGCTTACAACTGTTAAGCCATGAAAACTTGAGTCTTCAAACTCCGTGGAAGCTTGACAAGCATCATTTGACTCTCCCAAACACCATCTAACTCATGTGTTTCATGAAAACATCAACTACTTGTCGTAGAAGTTCTTATAATCCATGATAAACCGAGAAGGAACAAATGGGCTTATAACTCTTAAACCATGAAAACTTGAGCATTCAGACACCGTGGGTGCTTGAGAAATATCTATTGACTCTCCCAAACACCATCTAACTCATGTGTTTCACGAAAACATCAACTACTTGTCATAGAAGTTTTTATAATCCATTATAAACCGAGGAGGAACAAATGGGCTTACAACTCTTAAACCATGAAAACTTGAGTCTTCAAACACCGTGGAAGCTTGACAAGCATCGTTTGACTCTCCCAAACACCATCTAACTCAGGTGTTTCATGAAAACATCAACTACTTGGCCTAGAAGTTCTTATATTGCATGATAAACCGAGAAGGAACAAATGGGCTTACAAGTCTTAAACCAAGATTTCTTCATTCTTCAAACACCGTGGGTGCTTGACAAACATCTATTGACTCTCCCAAACACCATCTAACTCATGTGTTTCATGAAAACATCAACTACTTGTCGTAGAAGTTCTTATAATCCATGATAAACCGAGAAGGAACAAATGGGCTTACAACTCTTAAGCCATGAAAACTTGAGTCTTCAAACACCGTAGAAGCTTGACAAGCATCATTTGACTCTCCCAAACACCATCTAACTCATGTGTTTCATGAAAACATTAACTACTTGTCGTAGAAGTTCTTATAATCCATGATAAACCGAGAAGGAACAAATGTGCTTACAACTGTTAAGCCATGAAAACTTGAGTCTTCAAACTCCGTGGAAGCTTGACAAGCATCATTTGACTCTCCTAAACACCATCTAACTCATGTGTTTCATGAAAACATCAACTACTTGTCGTAGAAGTTCTTATAATCCATGATAAACCGAGAAGGAACAAATGGGCTTATAACTCTTAAACCATGAAAATTTGAGCATTCAGACACCGTGGGTGCTTGAGAAATATCTATTGACTCTCCCAAACACCATCTAACTCATGTGTTTCACGAAAACATCAACTACTTGTCATAGAAGTTTTTATAATCCATTATAAACCGAGGAGGAACAAATGGGCTTACAACTCTTAAACCATGAAAACTTGAGTCTTCAAACACCGTGGAAGCTTGACAAGCATCGTTTGATTCTCCCAAACACCATCTAACTCAGGTGTTTCATGAAAACATCAACTACTTGGCCTAGAAGTTCTTATATTGCATGATAAACCGAGAAGGATCAAATGGGCTTACAAGTCTTAAACCAAGATTTCTTCATTCTTCAAACACCGTGGGTGCTTGACAAACATCTATTGACTCTCCCAAACACCATCTAACTCATGTGTTTCATGAAAACATCAACTACTTGTCGTAGAAGTTCTTATAATCCGTGATAAACCGAGAAGGAACAAATGGGCTTATAACTCTTAAACCATGAAAACTTGAGCATTCAGACACCGTGGGTGCTTGAGAAATATCTATTGACTCTCCCAAACACCATCTAACTCATGTGTTTCATGAAGACATCAACTACTTGTCGTAGAAGTTCTTATAATCCATGATAAACCGAGAAGGAACAAATGGGCTTATAACTCTTAAACCATGAAAACTTGAGCATTCAGACACCGTGGGTGCTTGAGAAATATCTATTGACTCTCCCAAACACCATCTAACTCATGTGTTTCATGAAAACATCAACTACTTGTCGTAGAAGTTCTTACAATCCGTGATAAACCGAGAAGGAACAAATGGGCTTATAACTCTTAAACCAAGAAAACTTGAGCATTCAGACACCGTGGGTGCTTGAGAAATATCTATTGACTCTCCCAAACACCATCTAACTCATGTGTTTCTAGAAAACATCAACTACTTGTCGTAGAAGTTCTTATAATCCATGATAAACCGAGAAGGAACAAATGGGCTTATAACTCTTACACCATGAAAACTTGAGCATTCAGACACCGTGGGTGCTTGAGAAATATCTATTGACTCTCCCAAACACCATCTAACTCATGTGTTTCATGAAAACATCAACTACTTGTCGTGGAAGTTCTTATAATCCATGATAAACCGAGAAGGAACAAATGGGCTTATAACTCCTAAACCATGAAAACTTTAGTCTTCAAACACCGTGGAAGCTTGACAAGCATCATTTGACTCTCCCAAACACCACCTAACTCAGGTGTTTCATGAAAACATCAACTACTTGGCATAGAAGTTCTTATATTGCATGATAAACCGAGAAGGAACAAATGGGCTTACAAGTCTTAAACCAAGATTTCTTCATTCTTCAAACACCGTGGGTGCTTGACAAACATCTATTGACTCTCCCAAACACCATCTAACTCATGTGTTTCATGAAAACATCAACTACTTGTCGTAGAAGTTCTTATAATCCATGATAAGCCGAGAAGGAACAAATGGGCTTATAACTCTTAAACCATGAAAACTTTAGTCTTCAAACACCGTGGAAGCTTGACAAGCATCATTTGACTCTCCCAAACACCACCTAACTCAGGTGTTTCATGAAAACATCAACTACTTGGCCTAGAAGTTCTTATATTGCATGATAAACCGAGAAGGAACAAATGGGCTTACAAGTCTTAAACCAAGATTTCTTCATTCTTCAAACACCGTGGGTGCTTGACAAACATCTATTGACTCTCCCAAACACCATCTAACTCATGTGTTTCATGAAAACATCAACTACTTGTCGTAGAAGTTCTTATAATCCATGATAAACCGAGAAGGAACAAATGGGCTTACAACTCTTAAGCCATGAAAACTTGAGTCTTCAAACACCGTAGAAGCTTGACAAGCATCATTTGACTCTCCCAAACACCATCTAACTCATGTGTTTCATGAAAACATTAACTACTTGTCGTAGAAGTTCTTATAATCCATGATAAACCGAGAAGGAACAAATGTGCTTACAACTGTTAAGCCATGAAAACTTGAGTCTTCAAACTCCGTGGAAGCTTGACAAGCATCATTTGACTCTCCTAAACACCATCTAACTCATGTGTTTCATGAAAACATCAACTACTTGTCGTAGAAGTTCTTATAATCCATGATAAACAGAGAAGGAACAAATGGGCTTATAACTCTTAAACCATGAAAATTTGAGCATTCAGACACCGTGGGTGCTTGAGAAATATCAATTGACTCTCCCAAACACCATCTAACTCATGTGTTTCACGAAAACATCAACTACTTGTCATAGAAGTTTTTATAATCCATTATAAACCGAGGAGGAACAAATGGGCTTACAACTCTTAAACCATGAAAACTTGAGTCTTCAAACACCGTGGAAGCTTGACAAGCATCGTTTGACTCTCCCAAACACCATCTAACTCAGGTGTTTCATGAAAACATCAACTACTTGGCCTAGAAGTTCTTATATTGCATGATAAACCGAGAAGGATCAAATGGGCTTACAAGTCTTAAACCAAGATTTCTTCATTCTTCAAACACCGTGGGTGCTTGACAAACATCTATTGACTCTCCCAAACACCATCTAACTCATGTGTTTCATGAAAACATCAACTACTTGTCGTAGAAGTTCTTATAATCCGTGATAAACCGAGAAGGAACAAATGGGCTTATAACTCTTAAACCATGAAAACTTGAGCATTCGGACACCGTGGGTGCTTGAGAAATATCTATTGACTCTCCCAAACACCATCTAACTCATGTGTTTCATGAAGACATCAACTACTTGTCGTAGAAGTTCTTATAATCCATGATAAACCGAGAAGGAACAAATGGGCTTATAACTCTTAAACCATGAAAACTTGAGCATTCAGACACCGTGGGTGCTTGAGAAATATCTATTGACTCTCCCAAACACCATCTAACTCATGTGTTTCATGAAAACATCAACTACTTGTCGTAGAAGTTCTTACAATCCGTGATAAACCGAGAAGGAACAAATGGGCTTATAACTCTTAAACCAAGAAAACTTGAGCATTCAGACACCGTGGGTGCTTGAGAAATATCTATTGACTCTCCCAAACACCATCTAACTCATGTGTTTCTAGAAAACATCAACTACTTGTCGTAGAAGTTCTTATAATCCATGATAAACCGAGAAGGAACAAATGGGCTTATAACTCTTACACCATGAAAACTTGAGCATTCAGACACCGTGGGTGCTTGAGAAATATCTATTGACTCTCCCAAACACCATCTAACTCATGTGTTTCATGAAAACATCAACTACTTGTCGTGGAAGTTCTTATAATCCATGATAAACCGAGAAGGAACAAATGGGCTTATAACTCCTAAACCATGAAAACTTTAGTCTTCAAACACCGTGGAAGCTTGACAAGCATCATTTGACTCTCCCAAACACCACCTAACTCAGGTGTTTCATGAAAACATCAACTACTTGGCCTAGAAGTTCTTATATTGCATGATAAACCGAGAAGGAACAAATGGGCTTACAAGTCTTAAACCAAGATTTCTTCATTCTTCAAACACCGTGGGTGCTTGACAAACATCTATTGACTCTCCCAAACACCATCTAACTCATGTGTTTCATGAAAACATCAACTACTTGTCGTAGAAGTTCTTATAATCCATGATAAGCCGAGAAGGAACAAATGGGCTTATAACTCCTAAACCATGAAAACTTTAATCTTCAAACACCGTGGAAGCTTGACAAGCATCATTTGACTCTCCCAAACACCACCTAACTCAGGTGTTTCATGAAAACATCAACTACTTGGCCTAGAAGTTCTTATATTGCATGATAAACCGAGAAGGAACAAATGGGCTTACAAGTCTTAAACCAAGATTTCTTCATTCTTCAAACACCGTGGGTGCTTGACAAACATCTATTGACTCTCCCAAACACCATCTAACTCATGTGTTTCATGAAAACATGAACTACTTGTCGTAGAAGTTCTTATAATCCAAGATAAACCGAGAAGGAACAAATGGGCTTACAACTCTTAAGCCATGAAAACTTGAGTCTTCAAACACCGTAGAAGCTTGACAAGCATCATTTGACTCTCCCAAACACCATCTAACTCATGTGTTTCATGAAAACATTAACTACTTGTCGTAGAAGTTCTTATAATCCATGATAAACCGAGAAGGAACAAATGTGCTTACAACTGTTAAGCCATGAAAACTTGAGTCTTCAAACTCCGTGGAAGCTTGACAAGCATCATTTGACTCTCCTAAACACCATCTAACTCATGTCTTTCATGAAAACATCAACTACTTGTCGTAGAAGTTCTTATAATCCATGATAAACCGAGAAGGAACAAATGGGCTTATAACTCTTAAACCATGAAAATTTGAGCATTCAGACACCGTGGGTGCTTGAGAAATATCTATTGACTCTCCCAAACACCATCTAACTCATGTGTTTCACGAAAACATCAACTACTTGTCATAGAAGTTTTTATAATCCATTATAAACCGAGGAGGAACAAATGGGCTTACAACTCTTAAACCATGAAAACTTGAGTCTTCAAACACCGTGGAAGCTTGACAAGCATCGTTTGACTCTCCCAAACACCATCTAACTCATGTGTTTCATGAAAACATCAACTACTTGGCCTAGAAGTTCTTATATTGCATGATAAACCGAGAAGGAACAAATGGGCTTACAAGTCTTAAACCAAGATTTCTTCATTCTTCAAACACCGTGGGTGCTTGACAAACATCTATTGACTCTCCCAAACACCATCTAACTCATGTGTTTCATGAAAACATCAACTACTTGTCGTAGAAGTTCTTATAATCCGTGATAAACCGAGAAGGAACAAATGGGCTTATAACTCTTAAACCATCAAAACTTGAGCATTCAGACACCGTGGGTGCTTGAGAAATATCTATTGACTCTCCCAAACACCATCTAACTCATGTGTTTCATGAAGACATCAACTACTTGTCGTAGAAGTTCTTATAATCCATGATAAACCGAGAAGGAACAAATGGGCTTATAACTCTTAAACCATGAAAACTTGAGCATTCAGACACCGTGGGTGCTTGAGAAATATCTATTGACTCTCCCAAACACCATCTAACTCATGTGTTTCATGAAAACATCAACTACTTGTCGTAGAAGTTCTTATAATCCATGATAAACCGAGAAGGAACAAATGGGCTTATAACTCCTAAACCAAGATTTCTTCATTCTTCAAACACCGTGGGTGCTTCACAAACATCTATTGACTCTCCCAAACACCATCTAACTCATGTGTTTCATGAAAACATCAACTACTTGTCGTAGAAGTTCTTATAATCCGTGATAAACCGAGAAGGAACAAATGGGCTTATAACTCTTAAACCATGAAAACTTGTGCATTCAGACACCGTGGGTGCTTGAGAAATATCTATTGACTCTCCCAAACACCATCTAGCTCATGTGTTTCATGAAAACATCAACTACTTGGCCTAGAAGTTCTTATATTGCATGATAAACCGAGAAGGAACAAATGGGGTTACAAGTCTTAAACCAAGATTTCTTCATTCTTCAAACACCGTGGGTGCTTTACAAATATCTATTGACTCTCCCAAACACCATCTAACTCATGTGTTTCATGAAAACATCAATTACTTGCCGTAGAAGTTCTTATAATCCATGATAAACCGAGAAGGAACAAATGGGCTTACAACTCTTAAGCCATGAAAATTTGAGTCTTCAAACACCGTAGAAGCTTGACAAGCATCATTTGACTCTCCCAAACACCATCTAACTCATGTGTTTCATGAAAACATTAACTACTTGTCGTAGAAGTTCTTATAATCCATGATAAACCGAGAAGGAACAAATGGGCTTATAACTCTTAAACCATGAAAATTTGAGCATTCAGACACCGTGGGTGCTTGAGAAATATCTATTGACTCTCCCAAACACCATCTATCTCATGTGTTTCACGAAAACATCAACTACTTGTCATAGAAGTTTTTATAATCCATTATAGACCGAGGAGGAACAAATGGGCTTACAACTCTTAAACCATGAAAACTTGAGTCTTCAAACACCGTGGAAGCTTGACAAGCATCGTTTGACTCTCCCAAACACCATCTAACTCAGGTGTTTCATGAAAACATCAACTACTTGGCCTAGAAGTTCTTATATTGCATGATAAACCGAGAAGGATCAAATGGGCTTACAAGTCTTAAACCAAGATTTCTTCATTCTTCAAACACCGTGGGTGCTTGACAAACATCTATTGACTCTCCCAAACACAATCTAACTCATGTGTTTCATGAAAACATCAACTACTTGTCGTAGAAGTTCTTATAATCCGTGATAAACCGAGAAGGAACAAATGGGCTTATAACTCTTAAACCATGAAAACTTGAGCATTCAGACACCGTGGGTGCTTGAGAAATATCTATTGACTCTCCCAAACACCATCTAACTCATGTGTTTCATGAAAACATCAACTACTTGTCGTAGAAGTTCTTATAATCCGTGATAAACCGAGAAGGAACAAATGGGCTTATAACTCTTAAACCATCAAAACTTGAGCATTCAGACACCGTGGGTGCTTGAGAAATATCTATTGACTCTCCCAAACACCATCTAACTCATGTGTTTCATGAAAACATCAACTACTTGTCGTAGAAGTTCTTATAATCCATGATAAACCGAGAAGGAACAAATGGGCTTATAACTCCTAAACCAAGATTTCTTCATTCTTCAAACACCGTGGGTGCTTGACAAACATCTATTGACTCTCCCAAACACCATCTAACTCAGGTGTTTAATGAAAACATCAACTACTTGGCCTAGAAGTTCTTATATTGCATCATAAACCGAGAAGGAACAAATGGGCTTACAAGTCTTAAACCAAGATTTCTTCATTCTTCAAACACCGTGGGTGCTTTACAAACATCTATTGACTCTCCCAAACACCATCTAACTCATGTGTTTCATGAAAACATCAATTACTTGCCGTAGAAATTCTTATAATCCATGATAAACCGAGAAGGAACAAATGGGCTTACAACTCTTAAGCCATGAAAATTTGAGTCTTCAAACACCGTAGAAGCTTGACAAGCATCATTTGACTCTCCCAAACACCATCTAACTCATGTGTTTCATGAAAACATTAACTACTTGTCGTAGAAGTTCTTATAATCCATGATAAACCGAGAAGGAACAAATGTGCTTACAACTGTTAAGCCATGAAAACTTGAGTCTTCAAACTCCGTGGAAGCTTGACAAGCATCATTTGACTCTCCTAAACACCATCTAACTCATGTGTTTCATGAAAACATCAACTACTTGTCGTAGAAGTTCTTATAATCCATGATAAACCGAGAAGGAAAAAATGGGCTTATAACTCGTAAACCATGAAAACTTGAGCATTCAGACACCGTGGGTGCTTGAGAAATATCTATTGACTCTCCCAAACACCATCTATCTCATGTGTTTCATGAAAACATCAACTACTTGTCATAGAAGTTTTTATAATCCATTATAAACCGAGGAGGAACAAATGGGCTTACAACTCTTAAACCATGAAAACTTGAGTCTTCAAACACCGTGGAAGCTTGACAAGCATCGTTTGACTCTCCCAAACACCATCTAACTCAGGTGTTTCATGAAAACATCAACTACTTGGCCTAGAAGTTCTTATATTGCATGATAAACCGAGAAGGATCAAATGGGCTTACAAGTCTTAAACCAAGATTTCTTCATTCTTCAAACACCGTGGGTGCTTGACAAACATCTATTGACTCTCCCAAACACCATCTAACTCATGTGTTTCATGAAAACATCAACTACTTGTCGTAGAAGTTCTTATAATCCGTGATAAACCGAGAAGGAACAAATGGGCATATAACTCTTAAACCATGAAAACTTGAGCATTCAGACACCGTGGGTGCTTGAGAAATATCTATTGACTCTCCCAAACACCATCTATCTCATGTGTTTCACGAAAACATCAACTACTTGTCATAGAAGTTTTTATAATCCATTATAAACCGAGGAGGAACAAATGGGCTTACAACTCTTAAACCATGAAAACTTGAGTCTTCAAACACCGTGGAAGCTTGACAAGCATCGTTTGACTCTCCCAAACACCATCTAACTCAGGTGTTTCATGAAAACATCAACTACTTGGCCTAGAAGTTCTTATATTGCATGATAAACCGAGAAGGATCAAATGGGCTTACAAGTCTTAAACCAAGATTTCTTCATTCTTCAAACACCGTGGGTGCTTGACAAACATCTATTGACTCTCCCAAACACCATCTAACTCATGTGTTTCATGAAAACATCAACTACTTGTCGTAGAAGTTCTTATAATCCGTGATAAACCGAGAAGGAACAAATGGGCTTATAACTCTTAAACCATGAAAACTTGAGCATTCAGACACCGTGGGTGCTTGAGAAATATCTATTGACTCTCCCAAACACCATCTAACTCATGTGTTTCATGAAAACATCAACTACTTGTCGTAGAAGTTCTTATAATCCGTGATAAACCGAGAAGGAACAAATGGGCTTATAACTCTTAAACCATGAAACCTTGAGCATTCAGACACCGTGGGTGCTTGAGAAATATCTATTGACTCTCCCAAACACCATCTAACTCATGTGTTTCTAGAAAACATCAACTACTTGTCGTAGAAGTTCTTATAATCCATGATAAACCGAGAAGGAACAAATGGGCTTATAACTCTTACACCATGAAAACTTGAGTATTCAGACACCGTGGGTGCTAGAGAAATATCTATTGACTCTCCCAAACACCATCTAACTCATGTGTTTCATGAAAACATCAACTACTTGTCGTAGAAGTTCTTATAATCCATGATAAACCGAGAAGGAACAAATGGGCTTATAACTCCTAAACCAAAATTTCTTCATTCTTCAAACACCGTGGGTGCTTGACAAACATCTATTGACTCTCCCAAACACCATCTAACTCAGGTGTTTCATGAAAACATCAACTACTTGGCCTAGAAGTTCTTATATTGAATGATAAACCGAGAAGGAACAAATGGGCTTACAAGTCTTAAACCAAGATTTCTTCATTCTTCAAACACCGTGGGTGCTTGACAAACATCTATTGACTCTCCCAAACACCATCTAACTCATGTGTTTCATGAAAACATCAACTACTTGTCCTAGAAGTTCTTATAATCCATGATAAACCGAGAAGGAACAAATGGGCTTACAACTCTTAAGCCATGAAAACTTGAGTCTTCAAACACCGTAGAAGCTTGACAAGCATCATTTGACTCTCCCAAATACCATCTAACTCATGTGTTTCATGAAAACATTAACTACTTGTCGTAGAAGTTCTTATAATCCATGATAAACCGAGAAGGAATAAATGTGCTTACAACTGTTAAGCCATGAAAACTTGAGTCTTCAAACTCCGTGGAAGCTTGACAAGCATCATTTGACTCTCCCAAACACCATCTAACTCATGTGTTTCATGAAAACATCAACTACTTGTCGTAGAAGTTCTTATAATCCATGATAAACCGAGAAGGAACAAATGGGCTTATAACTCTTAAACCATGAAAACTTGAGCATTCAGACACCGTGGGTGCTTGAAAAATATCTATTCACTCTCCCAAACACCATCTAACTCATGTGTTTCACGAAAACATCAACTACTTGTCATAGAAGTTTTTATAATCCATTATAAACCGAGGAGGAACAAATGGGCTTATAACTCTTAAACCATGAAAACTTGAGTCTTCAAACACCGTGGAAGCTTGACAAGCATCGTTTGACTCTCCCAAACACCATCTAACTCAGGTGTTTCATGAAAACATCAACTACTTGGCCTAGAAGTTCTTATATTGCATGATAAACCGAGAAGGATCAAATGGGCTTACAAGACTTAAACCAAGATTTCTTCATTCTTCAAACACCGTGGGTGCTTGACATACATCTATTGACTCTCCCAAACTCCATCTAACTCATGTGTTTCATGAAAACATCAACTACTTGTCGTAGAAGTTCTTATAATCCGTGATAAACCGAGAAGGAACAAATGGGCTTATAACTCTTAAACCATGAAAACTTGAGCATTCAGACACCGTGGGTGCTTGAGAAATATCTATTGACTCTCCCAAACACCATCTAACTCATGTGTTTCATGAAAACATCAACTACTAGTCGTAGAAGTTTTTATAATCCATTATAAACCGAGAAGGAACAAATGGGCTTATAACTCTTAAACCATGAAAACTTTAGTCTTCAAACACCGTGGAAGCTTGACAAGCATCATTTGACTCTCCCAAACACCACCTAACTCAGGTGTTTCATGAAAACATCAACTACTTGGCCTAGAAGTTCTTATATTGCATGATAAACCGAGAAGGAACAAATGGGCTTATAACTCTTACACCATGAAAACTTGAGCATTCAGACACCGTGGGTGCTTGAGAAATATCTATTGACTCTCCCAAACACCATCTAACTCATGTGTTTCATGAAAACATCAACTACTTGTCATAGTAGTTCTTATAATCCATGATAAACCGAGAAGGAACAAATGGGCTTATAACTCTTAAACCATGAAAACTTTAGTCTTCAAACACCGTGGAAGCTTGACAAGCATCATTTGACTCTCCCAAACACCACCTAACTCAGGTGTTTCATGAAAACATCAACTACTTGGCCTAGAAGTTCTTATATTGCATGATAAACCGAGAAGGAACAAATGGGCTTATAACTCTTACACCATGAAAACTTGAGCATTCAGACACCGTGGGTGCTTGAGAAATATCTATTGACTCTCCCAAACACCATCTAACTCATGTGTTTCATGAAAACATCAACTACTTGTCATAGTAGTTCTTATAATCCATGATAAACCGAGAAGGAACAAATTTGCTTATAACTCTTAAACCATGAAAACTTGAGCATTCAGACACTGTGGGTGCTTGAGAAATATCTATTGACTCTCCCAAACACCATCTAACTCATGTGTTTCATGAAAACATCAACTACTTGTCGTAGAAGTTCTTATAATCCATGATAAACCGAGAAGGAACAAATGGGCTTATAACTCTTAAACCATGAAAACTTGAGCATTCAGACACCGTGGGTGCTTGAGAAATATCTATTGACTCTCCCAAACACCATCTAACTCATGTGTTTCATGAAAACATCAACTACTAGTCGTAGAAGTTTTTATAATCCATTATAAACCGAGAAGGAACAAATGGGCTTATAACTCTTAAACCATGAAAACTTTAGTCTTCAAACACCGTGGAAGCTTGACAAGCATCATTTGACTCTCCCAAACACCACCTAACTCAGGTGTTTCATGAAAACATCAACTACTTGGCCTAGAAGTTCTTATATTGCATGATAAACCGAGAAGGAACAAATGGGCTTACAAGTCTTAAACCAAGATTTCTTCATTCTTCAAACACCGTGGGTGCTTGACAAACATCTATTGACTCTCTCAAACACCATCTAACTCATGTGTTTCATGAAAACATGAACTACTTGTCGTAGAAGTTCTTATAATCCGTGATAAACCGAGAAGGAACAAATGGGCTTATAACTCTTAAACCATGAAAACTTGAGCATTCAGACACCGTGGGTGCTTGAGAAATATCTATTGACTCTCCCAAACACCATCTAACTCATGTGTTTCTAGAAAACATCAACTACTTGTCGTAGAAGTTCTTATAATCCATGATAAACCGAGAAGGAACAAATGGGCTTATAACTCTTAAACCATGAAAACTTGAGCATTCAGACACCGTGGATGCTTGAGAAATATCTATTGACTCTCCCAAACACCATCTAACTCATGTGTTTCATGAAAACATCAACTACTTGTCATAGTAGTTCTTATAATCCATGATAAACCGAGAAGGAACAAATGGGCTTATAACTCCTAAACCAAGATTTCTTCATTCTTCAAACACCGTGGGTGCTTCACAAACATCTATTGACTCTCCCAAACACCATCTAACTCATGTGTTTCATGAAAACATCAACTACTTGTCGTAGAAGTTCTTATAATCCGTGATAAACCGAGAAGGAACAAATGGGCTTATAACTCTTAAACCATGAAAACTTGAGCATTCAGACACCGTGGGTGCTTGAGAAATATCTATTGACTCTCCCAAACATGAGCATTCTTACACCGTGGGTGCTTCACAAACATCTATTGACTCTCCCAAACACCATCTAACTCATGTGTTTCATGAAAACATCAACTACTTGTCGTAGAAGTTCTTATAATCCATGATAAACCGAGAAGGAACAAATTTGCTTATAACTCTTAAACCATGAAAACTTGAGCATTCGGATTAATCGTGGGTGCTTGAGAAATATCTATTGACTCTCCTAAACACCATCTAACTCATGTGTCTCATGAAAGCATCAACTACTTGTCGTAGAAGTTCTTATAATCCATGATAAACCGAGAAGGAACAAATGGGCTTATAACTCTTAAACCATGAAAACTTGAGCATTCAGACACCGTGGGTGCTTGAGAAATATCTATTGACTCTCCCAAACACCATCTAACTCATGTGTTTCATGAAAACATCAACTACTTGTCGTAGAAGTTCTTATAATCCATGATAAACCGAGAAGGAACAAATGGGCTTATAAGTCTTAAACCAAGATTTCTTCATTCTTCAAACACCGTGGGTGCTTGACAAACATCTATTGACTCTCCCAAACACCATCTAACTCATGTGTTTCATGAAAACATCAACTACTTGTCGTAGAAGTTCTTATAATCCATGATAAACCGAGAAGGAACAAATGGGCTTACAACTCTTAAGCCATGAAAACTTGAGTCTTCAAACACCGTGGAAGCTTGACAAGCATCATTTGACTCTCCCAAACACCACCTAACTCAGGTGTTTCATGAAAACATCAACTACTTGGCCTAGAAGTTCTTATATTGCATGATAAACCGAGAAGGAACAAATGGGCTTACAAGTCTTAAACCAAGATTTCTTCATTCTTCAAACACCGTGGGTGCTTGACAAACATCTATTGACTCTCTCAAACACCATCTAACTCATGTGTTTCTTGAAATCAGCCACTACTTGTCGTAGAAGTTCTTATAATCCATGATAAACCGAGAAGGAACAAATTTGCTTATAACTCTTAAACCATGAAAACTTGAGCATTCAGACACTGTGGGTGCTTGAGAAATATCTATTGACTCTCCCAAACACCATCTAACTCATGTGTTTCATGAAAACATCAACTACTTGTCGTAGAAGTTATTATAATCCATGATAAACCGAGAAGGAACAAATGGGCTTATAACTCTTAAACCATGAAAACTTGAGCATTCAGACACCGTGGGTGCTTGAGAAATATCTATTGACTCTCCCAAACACCATCTAACTCATGTGTTTCATGAAAACATCAACTACTAGTCGTAGAAGTTTTTATAATCCATTATAAACCGAGAAGGAACAAATGGGCTTATAACTCTTAAACCATGAAAACTTTAGTCTTCAAACACCGTGGAAGCTTGACAAGCATCATTTGACTCTCCCAAACACCACCTAACTCAGGTGTTTCATGAAAACATCAACTACTTGTCGTAGAAGTTTTTATAATCCACTATAAACCGAGAAGGAACAAATGGGCTTATAACTCTTAAACCATGAAAACTTTAGTCTTCAAACACCGTGGAAGCTTGACAAGCATCATTTGACTCTCCCAAACACCACCTAACTCAGGTGTTTCATGAAAACATCAACTACTTGTCGTAGAAGTTTTTATAATCCATTATAAACCGAGAAGGAACAAATGGGCTTATAACTCTTAAACCATGAAAACTTTAGTCTTCAAACACCGTGGAAGCTTGACAAGCATCATTTGACTCTCCCAAACACCACCTAACTCAGGTGTTTCATGAAAACATTAACTACTTGTCGTAGAAGTTCTTATAATCCATGATAAACCGTGAAGGAACAAATGGGCTTACAACTCTTAAGCCATGAAAACTTGAGTCTTCAAACACCGTAGAAGCTTGAAAAGCATCATTTGACTCTCCCAAACACCATCTAACTCATGTGATTCATGAAAACATTAACTACTTGTCGTAGAAGTTCTTATAATCCATGATAAACCGAGAAGGAACAAATGTGCTTACAACTGTTAAGCCATGAAAACTTGAGTCTTCAAACTCCGTGGAAGCTTGACAAGCATCATTTGACTCTCCCAAACACCATCTAACTCATGTGTTTCATGAAAACATCAACTACTTGTCGTAGAAGTTCTTATAATCCATGATAAACCGAGAAGGAACAAATGGGCTTATAACTCTTAAACCATGAAAACTTGAGCATTCAGACACCGTGGGTGCTTGAGAAATATCTATTGACTCTCCCAAACACCATCTAACTCATGTGTTTCATGAAAACATCAACTACTTGTCGTAGAAGTTCTTATAATCCATGATAAACCGAGAAGGAACAAATGGGCTTATAACTCCTAAACCAAGATTTCTTCATTCTTCAAACACCGTGGGTGCTTGACAAACATCTATTGACTCTCCCAAACACCATCTAACTCATGTGTTTCATGAAAACATCAACTACTTGTCGTAGAAGTTCTTATAATCCATGATAAACCGAGAAGGAACAAATGGGCTTACAACTCTTAAGCCATGAAAACTTGAGTCTTCAAACACCGTAGAAGCTTGACAAGCATCATTTGACTCTCCCAAACACCATCTAACTCATGTGTTTCATGAAAACATTAACTACTTGTCGTAGAAGTTCTTATAATCCATGATAAACCGAGAAGGAACAAATGTGCTTACAACTGTTAAGCCATGAAAACTTGAGTCTTCAAACTCCGTGGAAGCTTGACAAGCATCATTTGACTCTCCCAAACACCATCTAACTCATGTGTTTCATGAAAACATCAACTACTTGTCGTAGAAGTTCTTATAATCCATGATAAACCGAGAAGGAACAAATGGGCTTATAACTCTTAAACCATGAAAACTTGAGCATTCAGACACCGTGGGTGCTTGAGAAATATCTATTCACTCTCCCAAACACCATCTAACTCATGTGTTTCACGAAAACATCAACTACTTGTCATAGAAGTTTTTATAATCCATTATAAACCGAGGAGGAACAAATGGGCTTACAACTCTTAAACCATGAAAACTTGAGTCTTCGAACACCGTGGAAGCTTGACAAGCATCGTTTGACTCTCCCAAACACCATCTAACTCAGGTGTTTCATGAAAACATCAACTACTTGGCCTAGAAGTTCTTATATTGCATGATAAACCGAGAAGGATCAAATGGGCTTACAAGACTTAAACCAAGATTTCTTCATTCTTCAAACACCGTGGGTGCTTGACAAACATCTATTGACTCTCCCAAACACCATCTAACTCATGTGTTTCATGAAAACATCAACTACTTGTCGTAGAAGTTCTTATAATCCGTGATAAACCGAGAAGGAACAAATGGGCTTATAACTCTTAAACCATGAAAACTTGAGCATTCAGACACCGTGGGTGCTTGGGAAATATCTATTGACTCTCCCAAACACCATCTAACTCATGTGTTTCACGAAAACATCAACTACTAGTCGTAGAAGTTTTTATAATCCATTATAAACCGAGAAGGAACAAATGGGCTTATAACTCTTAAACCATGAAAACTTTAGTCTTCAAACACCGTGGAAGCTTGACAAGCATCATTTGACTCTCCCAAACACCACCTACCTCAGGTGTTTCATGAAAACATCAACTACTTGGCCTAGAAGTTCTTATATTGCATGATAAACCGAGAAGGAACAAATGGGCTTACATGTCTTAAACCAAGATTTCTTCATTCTTCAAACACCGTGGGTGCTTGACAAACATCTATTGACTCTCCCAAACACCATCTAACTCATGTGTTTCATGAAAACATCAACTACTTGTCGTAGAAGTTCTTATAATCCGTGATAAACCGAGAAGGAACAAATGGGCTTATAACTCTTAAACCATGAAAACTTGAGCATTCAGACACCGTGGGTGCTTGAGAAATATCTATTGACTCTCCCAAACACCATCTAACTCATGTGTTTCATGAAAACATCAACTACTAGTCGTAGAAGTTTTTATAATCCATTATAAACCGAGAAGGAACAAATGGGCTTATAACTCTTAAACCATGAAAACTTTAGTCTTCAAACACCGTGGAAGCTTGACAAGCATCATTTGACTCTCCCAAACACCACCTAACTCAGGTGTTTCATGAAAACATCAACTACTTGGCCTAGAAGTTCTTATATTGCATGATAAACCGAGAAGGAACAAATGGGCTTACAAGTCTTAAACCAAGATTTCTTCATTCTTCAAACACCGTGGGTGCTTGACAAACATCTATTGACTCTCCCAAACACCATCTAACTCATGTGTTTCATGAAAACATCAACTACTTGTCGTAGAAGTTCTTATAATCCGTGATAAACCGAGAAGGAACAAATGGGCTTATAACTCTTAAACCATGAAAACTTGAGCATTCAGACACCGTGGGTGCTTGAGAAATATCTATTGACTCTCCCAAACACCATCTAACTCATGTGTTTCATGAAAACATCAACTACTAGTCGTAGAAGTTTTTATAATCCATTATAAACCGAGAAGGAACAAATGGGCTTATAACTCTTAAACCATGAAAACTTTAGTCTTCAAACACCGTGGAAGCTTGACAAGCATCATTTGACTCTCCCAAACACCACCTAACTCAGGTGTTTCATGAAAACATCAACTACTTGGCCTAGAAGTTCTTATATTGCATGATAAACCGAGAAGGAACAAATGGGCTTACAAGTCTTAAACCAAGATTTCTTCATTCTTCAAACACCGTGGGTGCTTGACAAACATCTATTGACTCTCTCAAACACCATCTAACTCATGTGTTTCATGAAAACATGAACTACTTGTCGTAGAAGTTCTTATAATCCGTGATAAACCGAGAAGGAACAAATGGGCTTATAACTCTTAAACCATGAAAACTTGAGCATTCAGACACCGTGGGTGCTTGAGAAATATCTATTGACTCTCCCAAACACCATCTAACTCATGTGTTTCTAGAAAACATCAACTACTTGTCGTAGAAGTTCTTATAATCCATGATAAACCGAGAAGGAACAAATGGGCTTATAACTCTTACACCATGAAAACTTGAGCATTCAGACACCGTGGGTGCTTGAGAAATATCTATTGACTCTCCCAAACACCATCTAACTCATGTGTTTCATGAAAACATCAACTACTTGTCATCGTAGTTCTTATAATCCATGATAAACCGAGAAGGAACAAATGGGCTTATAACTCCTAAACCAAGATTTCTTCATTCTTCAAACACCGTGGGTGCTTCACAAACATCTATTGACTCTCCCAAACACCATCTAACTCATGTGTTTCATGAAAACATCAACTACTTGTCGTAGAAGTTCTTATAATCCGTGATAAACCGAGAAGGAACAAATGGGCTTATAACTCTTAAACCATGAAAACTTGAGCATTCAGACACCGTGGGTGCTTGAGAAATATCTATTGACTCTCCCAAACATGAGCATTCTTACACCGTGGGTGCTTCACAAACATCTATTGACTCTCCCAAACACCATCTAACTCATGTGTTTCATGAAAACATCAACTACTTGTCGTAGAAGTTCTTATAATCCATGATAAACCGAGAAGGAACAAATTTGCTTATAACTCTTAAACCATGAAAACTTGAGCATTCAGACACTGTGGGTGCTTGAGAAATATCTATTGACTCTCCTAAACACCATCTAACTCATGTGTCTCATGAAAGCATCAACTACTTGTCGTAGAAGTTCTTATAATCCATGATAAACCGAGAAGGAACAAATGGGCTTATAACTCTTAAACCATGAAAACTTGAGCATTCAGACACCGTGGGTGCTTGAGAAATATCTATTGACTCTCCCAAACACCATCTAACTCATGTGTTTCATGAAAACATCAACTACTTGTCGTAGAAGTTCTTATAATCCATGATAAACCGAGAAGGAACAAATGGGCTTACAACTCTTAAGCCATGAAAACTTGAGTCTTCAAACACCGTAGAAGCTTGACAAGCATCATTTGACTCTCCCAAACACCATCTAACTCATGTGTTTCATGAAAACATTAACTACTTGTCGTAGAAGTTCTTATAATCCATGATAAACCGAGAAGGAACAAATGTGCTTACAACTGTTAAGCCATGAAAACTTGAGTCTTCAAACTCCGTGGAAGCTTGACAAGCATCATTTGACTCTCCCAAACACCATCTAACTCATGTGTTTCATGAAAACATCAACTACTTGTCATAGAAGTTCTTATAATCCATGATAAACCGAGAAGGAACAAATGGGCTTATAACTCCTAAACCAAGATTTCTTCATTCTTCAAACACCGTGGGTGCTTCACAAACATCTATTGACTCTCCCAAACACCATCTAACTCATGTGTTTCATGAAAACATCAACTACTTGTCGTAGAAGTTCTTATAATCCATGATAAACCGAGAAGGAACAAATGGGCTTATAACTCCTAAACCAAGATTTCTTCATTCTTCAAACACCGTATGTGCTTGACAAACATCTATTGACTCTCCCAAACACCATCTAACTCATGTGTTTCATGAAAACATCAACTACTTGTCGTAGAAGTTCTTATAATCCGTGATAAACCGAGAAGGAACAAATGGGCTTATAACTCTTAAACCATGAAAACTTGAGCATTCAGACACCGTGGGTGCTTGAGAAATATCTATTGACTCTCCCAAACATGAGCATTCTTACACCGTGGGCGCATGAGAAATATCTATTGACTCTCCCAAACACCATCTAACTCGTGTTTCATGAAAACAGCCACTACTTGTCGTAGTAGTTCTTATAATCCATGATAAACCGAGAAGGAACAAATTTGCTTATAACTCTTAAACCATGAAAACTTGAGCATTCGTACAATCGTGGGTGCTTGAGAAATAACAATTGACTCTCCCAAACACCATCTAACTCATGTGTTTAATGAAAACATCAACTACATGTCGTAGAAGTTCTTATAATCCATGATAAGCCGAGAAGGAACGAATGGGCTTATAACTCTTAAGCCATGAAAACTTGAGTCTTCAAACACCGTAGAAGCTTCACAAGCATCATTTGACTCTCCCAAACACCATCTAACTCATGTGTTTCATGAAAACATCAACTACTTGTCGTAGAAGTTATTATAATCCATGATAAACCGAGAAGGAACAAATGGGCTTACAAGTCTTAAACCAAGATTTCTTCATTCTTCAAACATCGTGGGTGCTTGACAAACATCTATTGACTCTGCCAAACACCATCTAACTCATGTGTTTCATGAAAACATCAACTACTTGTCGTAGAAGTTCTTATAATCCATGATAAACCGTGAAGGAACAAATGGGCTTACAACTCTTAAGCCATGAAAACTTGAGTCTTCAAACACCGTAGAAGCTTGACAAGCATCATTTGACTCTCCCAAACACCATCTAACTCATGTGTTTCATGAAAACATTAACTACTTGTCGTAGAAGTTCTTATAATCCATGATAAACCGAGAAGGAACAAATGTGCTTACAACTGTTAAGCCATGAAAACTTGAGTCTTCAAACTCCGTGGAAGCTTGACAAGCATCATTTGACTCTCCCAAACACCATCTAACTCATGTGTTTCATGAAAACATCAACTACTTGTCGTAGAAGTTCTTATAATCCATGATAAACCGAGAAGGAACAAATGTACTTACAACTGTTAAGCCATGAAAACTTGAGCATTCAGACACCGTGGGTGCTTGGGAAATATCTATTGACTCTCCCAAACACCATCTAACTCATGTGTTTCATGAAAACATCAACTACTTGTCGTAGAAGTTCTTATAATCCATGATAAACCGAGAAGGAACAAATGGGCTTATAACTCCTAAACCAAGATTTCTTCATTCTTCAAACACCGTGGGTGCTTCACAAACATCTATTGACTCTCCCAAACACCATGTAACTCATGTGTTTCATGAAAACATCAACTACTTGTCGTAGAAGTTCTTATAATCCGTGATAAACCGAGAAGGAACAAATGGGCTTATAACTCTTAAACCATGAAAACTTGAGCATTCAGACACCTCGGGTGCTTGAGAAATATCTATTGACTCTCCCAAACATGAGCATTCTTACACCGTGGGCGCTTGAGAAATATCTATTGACTCTCCCAAACACCATCTAAGTCGTGTTTCATGAAAACAGCCACTACTTGTCGTAGAAGTTCTTATAATCCATGATAAACCTAGAAGGAACAAATTTGCTTATAACTCTTAAACCATGAAAACTTGAGCATTCAGACACTGTGGGTGCTTGAGAAATATCTATTGACTCTCCCAAACACCATCTAACTCATGTGTTTCATGAAAACATCAACTACATGTCGTAGAAGTTCTTATAATCCATGATAAGCCGAGAAGGAACAAATGGGCTTATAACTCTTATGCCATGAAAACTTGAGTCTTCAAACACCGTAGAAGCTTGACAAGCATCATTTGACTCTCCCAAACACCATCTAACTCATGTGTTTCATGAAGACATCAACTACTTGTCGTAGAAGTTCTTATAATCCATGATAAACCGAGAAGGAACAAATAGGCTTATAACTCTTAAACCATGAAAACTTGAGCATTCAGACACCGTGGGTGCTTGAGAAATATCTATTGACTCTCCCAAACACCATCTAACTCATGTGTTTCATGAAAACATCAACTACTTGTCGTAGATGTTCTTATAATCCATGATAAACCGAGAAGGAACAAATGGGCTTATAACTCCTAAACCAAGATTTCTTCATTCTTCAAACACCGTGGGTGCTTGACAAACATCTATTGACTCTCCCAAACACCATCTAACTCATGTGTTTCATGAAAACATCAACTACTTGTCGTAGAAGTTCTTATAATCCATGATAAACCGGGAAGGAACAAATGGTCTTAGAAGTCTTAAACCTAGATTTCTTCATTCTTCAAACACCGTGGGTGCTTGAGAAATATCTATTGACTCTCCCAAACACCATCTAACTCATGTGTTTCATGAAGACATCAACTACTTGTCGTAGAAGTTCTTATAATCCATGATAAACCGAGAAGGAACAAATGGGCTTATAACTCTTAAACCATGAAAACTTGAGCATTCAGACACCGTGGGTGCTTGAGAAATATCTATTGACTCTCCCAAACACCATCTAACTCATGTGTTTCATGAAAACATCAACTACTTGTCGTAGAAGTTCTTATAATCCATGATAAACCGAGAAGGAACAAATGGGCTTATAACTCCTAAACCATGAAAACTTGAGCATTCAGACACCGTGGGTGCTTGAGAAATATCTATTGACTCTCCCAAACACCATCTAACTCATGTGTTTCTAGAAAACATCAACTACTTGTCGTAGAAGTTCTTATAATCCATGATAAACCGAGAAGGAACAAATGGGCTTATAACTCCTAAACCAAGATTTCTTCATTCTTCAAACACCGTGGGTGCTTGACAAACATCTATTGACTCTCCCAAACACCATCTAACTCATGTGTTTCATGAAAACATCAACTACTTGTCGTAGAAGTTCTTATAATCCGTGATAAACCGAGAAGGAACAAATGGGCTTATAACTCTTAAACCATGAAAACTTGAGCATTCAGACACCGTGGGTGCTTGAGAAATATCTATTGACTCTCCCAAACATGAGCATTCTTACACCGTGGGCGCATGAGAAATATCTATTGACTCTCCCAAACACCATCTAACTCGTGTTTCATGAAAACAGCCACTACTTGTCGTAGAAGTTCTTATAATCCATGATAAACCGAGAAGGAACAAATTTGCTTATAACTCTTAAACCATGAAAACTTGAGCATTCAGACACTGTGGGTGCTTGAGAAATATCTATTGACTCTCCCAAACACCATCTGATATGATCCAAGTCGGATGCATATTGTTTTTACGGATCGTTCTTGAGTTGATTTCTTGTTTTAAAAAGAATTAAAGATGAAGGATGAACATTATGTGAATAGTGCAGCGGCTTGAACAAGATGCTGCGTGAACAAAGATCGCATACCATGAACGATTTAGTGAATAGTAGAAAATAGAAAAGATGGAAAAAAAAGACAAGGGATGGAAGGAAGAAGACGCCACACTCTTGGGGAGTGATAAGTCAAGCGAAGATTCGCCACAAAGGTAAGGAAACCTTTGATATGAACCAAGATGGTTCACCCAAGAACCCCAAGAGAACAAAGCTCTCAAAAACTCGCAAAGGAGTGTAATATTATTCTGAAATTCAAAGTTGACAAATGCAGGAAATACAAACCTATTTATAGGGATGGAGTTGGTGGCTAGGTCTAATTAAAAGGAGGCAGCAAGCTAACACCCTTTTAACCCTAATCCTAACACAGAAGTGGCCCAAGCCCAATTAGAAGGCAACATCTATCCCTAGCTATGCTATGCACTTAGTTAAGCCCAAACAATAGGCCCTTATTACAAAATATCCCAAAAAGAAAATAAGAATCAAAACTGAAAAGATTAAAAGGTTCAAATACATAATTAAATAAAATTTCTAAGAAGAAATCCTGCCCCCACATTGGGCCCTTCATCAACTTGGTTCATTTGGACCATCTTGAGTGCTTCTTCTTCTGGAATGGGCTTGAGTGAGAGAAAATGGTTGACTTCTTTATCCAAATTCTCCTTAGCCTTATTAGCTCTTGTCCTTGTCATTGGGCCTCCAAGTCCTTGCAGTGCATCTTTGGGCCTTGGGCCCATTGGGCTTCCACTTGAGCTTCCTTGGTCTCCATCATGCCCTCCCCCTTCAAAAGAATTCGTCCTCGAATTTGATCTTTCGTCACCTTTCTTTTCGCATGTGCACCCACACCAATCTCCTGGATCAAACACAACTTGTCTCCTTCCCTTGTTTGCTTGCCTAGCATATTGCTCCATCTTCCTTTCAATTTGAGCTTTGACTTGTTCAGGGAGCATCCTTACATATTCAGTTTTTGCCTGTCCATTCCTATGAATTAAAGAAAAGACATTAGGTAGAGGCAGTAAATCAAGGGGGCTGAGGGGATTAAAATCATATACAATCTCAATAGGAGAAAAGCTAGTAGTAGCATGCATAGCCCTATTATAAACAAATTCAACAAGTGGTAAGCATTCTGAGTTGAAAGAGGCTCTTGGGATGAAGTCCATTTGAATTTCAATCCCCCTCAAGGGTGGTAGTCCGGGAGGGACACTCCTTGGAAAGACATCTTCAAAGTCCTGCAAAAGAGATTCAACTTCACTAGATAGAGGGTTAGAGTTATAATTTAAGCACAAGTCCTTTTGTATACTACTGTATATCTCTTTCTTTGCAAAGCAAGCCCTCTTAATCTCACTCTCCCTAGTTATTAAATATTCAATTTTTTTCTCATTTACAAGTTCTTGGTCCTTATTCTTTGCTTCCCCCTTTGATTTTACTTTTAAGTCCTTCTTCTCTTGCTCCCTTCTTAGCTTCAAGGCCACTTGGTCTTCACAAACCTGTTTGGGAGTAAGGGGTACAAGGGTTACCTTCAAAGAATTATGAACAAAGGAGTACTTGTTAGTGAAACCATCATGAATAGCATGCTTATCAAATTGCCAAGGCCTTCCAAGCAAAATATGGCCAGCCTCCATGGGAACAACATCACACAAAACATCATCATTATACTTACCAATTGACAAACTTACCAACACTTGTTGATTTACTATCAACTCACCGTTCTCACTTAGCCATTGAAGCTTGTATGGTCGGGGGTGAGGAATAGTTTTAAGGTCAAGTTTTCTTACCAAGCGAGTGCTTGCCACATTAGTGCAACTTCCCCCATCAATGATTAATGAGCACACTTTGCCTTGGATGGTACATCTTGTATGGAAGATGTTTTCCCTTTGGTCTTGGTCCCTTGCCACAACTTGGTTACCCAAAAGTCTCCTTATCATTAGCAAGTCGCCATCATGAGCATAGGTCTCACAGTCTTCTTCTCCTTCACTTGAGGGAGGGGAATTTGGACATGAATCACTAGAGAGATGTCCTTCTTTTATCACCATTGCCCTTTTGTTTGGGCATTGAGAGGCTATGTGTCCATTCCCCAAGCATTTGAAGCACTTGATGTTCCTACTTTTAGAAGAAGAAGAAGAAGTATTAGTAGAAGGAAAAACACTAGAGCTTTTAGAAATCATACCTCCCTTAGGTTGTGTAGAGGAGTCTTCCTTTGGTTGTTTGTCCTTCCAAGTGGAAGGTTTGAGGTCAGAAGAAGGCTTCTTCCATGCACCATTTCTTTTGAGTTGTTGTTCCACCTTTATGGCTTAACTCATCAAGCTCTTCATAGTTGTGCAACTCCACAATGTCTCCTATCTCACGGTTTAAACCATGAAGGAAACGTGACATAGTAGCCTCCCTATCTTCAATGACATTGGCCCTTATCATAGCCACCTCCATCTCTTTGTAGTACTCATCCACACTTCTACTTCCTTGGGTAAGTCTTTGGAGTTTATTGTGTAATTCCCTATGGTACCATGAAGGGACAAACCTCCTCCTCATCAAACTTTTCATCTCCTCCCAAGTATCTACGGGGTACTCCCTATTTCTTTCCCTCTCTTTTTGTACTTGGTTCCACCAAATTAGGGCATAGTTGGAAAATTCTAAAGCAGCCACCTTCACCTTCCTTTCTTCATTGTAATGGTGATAGGAAAAGATTTGTTCTACCTTGGTTTCCCATTCTAAGTAGGCTTCGGGGTCATTTTTCCCTTGGAAAGAAGGTATTTGGGTCTTTACTCCTCCTAGCTCTCGTCCCCTTTCATCACTCCTATGTCTCCTATTCCTCCTTTCATAACTCCTTTCACTCCTCTCATGCCTCCTTCTCCTATCATGGTTCCTCCTAGTCCTCCTTTCCCTACCCGAATCATAGGTATCTTCATCCTTATATGAGACTTCATGTTGAGAGTCTCTCCGCCTTTCATTATCGAGCCTTGTATTAATCTCCACCCTAAACTTCTCAAGTTCTTTAGCTAAGGCTTGCATAAGGTTTGCGGTTCTAGGGGATGGGGGTGTACTTCCTTCACTCATCTTTGCACAAGTAATAAGAATAATTCAAGATTGAAAGGCCCTTACCACTCTTCTTACGTGTATACACTCTTAGATTGATTCCACTCGTGTTTCACACAATTAGGCTTTTGTTTAATGAAAACGCTCTTGCCTTTTACCACTCAAGTTCTCTTTGCAAGTTCTTAAATAAACCCTCTCGCGTTTCAATTATCAAAAGATCTTACAAAAGTAGCGGTCTTCTCAAGAGTAAGCACTCAGAAGTTGAAGAAAGAATGAAACTCTAGACAAAACTCAAAGGAATTTAAAAGACAAGCAAGAAAAGCTAATTAAAAGAAAGGTAGACTCAAAAGGAATAAGATGAAAAGAAATGCGCAAGGTATGTAGAATAGCACCGCTTAATGAAGTCCACAAGGCAATCAAACTTAATCTTGCTTAAGTGCATGGGCAGTCTCTTTTTTTTTTTTTTTTGGGAATAGATCTCTTTTTTTTTTAATAAACCTTTTTTTTTTTGGAATAGACCTTTTTTTTCTTTTTTTTTTTTGCTATTTTTCACGCCCTTGTTCTCTTTTTGCACTTAAAAAAAATTGGTTCTTGAATTTTGTTTTTGTTCCAATTGTTATGCCCAATTGTGTATTTAGGAGCTTCCTTTCAAATTAAGGTGCTATAAAACATATAACAACAATGGATATAGAATTTGATAAGATCAAAGCTGTAAATATTGCGCAGAAATTTAAGAACAGAAACTAAAAGCAGGAAATAAAAGGAATGGAATTTAAATGACAGAAAATAAATGACAAGAATTAAATGACTGGAAGATAAATGACAGAAAGTAAAGAACAGAAGATAAGTGGCAGAAGGTAAAGAACAGAAAGTAAAGAATGTAGCCAAGTCTTAGAAATGGCAGAGATCAATGATGATCAAGGTTGTGTACAATTATGACATTCAAGCAATGGTGCTTAATGTTTGGAAAGCAATAAGAACAAGCACAAAAGACAAGACTCTATCAACTCTAGGATCCGGGCTCTAGATACCACATGATATGATCCAAGTCGAATGCATATTGTTTTTACGGATCGTCCTTGAGTTGATTTCTTGTTTTAAAAAGAATTAAAGATGAAGGATGAACATTATGTGAATAGTGCAGCGGCGTGAACAGTACTGTACCATGAACAGTACGAGTGATTAGTAGAAAATAGAAAAGATGGAAAAAAAAGACAAGGGATGGAAGGAAGAAGACGCCACACTCTTGGGGAGTGATAAGTCAAGCGAAGATTCGCCACAAAGGTAAGGAAACCTTTGATAAGAACCAAGATGGTTCACCCAAGAACCCCAAGAGAACAAAGCTCTCAAAAACTCGCAAAGGAGTGTAATATTATTCTGAAATTCAAAGTTGACAAATGCAGGAAATACAAACCTATTTATAGGGATTGAGTTGGTGGCTAGGTCTAATTAAAAGGAGGCAGCAAGCTAACACCCTTTTAACCCTAATCCTAACACAGAAGTGGCCCAAGCCCAATTAGAAGGCAACATCTATCCCTAGCTATGCTATGCACTTAGTTAAGCCCAAACAATAGGCCCTTATTACAAAATATCCCAAAAAGAAAATAAGAATCAAAATTGAAAAGATTAAAAGGTTCAAATACATAATTAAATAAAATTTCTAAGAAGAAATCCTGCCCCCACATTGGGCCCTTCATCAACTTGGTTCATTTGGACCATCTTGAGTGCTTCTTCTTCTGGAATGGGCTTGAGTGAGAGAAAATGGTTGACTTCTTTATCCAAATTCTCCTTAGCCTTATTAGCTCTTGTCCTTGTCATTGGGCCTCCAAGTCCTTGCAGTGCATCTTTGGGCCTTGGGCCCATTGGGCTTCCACTTGAGCTTCCTTGGTCTCCATCACCATCTAACTCATGTGTTTCATGAAAACATCAACTACATGTCGTAGAAGTTCTTATAATCCATGATAAGCCGAGAAGGAACAAATGGGCTTATAACTCTTAAGCCATGAAAACTTGAGTCTTCAAACACCGTAGAAGCTTCACAAGCATCATTTGACTCTCCCAAACACCATCTAACTCATGTGTTTCATGAAAACATCAACTACTTGTCGTAGAAGTTCTTATAATCCATGATAAACCGAGAAGGAACAAATGGGCTTACAAGTCTTAAACCAAGATTTCTTCATTCTTCAAACACCGTGGGTGCTTGACAAACATCTATTGACTCTCCCAAACACCATCTAACTCATGTGTGTCATGAAAACATCAACTACTTGTCGTAGAAGTAATTATAATCCATGATAAACCGTGAAGGAACAAATGGGCTTACAACTCTTAAGCCATGAAAACTTGAGTCTTCAAACACCGTAGAAGCTTGACAAGCATCATTTGACTCTCCCAAACACCATCTAACTCATGTGTTTCATGAAAACATTAACTACTTGTCGTAGAAGTTCTTATAATCCATGATAAACCGAGAAGGAACAAATGTGCTTACAACTGTTAAGCCATGAAAACTTGAGTCTTCAAACTCCGTGGAAGCTTGACAAGTATCATTTGACTCTCCCAAACACCATCTAACTCATGTGTTTCATGAAAACATCAACTACTTGTCGTAGAAGTTCGATAATCCATGATAAATCGAGAAGGAACAAATGGGCTTATAACTCTTAAACCATGAAAACTTGAGCATTCGTGACACCGTGGGTGCTTGAGAAATATCTATTGACTCTCCCAAACACCATCTAACTCATGTGTTTCATGAAAACATCAACTACTTGTCGTAGAAGTTCTTATAATCCATGATAAACCGAGAAGAAACAAATGGGCTTATAACTCCTAAACCAAGATTTCTTCATTCTTCAAACACCGTGGGTGCTTGACAAACATCTATTGACTCTCCCAAACACCATCTAACTCATGTGTTTCATGAAAACATCAACTACTTGTCGTAGAAGTTCTTATAATCCATGATAAACCGAGAAGGAACAAATGGGCTTACAAGTCTTAAACCAAGATTTCTTCATTCTTCAAACACCGTGGGTGCTTGACAAACATCTATTGACTCTCCCAAACACCATCTAACTCATGTGTGTCATGAAAACATCAACTACTTGTCGTAGAAGTAATTATAATCCATGATAAACCGTGAAGGAACAAATGGGCTTACAACTCTTAAGCCATGAAAACTTGAGTCTTCAAACACCGTAGAAGCTTGACAAGCATCATTTGACTCTCCCAAACACCATCTAACTCATGTGTTTCATGAAAACATTAACTACTTGTCGTAGAAGTTCTTATAATCCATGATAAACCGAGAAGGAACAAATGTGCTTACAACTGTTAAGCCATGAAAACTTGAGTCTTCAAACTCCGTGGAAGCTTGACAAGTATCATTTGACTCTCCCAAACACCATCTAACTCATGTGTTTCATGAAAACATCAACTACTTGTCGTAGAAGTTCTGATAATCCATGATAAATCGAGAAGGAACAAATGGGCTTATAACTCTTAAACCATGAAAACTTGAGCATTCAGACACCGTGGGTGCTTGAGAAATATCTATTGACTCTCCCAAACACCATCTAACTCATGTGTTTCATGAAAACATCAACTACTTGTCGTAGAAGTTCTTATAATCCATGATAAACCGAGAAGAAACAAATGGGCTTATAACTCCTAAACCAAGATTTCTTCATTCTTCAAACACCGTGGGTGCTTGACAAACATCTATTGACTCTCCCAAACACCATCTAACTCATGTGTTTCATGAAAACATCAACTACTTGTCGTAGAAGTTCTTATAATCCATGATAAACCGAGAAGGAACAAATGGGCTTACAAGTCTTAAACCAAGATTTCTTCATTCTTCAAACACCGTGGGTGCTTGACAAACATCTATTGACTCTCCCAAACACCATCTAACTCATGTGTGTCATGAAAACATCAACTACTTGTCGTAGAAGTAATTATAATCCATGATAAACCGTGAAGGAACAAATGGGCTTACAACTCTTAAGCCATGAAAACTTGAGTCTTCAAACACCGTAGAAGCTTGACAAGCATCATTTGACTCTCCCAAACACCATCTAACTCATGTGTTTCATGAAAACATTAACTACTTGTCGTAGAAGTTCTTATAATCCATGATAAACCGAGAAGGAACAAATGTGCTTACAACTGTTAAGCCATGAAAACTTGAGTCTTCAAACTCCGTGGAAGCTTGACAAGTATCATTTGACTCTCCCAAACACCATCTAACTCATGTGTTTCATGAAAACATCAACTACTTGTCGTAGAAGTTCTGATAATCCATGATAAATCGAGAAGGAACAAATGGGCTTATAACTCTTAAACCATGAAAACTTGAGCATTCAGACACCGTGGGTGCTTGAGAAATATCTATTGACTCTCCCAAACACCATCTAACTCATGTGTTTCATGAAAACATCAACTACTTGTCGTAGAAGTTCTTATAATCCATGATAAACCGAGAAGAAACAAATGGGCTTATAACTCCTAAACCAAGTTTCTTCATTCTTCAAACACCGTGGGTGCTTGACAAACATCTATTGACTCTCCCAAACACCATCTAACTCATGTGTTTCATGAAAACATCAACTACTTGTCGTAGAAGTTCTTATAATCCATGATAAACCGTGAAGGAACAAATGGGCTTACAACTCTTAAGCCATGAAAACTTGAGTCTTCAAACACCGTAGAAGCTTGACAAGCATCATTTGACTCTCCCAAACACCATCTAACTCATGTGTTTCATGAAAACATTAACTACTTGTCGTAGAAGTTCTTATAATCCATGATAAACCGAGAAGGAACAAATGTGCTTACAACTGTTAAGCCATGAAAACTTGAGTCTTCAAACTCCGTGGAAGCTTGACAACCATCATTTGACTCTCCCAAACACCATCTAACTCATGTGTTTCATGAAGACATCAACTACTTGTCGTAGAAGTTCTTATAATCCATGATAAACCGAGAAGGAACAAATGGGCTTATAACTCTTAAACCATGAAAACTTGAGCATTCGGACACCGTGGGTGCTTGAGAAATATCTATTGACTCTCCCAAACACCATCTAACTCATGTGTTTCATGAAAACATCAACTACTTGTCGTAGAAGTTCTTATAATCCATGATAAACCGAGAAGGAACAAATGGGCTTACAACTCTTAAGCCATGAAAACTTGAGTCTTCAAACACCGTAGAAGCTTGACAAGCATCATTTGACTCTCCCAAACACCATCTAACTCATGTGTTTCATGAAAACATTAACTACTTGTCGTAGAAGTTCTTATAATCCATGATAAACCGAGAAGGAACAAATGTGCTTACAACTGTTAAGCCATGAAAACTTGAGTCTTCAAACTCCGTGGAAGCTTGACAAGTATCATTTGACTCTCCCAAACACCATCTAACTCATGTGTTTCATGAAAACATCAACTACTTGTCGTAGAAGTTCTGATAATCCATGATAAATCGAGAAGGAACAAATGGGCTTATAACTCTTAAACCATGAAAACTTGAGCATTCAGACACCGTGGGTGCTTGAGAAATATCTATTGACTCTCCCAAACACCATCTAACTCATGTGTTTCATGAAAACATCAACTACTTGTCGTAGAAGTTCTTATAATCCATGATAAACCGAGAAGAAACAAATGGGCTTATAACTCCTAAACCAAGATAACTTGATTCTTCAAACACCGTGCAAGCTTGACAAACATCTATTGACTCTCCCAAACACCATCTAACTCATGTGTTTCATGAAAACATCAACTACTTGTCGTAGAAGTTCTTATAATCCATGATAAACCGTGAAGGAACAAATGGGCTTACAACTCTTAAGCCATGAAAACTTGAGTCTTCAAACACCGTAGAAGCTTGACAAGCATCATTTGACTCTCCCAAACACCATCTAACTCATGTGTTTCAGGAAAACATTAACTACTTGTCGTAGAAGTTCTTATAATCCATGATAAACCGAGAAGGAACAAATGTACTTACAACTCTTATGCCATGAAAACTTGAGTCTTCAAACTCCGTGGAAGCTTGACAACCATCATTTGACTCTCCCAAACACCATCTAACTCATGTGTTTCATGAAGACATCAACTACTTGTCGTAGAAGTTCTTATAATCCATGATAAACCGAGAAGGAACAAATGGGCTTATAACTCTTAAACCATGAAAACTTGAGCATTCAGACACCGTGGGTGCTTGAGAAATATCTATTGACTCTCCCAAACACCATCTAACTCATGTGTTTCATGAAAACATCAACTACTTGTCGTAGAAGTTCTTATAATCCATGATAAACCGAGAAGGAACAAATGGGCTTACAACTCTTAAGCCATGAAAACTTGAGTCTTCAAACACCGTAGAAGCTTGACAAGCATCATTTGACTCTCCCAAACACCATCTAACTCATGTGTTTCATGAAAACATTAACTACTTGTCGTAGAAGTTCTTATAATCCATGATAAACCGAGAAGGAACAAATGTGCTTACAACTGTTAAGCCATGAAAACTTGAGTCTTCAAACTCCGTGGAAGCTTGACAAGTATCATTTGACTCTCCCAAACACCATCTAACTCATGTGTTTCATGAAAACATCAACTACTTGTCGTAGAAGTTCTGATAATCCATGATAAATCGAGAAGGAACAAATGGGCTTATAACTCTTAAACCATGAAAACTTGAGCATTCGGACACCGTGGGTGCTTGAGAAATATCTATTGACTCTCCCAAACACCATCTAACTCATGTGTTTCATGAAAACATCAACTACTTGTCGTAGAAGTTCTTATAATCCATGATAAACCGAGAAGAAACAAATGGGCTTATAACTCCTAAACCAAGATTTCTTCATTCTTCAAACACCGTGGGTGCTTGACAAACATCTATTGACTCTCCCAAACACCATCTAACTCATGTGTTTCATGAAAACATCAACTACTTGTCGTAGACGTTCTTATAATCCATGATAAACCGTGAAGGAACAAATGGGCTTACAACTCTTAAGCCATGAAAACTTGAGTCTTCAAACACCGTAGAAGCTTGACAAGCATCATTTGACTCTCCCAAACACCATCTAACTCATGTGTTTCATGAAAACATTAACTACTTGTCGTAGAAGTTCTTATAATCCATGATAAACCGAGAAGGAACAAATGTGCTTACAACTGTTAAGCCATGAAAACTTGAGTCTTCAAACTCCGTGGAAGCTTGACAACCATCATTTGACTCTCCCAAACACCATCTAACTCATGTGTTTCATGAAGACATCAACTACTTGTCGTAGAAGTTCTTATAATCCATGATAAACCGAGAAGGAACAAATGGGCTTATAACTCTTAAACCATGAAAACTTGAGCATTCAGACACCGTGGGTGCTTGAGAAATATCTATTGACTCTCCCAAACACCATCTAACTCATGTGTTTCATGAAAACATCAACTACTTGTCGTAGAAGTTCTTATAATCCATGATAAACCGAGAAGGAACAAATGGGCTTACAACTCTTAAGCCATGAAAACTTGAGTCTTCAAACACCGTAGAAGCTTGACAAGCATCATTTGACTCTCCCAAACACCATCTAACTCATGTGTTTCATGAAAACATTAACTACTTGTCGTAGAAGTTCTTGTAATCCATGATAAACCGAGAAGGAACAAATGTGCTTACAACTGTTAAGCCATGAAAACTTGAGTCTTCAAACTCCGTGGAAGCTTGACAACCATCATTTGACTCTCCCAAACACCATCTAACTCATGTGTTTCATGAAGACATCAACTACTTGTCGTAGAAGTTCTTATAATCCATGATAAACCGAGAAGGAACAAATGGGCTTATAACTCTTAAACCATGAAAACTTGAGCATTCAGACACCGTGGGTGCTTGAGAAATATCTATTGACTCTCCCAAACACCATCTAACTCATGTGTTTCATGAAAACATCAACTACTTGTCGTAGAAGTTCTTATAATCCATGATAAACCGAGAAGGAACAAATGGGCTTATAACTCCTAAACCAAGATTTCTTCATTCTTCAAACACCGTGGGTGCTTGACAAACATCTATTGACTCTCCCAAACACCATCTAACTCATGTGTTTCATGAAAACATCAACTACTTGTCGTAGAAGTTCTTATAATCCGTGATAAACCGAGAAGGAACAAATGGGCTTATAACTCTTAAACCATGAAAACTTGAGCATTCTGACCGCGTGGGTGCTTGAGAAATATCTATTGACTCTCCCAAACACCATCTAACTCATGTGTTTCATGAAAACATCAACTACTTGTCGTAGAAGTTCTTATAATCCATGATAAACCGAGAAGGAACAAATGGGCTTACAACTCTTAAGCCATGAAAACTTGAGTCTTCAAACACCGTAGAAGCTTGACAAGCATCATTTGACTCTCCCAAACACCATCTAACTCATGTGTTTCATGAAAACATTAACTACTTGTCGTAGAAGTTCTTATAATCCATGATAAACCGAGAAGGAACAAATGTGCTTACAACTGTTAAGCCATGAAAACTTGAGTCTTCAAACTCCGTGGAAGCTTGACAAGTATCATTTGACTCTCCCAAACACCATCTAACTCATGTGTTTCATGAAAACATCAACTACTTGTCGTAGAAGTTCTGATAATCCATGATAAATCGAGAAGGAACAAATGGGCTTATAACTCTTAAACCATGAAAACTTGAGCATTCAGACACCGTGGGTGCTTGAGAAATATCTATTGACTCTCCCAAACACCATCTAACTCATGTGTTTCATGAAAACATCAACTACTTGTCGTAGAAGTTCTTATAATCCATGATAAACCGAGAAGAAACAAATGGGCTTATAACTCCTAAACCAAGATTTCTTCATTCTTCAAACACCGTGGGTGCCTGACAAACATCTATTGACTCTCCCAAACACCATCTAACTCATGTGTTTCATGAAAACATCAACTACTTGTCGTAGAAGTTCTTATAATCCATGATAAACCGTGAAGGAACAAATGGGCTTACAACTCTTAAGCCATGAAAACTTGAGTCTTCAAACACCGTAGAAGCTTGACAAGCATCATTTGACTCTCCCAAACACCATCTAACTCATGTGTTTCATGAACACATTAACTACTTGTCGTAGAAGTTCTTATAATCCATGATAAACCGAGAAGGAACAAATGTGCTTACAACTGTTAAGCCATGAAAACTTGAGTCTTCAAACTCCGTGGAAGCTTGACAACCATCATTTGACTCTCCCAAACACCATCTAACTCATGTGTTTCATGAAGACATCAACTACTTGTCGTAGAAGTTCTTATAATCCATGATAAACCGAGAAGGAACAAATGGGCTTATAACTCTTAAACCATGAAAACTTGAGCATTCAGTCACCGTGGGTGCTTGAGAAATATCTATTGACTCTCCCAAACACCATCTAACTCATGTGTTTCATGAAAACATCAACTACTTGTCGTAGAAGTTCTTATAATCCATGATAAACCGAGAAGGAACAAATGGGCTTACAACTCTTAAGCCATGAAAACTTGAGTCTTCAAACACCGTAGAAGCTTGACAAGCATCATTTGACTCTCCCAAACACCATCTAACTCATGTGTTTCATGAAAACATTAACTACTTGTCGTAGAAGTTCTTATAATCCATGATAAACCGAGAAGGAACAAATGTGCTTACAACTGTTAAGCCATGAAAACTTGAGTCTTCAAACTCCGTGGAAGCTTGACAAGTATCATTTGACTCTCCCAAACACCATCTAACTCATGTGTTTCATGAAAACATCAACTACTTGTCGTAGAAGTTCTGATAATCCATGATAAATCGAGAAGGAACAAATGGGCTTATAACTCTTAAACCATGAAAACTTGAGCATTCAGACACCGTGGGCGCTTGAGAAATCTCTATTGACTCTCCCAAACACCATCTAACTCATGTGTTTCATGAAAACATGAACTACTTGTCGTAGAAGTTCTTATAATCCATGATAAACCGAGAAGAAACAAATGGGCTTATAACTCCTAAACCAAGATTTCTTCATTCTTCAAACACCGTGGGTGCTTGACAAACATCTATTGACTCTCCCGAACACCATCTAACTCATGTGTTTCATGAAAACATCAACTACTTGTCGTAGAAGTTCTGATAATCCATGATAAATCGAGAAGGAACAAATGGGCTTATAACTCTTAAACCATGAAAACTTGAGCATTCAGACACCGTGGGCGCTTGAGAAATCTCTATTGACTCTCCCAAACACCATCTAACTCATGTGTTTCATGAAAACATCAACTACTTGTCGTAGAAGTTCTTATAATCCATGATAAACCGAGAAGAAACAAATGGGCTTATAACTCCTAAACCAAGATTTCTTCATTCTTCAAACACCGTGGGTGCTTGACAAACATCTATTGACTCTCCCAAACACCATCTAACTCATGTGTTTCATGAAAACATCAACTACTTGTCGTAGAAGTTCTTATAATCCATGATAAACCGTGAAGGAACAAAGGGGCTTACAACTCTTAAGCCATGAAAACTTGAGTCTTCAAACACCGTAGAAGCTTGACAAGCATCATTTGACTCTCCCAAACACCATCTAACTCATGTGTTTCATGAAAACATTAACTACTTGTCGTAGAAGTTCTTATAATCCATGATAAACCGAGAAGGAACAAATGTGCTTACAACTGTTAAGCCATGAAAACTTGAGTCTTCAAACTCCGTGGAAGCTTGACAACCATCATTTGACTCTCCCAAACACCATCTAACTCATGTGTTTCATGAAGACATCAACTACTTGTCGTAGAAGTTCTTATAATCCATGATAAACCGAGAAGGAACAAATGGGCTTATAACTCTTAAACCATGAAAACTTGAGCATTCAGACACCGTGGGTGCTTGAGAAATATCTATTGACTCTCCCAAACACCATCTAACTCATGTGTTTCATGAAAACATCAACTACTTGTCGTAGAAGTTCTTATAATCCATGATAAACCGAGAAGGAACAAATGGGCTTATAACTCCTAAACCAAGATTTCTTCATTCTTCAAACACCGTGGGTGCTTGACAAACATCTATTGACTCTCCCAAACACCATCTAACTCATGTGTTTCATGAAAACATCAACTACTTGTCGTAGAAGTTCTTATAATCCGTGATAAACCGAGAAGGAACAAATGGGCTTATAACTCTTAAACCATGAAAACTTGAGCATTCAGACACTGTGGGTGCTTGAGAAATAACAATTGACTCTCCCAAACACCATCTAACTCATGTGTTTAATGAAAACATCAACTACATGTCGTAGAAGTTCTTATAATCCATGATAAGCCGAGAAGGAACGAATGGGCTTATAACTCTTAAGCCATGAAAACTTGAGTCTTCAAACACCGTAGAAGCTTCACAAGCATCATTTGACTCTCCCAAACACCATCTAACTCATGTGTTTCATGAAAACATCAACTACTTGTCGTAGAAGTTATTATAATCCATGATAAACCGAGAAGGAACAAATGGGCTTACAAGTCTTAAACCAAGATTTCTTCATTCTTCAAACACCGTGGGTGCTTGACAAACATCTATTGACTCTCCCAAACACCATCTAACTCATGTGTTTCATGAAAACATCAACTACTTGTCGTAGAAGTTCTTATAATCCATGATAAACCGAGAAGGAACAAATGTGCTTACAACTGTTAAGCCATGAAAACTTGAGTCTTCAAACTCCGTGGAAGCTTGACAAGTATCATTTGACTCTCCCAAACACCATCTAACTCATGTGTTTCATGAAAACATCAACTACTTGTCGTAGAAGTTCTGATAATCCAAGATAAATCGAGAAGGAACAAATGGGCTTATAACTCTTAAACCATGAAAACTTGAGCATTCAGACACCGTGGGTGCTTGAGAAATATCTATTGACTCTCCCAAACACCATCTAACTCATGTGTTTCATGAAAACATCAACTACTTGTCGTAGAAGTTCTTATAATCCATGATAAACCGAGAAGGAACAAATGTGCTTACAACTGTTAAGCCATGAAAACTTGAGTCTTCAAACTCCGTGGAAGCTTGACAAGTATCATTTGACTCTCCCAAACACCATCTAACTCATGTGTTTCATGAAAACATCAACTACTTGTCGTAGAAGTTCTGATAATCCATGATAAATCGAGAAGGAACAAATGGGCTTATAACTCTTAAACCATGAAAACTTGAGCATTCAGACACCGTGGGTGCTTGAGAAATATCTATTGACTCTCCCAAACACCATCTAACTCATGTGTTTCATGAAAACATCAACTACTTGTCGTAGAAGTTCTTATAATCCATGATAAACCGAGAAGAAACAAATGGGCTTATAACTCCTAAACCAAGATTTCTTCATTCTTCAAACACCGTGGGTGCTTGACAAACATCTATTGACTCTCCCAAACACCATCTAACTCATGTGTTTCATGAAAACATCAACTACTTGTCGTAGACGTTCTTATAATCCATGATAAACCGTGAAGGAACAAATGGGCTTACAACTCTTAAGCCATGAAAACTTGAGTCTTCAAACACCGTAGAAGCTTGACAAGCATCATTTGACTCTCCCAAACACCATCTAACTCATGTGTTTCATGAAAACATTAACTACTTGTCGTAGAAGTTCTTATAATCCATGATAAACCGAGAAGGAACAAATTTGCTTATAACTCTTAAACCATGAAAACTTGAGTCTTCAAACTCCGTGGAAGCTTGACAACCATCATTTGACTCTCCCAAACACCATCTAACTCATGTGTTTCATGAAGACATCAACTACTTGTCGTAGAAGTTCTTATAATCCATGATAAACCGAGAAGGAACAAATGGGCTTATAACTCTTAAACCATGAAAACTTGAGCATTCAGACACCGTGGGTGCTTGAGAAATATCTATTGACTCTCCCAAACACCATCTAACTCATGTGTTTCATGAAAACATCAACTACTTGTCGTAGAAGTTCTTATAATCCATGATAAACCGAGAAGGAACAAATGGGCTTACAACTCTTAAGCCATGAAAACTTGAGTCTTCAAACACCGTAGAAGCTTGACAAGCATCATTTGACTCTCCCAAACACCATCTAACTCATGTGTTTCATGAAAACATTAACTACTTGTCGTAGAAGTTTTTGTAATCCATGATAAACCGAGAAGGAACAAATGTGCTTACAACTGTTAAGCCATGAAAACTTGAGTCTTCAAACTCCGTGGAAGCTTGACAACCATCATTTGACTCTCCCAAACACCATCTAACTCATGTGTTTCATGAAGACATCAACTACTTGTCGTAGAAGTTCTTATAATCCATGATAAACCGAGAAGGAACAAATGGGCTTATAACTCTTAAACCATGAAAACTTGAGCATTCAGACACCGTGGGTGCTTGAGAAATATCTATTGACTCTCCCAAACACCATCTAACTCATGTGTTTCATGAAAACATCAACTACTTGTCGTAGAAGTTCTTATAATCCATGATAAACCGAGAAGGAACAAATGGGCTTACAACTCTTAAGCCATGAAAACTTGAGTCTTCAAACACCGTAGAAGCTTGACAAGCATCATTTGACTCTCCCAAACACCATCTAACTCATGTGTTTCATGAAAACATTAACTACTTGTCGTAGAAGTTCTTATAATCCATGATAAACCGAGAAGGAACAAATGTGCTTACAACTGTTAAGCCATGAAAACTTGAGTCTTCAAACTCCGTGGAAGCTTGACAAGTATCATTTGACTCTCCCAAACACCATCTAACTCATGTGTTTCATGAAAACATCAACTACTTGTCGTAGAAGTTCTTATAATCCATGATAAACCGAGAAGGAACAAATGTGCTTACAACTGTTAAGCCATGAAAACTTGAGTCTTCAAACTCCGTGGAAGCTTGACAAGCATCATTTGACTCTCCCAAACACCATCTAACTCATGTGTTTCATGAAAACATTAACTACTTGCCGTAGAAGTTCTTATAATCAGTGATAAACCGAGAAGGAACAAATGGGCTTATAACTCTTAAACCATGAAAACTTGAGCATTCAGACACCGTGGGTGCTTGAGAAATATCTATTGACTCTCCCAAACACCATCTAACTCATGTGTTTCTAGAAAACATCAACTACTTGTCGTACAAGTTCTTATAATCCATGAAAAACCGAGAAGGAACAAATGAGTTTATAACTCTTACACCATGAAAACTTGAGCATTCAGACACCGTGGGTGCTTGAGAAATATCTATTGACTCTCCCAAACACCATCTAACTCATGTGTTTCATGAAAACATCAACTACTTGTCGTAGAAGTTCTTATAATCCATGATAAACCGAGAAGGAACAAATGGGCTTATAACTCCTAAACCAAGATTTCTTCATTCTTCAAACACCGTGGGTGCTTGACAAACATCTATTGACTCTCCCAAACACCATCTAACTCAGGTGTTTCATGAAAACATAAACTACTTGGCCTAGAAGTTCTTATATTGCATGATAAACCGAGAAGGAACAAATGGGCTTACAAGTCTTAAACCAAGATTTCTTCATTCTTCAAACACCGTGGGTGCTTGACAAACATCTATTGACTCTCCCAAACACCATCTAACTCATGTGTTTCATGAAAACATCAACTACTTGTCGTAGAAGTTCTTATAATCCATGATAAACCGAGAAGGAACAAATGGGCTTACAACTCTTAAGCCATGAAAACTTGAGTCTTCAAACACCGTAGAAGCTTGACAAGCATCATTTGACTCTCCCAAACACCATCTAACTCATGTGTTTCATGAAAACATTAACTACTTGCCGTAGAAGTTCTTATAATCCGTGATAAACCGAGAAGGAACAAATGGGCTTATAACTCTTAAACCATGAAAACTTGAGCATTCAGACACCGTGGGTGCTTGAGAAATATCTATTGACTCTCCCAAACACCATCTAACTCATGTGTTTCTAGAAAACATCAACTACTTGACGTACAAGTTCTTATAATCCATGAAAAACCGAGAAGGAACAAATGAGTTTATAACTCTTACACCATGAAAACTTGAGCATTCAGACACCGTGGGTGCTTGAGAAATATCTATTGACTCTCCCAAACACCATCTAACTCATGTGTTTCTAGAAAACATCAACTACTTGTCGTACAAGTTCTTATAATCCATGAAAAACCGAGAAGGAACAAATGAGTTTATAACTCTTACACCATGAAAACTTGAGCATTCAGACACCGTGGGTGCTTGAGAAATATCTATTGACTCTCCCAAACACCATCTAACTCATGTGTTTCATGAAAACATCAACTACTTGTCGTAGAAGTTCTTATAATCCGTGATAAACCCAGAAGGAACAAATGGGCTTATAACTCTTAAACCATGAAAACTTGAGCATTCAGACACCGTGGGTGCTTGAGAAATATCTATTGACTCTCCCAAACACCATCTAACTCATGTGTTTCATGAAAACATCAACTACTTGTCGTAGAAGTTCTTATAATCCATGATAAACCGAGAAGGAACAAATGGGCTTATAACTCCTAAACCAAGATTTCTTCATTCTTCAAACACCGTGGGTGCTTGACAAACATCTATTGACTCTCCCAAACACCATCTAACTCAGGTGTTTCATGAAAACATAAACTACTTGGCCTAGAAGTTCTTATATTGCATGATAAACCGAGAAGGAACAAATGGGCTTACAAGTCTTAAACCAAGATTTCTTCATTCTTCAAACATCGTGGGTGCTTGACAAACATCTATTGACTCTCCCAAACACCATCTAACTCATGTGTTTCATGAAAACATCAACTACTTGTCGTAGAAGTTCTTATAATCCATGATAAACCGAGAAGGAACAAATGGGCTTACAACTCTTAAGCCATGAAAACTTGAGTCTTCAAACACCGTAGAAGCTTGACAAGCATCATTTGACTCTCCCAAACACCATCTAACTCATGTGTTTCATGAAAACATTAACTACTTGCCGTAGAAGTTCTTATAATCCGTGATAAACCGAGAAGGAACAAATGGGCTTATAACTCTTAAACCATGAAAACTTGAGCATTCAGACACCGTGGGTGCTTGAGAAATATCTATTGACTCTCCCAAACACCATCTAACTCATGTGTTTCTAGAAAACATCAACTACTTGTCGTACAAGTTCTTATAATCCATGAAAAACCGAGAAGGAACAAATGAGTTTATAACTCTTACACCATGAAAACTTGAGCATTCAGACACCGTGGGTTCTTGAGAAATATCTATTGACTCTCCCAAACACCATCTAACTCATGTGTTTCATGAAAACATCAACTACTTGTCGTAGAAGTTCTTATAATCCGTGATAAACCGAGAAGGAACAAATGGGCTTATAACTCTTAAACCATGAAAACTTGAGCATTCAGACACCGTGGGTGCTTGAGAAATATCTATTGACTCTCCCAAACACCATCTAACTCATGTGTTTCATGAAAACATCAACTACTTGTCGTAGAAGTTCTTATAATCCATGATAAACCGAGAAGGAACAAATGGGCTTATAACTCCTAAACCAAGATTTCTTCATTCTTCAAACACCGTGGGTGCTTGACAAACATCTATTGACTCTCCCAAACACCATCTAACTCAGGTGTTTCATGAAAACATAAACTACTTGGCCTAGAAGTTCTTATATTGCATGATAAACCGAGAAGGAACAAATGGGCTTACAAGTCTTAAACCAAGATTTCTTCATTCTTCAAACACCGTGGGTGCTTGACAAACATCTATTGACTCTCCCAAACACCATCTAACTCATGTGTTTCATGAAAACATCAACTACTTGTCGTAGAAGTTCTTATAATCCATGATAAACCGAGAAGGAACAAATGGGCTTACAACTCTTAAGCCATGAAAACTTGAGTCTTCAAACACCGTAGAAGCTTGACAAGCATCATTTGACTCTCCCAAACACCATCTAACTCATGTGTTTCATGAAAACATTAACTACTTGTCGTAGAAGTTCTTATAATCCATGATAAACCGAGAAGGAACAAATGTGCTTACAACTGTTAAGCCATGAAAACTTGAGTCTTCAAACTCCGTGGAAGCTTGACAAGCATCATTTGACTCTCCCAAACACCATCTAACTCATGTGTTTCATGAAAACATCAACTACTTGTCGTAGAAGTTCTTATAATCCATGATAAACCGAGAAGGAACAAATGGGCTTATAACTCTTAAACCATGAAAACTTGAGCATTCAGACACCGTGGGTGCTTGAGAAATATCTATTGACTCTCCCAAGCACCATCTAACTCATGTGTTTCATGAAAACATCAACTACTTGTCGTAGAAGTTCTTATAATCCATGATAAACTGAGAAGGAACAAATGGGCTTATAACTCTTAAACCATGAAAACTTGAGCATTCAGACACCGTGGGAGCTTGAGAAATATCTATTGACTCTCCCAAACACCATCTAACTCATGTGTTTCACGAAAACATCAACTACTTGTCGTAGAAGTTTTTATAATCCATTATAAACCGAGGAGGAACAAATGGGCTAACAACTCTTAAACCATGAAAACTTGAGTCTTCAAACACCGTGGAAGCTTGACAAGCATCGTTTGACTCTCCCAAACACCATCTAACTCAGGTGTTTCATGAAAACATCAACTACTTGGCCTAGAAGTTCTTATATTGCATGATAAACCGAGAAGGATCAAATGGGATACAAGTCTTAAACCAAGATTTCTTCATTCTTCAAACACCGTGCGTGCTTGACAAACATCTATTGACTCTCCCAAACACCATCTAACTCATGTGTTTCATGAAAACATCAACTACTTGTCGTAGAAGTTCTTATAATCCGTGATAAACCGAGAAGGAACAAATGGGCTTATAACTCTTAAACCATGAAAACTTGAGCATTCAGACACCGTGGGTGCTTGAGAAATATCTATTGACTCTCCTAAACACCATCTAACTCATGTGTTTCATGAAAACATCAACTACTTGTCGTAGAAGTTCTTATAATCCATGATAAACCGAGAAGGAACAAATGGGCTTATAACTCCTAAACCAAGATTTCTTCATTCTTCAAACACCGTGGGTGCTTGACAAACATCTATTGACTCTCCCAAACACCATCTAACTCAGGTGTTTCATGAAAACATAAACTACTTGGCCTAGAAGTTCTTATATTGCATGGTAAACCGAGAAGGAACAAATGGGCTTACAAGTCTTAAACCAAGATTTCTTCATTCTTCAAACACCGTGGGTGCTTGACAAACATCTATTGACTCTCCCAAACACCATCTAACTCATGTGTTTCATGAAAACATCAACTACTTGTCGTAGAAGTTCTTATAATCCATGATAAACCGAGAAGGAACAAATGGGCTTACAACTCTTAAGCCATGAAAACTTGAGTCTTCAAACACCGTAGAAGTTTGACAAGCATCATTTGACTCTCCCAAACACCATCTAACTCATGTGTTTCATGAAAACATTAACTACTTGTCGTAGAAGTTCTTATAATCCATGATAAACCGAGAAGGAACAAATGTGCTTACAACTGTTAAGCCATGAAAACTTGAGTCTTCAAACTCCGTGGAAGCTTGACAAGCATCATTTGACTCTCCCAAACACCATCTAACTCATGTGTTTCATGAAAACATCAACTACTTGTCGTAGAAGTTCTTATAATCCATGATAAACCGAGAAGGAACAAATGGGCTTATAACTCTTAAACCATGAAAACTTGAGCATTCAGACACCGTGGGTGCTTGAGAAATATCTATTGACTCTCCCAAGCACCATCTAACTCATGTGTTTCATGAAAACATCAACTACTTGTCGTAGAAGTTCTTATAATCCATGATAAACTGAGAAGGAACAAATGGGCTTATAACTCTTAAACCATGAAAACTTGAGCATTCAGACACCGTGGGTGCTTGAGAAATATCTATTGACTCTCCCAAACACCATCTAACTCATGTGTTTCACGAAAACATCAACTACTTGTCGTAGAAGTTTTTATAATCCATTATAAACCGAGGAGGAACAAATGGGCTAACAACTCTTAAACCATGAAAACTTGAGTCTTCAAACACCGTGGAAGCTTGACAAGCATCGTTTGACTCACCCAAACACCATCTAACTCAGGTGTTTCATGAAAACATCAACTACTTGGCCTAGAAGTTCTTATATTGCATGATAAACCGAGAAGGATCAAATGGGATACAAGTCTTAAACCAAGATTTCTTCATTCTTCAAACACCGTGCGTGCTTGACAAACATCTATTGACTCTCCCAAACACCATCTAACTCATGTGTTTCATGAAAACATCAACTACTTGTCGTAGAAGTTCTTATAATCCGTGATAAACCGAGAAGGAACAAATGGGCTTATAACTCTTAAACCATGAAAACTTGAGCATTCAGACACCGTGGGTGCTTGAGAAATATCTATTGACTCTCCCAAACACCATCTAACTCATGTGTTTCATGAAAACATCAACTACTTGTCGTAGAAGTTCTTATAATCCATGATAAACCGAGAAGGAACAAATGGGCTTATAACTCCTAAACCAAGATTTCTTCATTCTTCAAACACCGTGGGTGCTTGACAAACATCTATTGACTCTCCCAAACACCATCTAACTCAGGTGTTTCATGAAAACATAAACTACTTGGCCTAGAAGTTCTTATATTGCATGATAAACCGAGAAGGAACAAATGGGCTTACAAGTCTTAAACCAAGATTTCTTCATTCTTCAAACACCGTGGGTGCTTGACAAACATCTATTGACTCTCCCAAACACCATCTAACTCATGTGTTTCATGAAAACATCAACTACTTGTCGTAGAAGTTCTTATAATCCATGATAAACCGAGAAGGAACAAATGGGCTTACAACTCTTAAGCCATGAAAACTTGAGTCTTCAAACACCGTAGAAGTTTGACAAGCATCATTTGACTCTCCCAAACACCATCTAACTCATGTGTTTCATGAAAACATTAACTACTTGTCGTAGAAGTTCTTATAATCCATGATAAACCGAGAAGGAACAAATGTGCTTACAACTGTTAAGCCATGAAAACTTGAGTCTTCAAACTCCGTGGAAGCTTGACAAGCATCATTTGACTCTCCCAAACACCATCTAACTCATGTGATTCATGAAAACATCAACTACTTGTCGTAGAAGTTCTTATAATCCATGATAAACTGAGAAGGAACAAATGGGCTTATAACTCTTAAACCATGAAAACTTGAGCATTCAGACACCGTGGGTGCTTGAGAAATATCTATTGACTCTCCCAAACACCATCTAACTCATGTGTTTCATGAAAACATCAACTACTTGTCGTAGAAGTTCTTATAATCCATGATAAACCGAGAAGGAACAAATGGGCTTATAACTCTTAAACCATGAAAACTTGAGCATTCAGACACCGTGGGTGCTTGAGAAATATCTATTGACTCTCCCAAACACCATCTAACTCATGTGTTTCATGAAAACATCAACTACTTGTCGTAGAAGTTTTTATAATCCATTATAAACCGAGGAGGAACAAATGGGCTAACAACTCTTAAACCATGAAAACTTGAGTCTTCAAACACCGTGGAAGCTTGACAAGCATCGTTTGACTCACCCAAACACCATCTAACTCAGGTGTTTCATGAAAACATCAACTACTTGGCCTAGAAGTTCTTATATTGCATGATAAACCGAGAAGGATCAAATGGGATACAAGTCTTAAACCAAGATTTCTTCATTCTTCAAACACCGTGCGTGCTTGACAAACATCTATTGACTCTCCCAAACACCATCTAACTCATGTGTTTCATGAAAACATCAACTACTTGTCGTAGAAGTTCTTATAATCCGTGATAAACCGAGAAGGAACAAATGGGCTTATAACTCTTAAACCATGAAAACTTGAGCATTCGTGACACCGTGGGTGCTTGAGAAATATCTATTGACTCTCCCAAACACCATCTAACTCATGTGTTTCATGAAAACATCAACTACTTGTCGTAGAAGTTCTTATAATCCATGATAAACCGAGAAGGAACAAATGGGCTTATAACTCCTAAACCAAGATTTCTTCATTCTTCAAACACCGTGGGTGCTTGACAAACATCTATTGACTCTCCCAAACACCATCTAACTCAGGTGTTTCATGAAAACATCAACTACTTGGCCTAGAAGTTCTTATATTGCATGATAAACCGAGAAGGAACAAATGGGCTTACAAGTCTTAAACCAAGATTTCTTCATTCTTCAAACACCGTGGGTGCTTGACAAACATCTATTGACTCTCCCAAACACCATCTAACTCATGTGTTTCATGAAAACATCAACTACTTGTCGTAGAAGTTCTTATAATCCATGATAAACCGAGAAGGAACAAATGGGCTTACAACTCTTAAGCCATGAAAACTTGAGTCTTCAAACACCGTAGAAGCTTGACAAGCATCATCTGACTCTCCCAAACACCATCTAACTCATGTGTTTCATGAAAACATTAACTACTTGTCGTAGAAGTTCTTATAATCCATGATAAACCGAGAAGGAACAAATGTGCTTACAACTGTTAAGCCATGAAAACTTGAGTCTTCAAACTCCGTGGAAGCTTGACAAGCATCATTTGACTCTCCCAAACACCATCTAACTCATGTGTTTCATGAAAACATCAACTACTTGTCGTAGAAGTTCTTATAATCCATGATAAACCGAGAAGGAACAAATGGGCTTATAACTCTTAAACCATGAAAACTTGAGCATTCAGACACCGTGGGTGCTTGAGAAATATCTATTGACTCTCCCAAACACCATCTAACTCATGTGTTTCACGAAAAGATCAACTACTTGTCGTAGAAGTTTTTATAATCCATTATAAACCGAGGAGGAACAAATGGGCTTACAACTCTTAAACCATGAAAACTTGAGTCTTCAAACACCGTGGAAGCTTGACAAGCATCGTTTGACTTTCCCAAACACCATCTAACTCAGGTGTTTCATGAAAACATCAACTACTTGGCCTAGAAGTTCTTATATTGCATGATAAACCGAGAAGGATCAAATGGGCTTACAAGTCTTAAACCAAGATTTCTTCATTCTTCAAACACCGTGCGTGCTTGACAAACATCTATTGACTCTCCCAAACACCATCTAACTCATGTGTTTCATGAAAACATCAACTACTTGTCGTAGAAGTTCTTATAATCCATGATAAACCGAGAAGGAACAAATGGGCTTACAACTCTTAAGCCATGAAAACTTGAGTCTTCAAACACCGTAGAAGCTTGACAAGCATCATTTGACTCTCCCAAACACCATCTAACTCATGTGTTTCATGAAAACATTAACTACTTGTCGTAGAAGTTCTTATAATCCATGATAAACCGAGAAGGAACAAATGTGCTTACAACTGTTAAGCCATGAAAACTTGAGTCTTCAAACTCCGTGGAAGCTTGACAAGCATCATTTGACTCTCCCAAACACCATCTAACTCATGTGTTTCATGAAAACATCAACTACTTGTCGTAGAAGTTCTTATAATCCATGATAAACCGAGAAGGAACAAATGGGCTTATAACTCTTAAACCATGAAAACTTGAGCATTCAGACACCGTGGGTGCTTGAGAAATATCTATTGACTCTCCCAAACACCATCTAACTCATGTGTTTCATGAAAACATCAACTACTTGTCGTAGAAGTTTTTATAATCCATTATAAACCGAGAAGGAACAAATGGGCTTACAAGTCTTAAACCATGAAAACTTGAGTCTTCAAACACCGTGGAAGCTTGACAAGCATCGTTTGACTCTCCCAAACACCATCTAACTCAGGTGTTTCATGAAAACATCAACTACTTGGCCTAGAAGTTCTTATATTGCATGATAAACCGAGAAGGATCAAATGGGCTTACAAGTCTTAAACCAAGATTTCTTCATTCTTCAAACACCGTGCGTGCTTGACAAACATCTATTGACTCTCCCAAACACCATCTAACTCATGTGTTTCATGAAATCATCAACTACTTGTCGTAGAAGTTCTTATAATCCGTGATAAACCGAGAAGGAACAAATGGGCTTATAACTCTTAAACCATGAAAACTTGAGCATTCAGACACCGTGGGTGCTTGAGAAATATCTATTGACTCTCCCAAACACCATCTAACTCATGTGTTTCTAGAAAACATCAACTACTTGTCGTAGAAGTTCTTATAATCCATGATAAACCGAGAAGGAACAAATGGGCTTATAACTCTTACACCATGAAAACTTGAGCATTCAGACACCGTGGGTGCTTGAGAAATATCTATTGACTCTCCCAAACACCATCTAACTCATGTGTTTCATGAAAACATCAACTACTTGTCGTAGAAGTTCTTATAATCCATGATAAACCGAGAAGGAACAAATGGGCTTATAACTCCTAAACCAAGATTTCTTCATTCTTCAAACACCGTGGGTGCTTGACAAACATCTATTGACTCTCCCAAACACCATCTAACTCATGTGTTTCATGAAAACATCAACTACTTGTCGTAGAAGTTCTTATAATCCGTGATAAACCGAGAAGGAACAAATGGGCTTATAACTCTTAAACCATGAAAACTTGAGCATTCAGACACCTCGGGTGCTTGAGAAATATCTATTGACTCTCCCAAACATGAGCATTCTTACACCGTGGGCGCTTGAGAAATATCTATTGACTCTCCCAAACACCATCTAACTCATGTGTTTCATGAAAACAACCACTACTTGTCGTAGAAGTTCTTATAATCCATGATAAACCGAGAAGGAACAAATTTGCTTATAACTCTTAAACCATGAAAACTTGAGCATTCAGACACTGTGGGTGCTTGAGAAATATCTATTGACTCTCCCAAACACCATCTAACTCATGTGTTTCATGAAAACATCAACTACATGTCGTAGAAGTTCTTATAATACATGATAAGCCGAGAAGGAACAAATGGGCTTATAACTCTTAAGCCATGAAAACTTGAGTCTTCAAACACCGTAGAAGCTTCACAAGCATCATTTGACTCTCCCAAACACCATCTAACTCATGTGTTTCATGAAAACATCAACTACTTGTCGTAGAAGTTCTTATAATCCATGATAAACCGAGAAGGAACAAATGGGCTTACAAGTCTTAAACCAAGATTTCTTCATTCTTCAAACACCGTGGGTGCTTGACAAACATCTATTGACTCTCCCAAACACCATCTAACTCATGTGTTTCATGAAAACATCAACTACTTGTCGTAGAAGTTCTTATAATCCATGATAAACCGAGAAGGAACAAATGGGCTTACAACTCTTAAGCCATGAAAACTTGAGTCTTCAAACACCGTAGAAGCTTGACAAGCATCATTTGACTCTCCCAAACACCATCTAACTCATGTGTTTCATGAAAACATTAACTACTTGTCGTAGAAGTTCTTATAATCCATGATAAACCGAGAAGGAACAAATGTGCTTACAACTCTTAATCCATGAAAACTTGAGTCTTCAAACTCCGTGGAAGCTTGACAAGTATCATTTGACTCTCCCAAACACCATCTAACTCATGTGTTTCATGAAAACATCAACTACTTGTCGTAGAAGTTCTGATAATCCATGATAAACCGAGAAGGAACAAATGGGCTTATAACTCTTAAACCATGAAAACTTGAGCATTCAGACACCGTGGGTGCTTGAGAAATATCTATTGACTCTCCCAAACACCATCTAACTCATGTGTTTCATGAAAACATCAACTACTTGTCGTAGAAGTTCTTATAATCCATGATAAACCGAGAAGAAACAAATGGGCTTATAACTCCTAAACCAAGATTTCTTCATTCTTGAAACACCGTGGGTGCTTGACAAACATCTATTGACTCTCCCAAACACCATCTAACTCATGTGTTTCATGAAAACATCAACTACTTGTCGTAGAAGTTCTTATAATCCGTGATAAACCGAGAAGGAACAAATGGGCTTATAACTCTTAAACCATGAAAACTTGAGCATTCAGACACCGTGGGTGCTTGAGAAATATCTATTGACTCTCCCAAACACCATCTAACTCATGTGTTTCATGAAAACATCAACTACTTGTCGTAGAAGTTCTTATAATCCATGATAAACCGAGAAGGAACAAATGGGCTTATAACTCCTAAACCAAGATTTCTTCATTCTTCAAACACCGTGGGTGCTTGACAAACATCTATTGACTCTCCCAAACACCATCTAACTCATGTGTTTCATGAAAACATCAACTACTTGTCGTAGAAGTTCTTATAATCCATGTTAACCGAGAAGGAACAAATGGGCTTACAACCCTTAAGCCATGTAAACTTGAGTCTTCAAACACCGTGCAAGCTTGACAAACATCTATTCACTCTCCCAAACACCATTTAACTCATGTGTTTCAAGAAAACATTAACTACTTGGCAAAGAAGTTCTTATATTCCATGATAAACCGATAAGGAACAAATGGGTGTACAACTCTTAAACCAAGATTTCTTCAGTCATCACTCACCGTGGGTGCTTGACAAATATCCATTGACTCTCCCAAACACCATCTAACTCATGTGTTTCATGAAAACATCAACTACTTGGCCTAGAAGTTCTTATATACCATGATAAACCGAGAAGGAACAAATGGTCTTAGAAGCCTTAAACCTAGATTTCTTCATTCTTCAAACACCGTGGGTGCTTGACAAACATCTATTGACTCTCCCAAACACCATCTAACTCATGTGTTTCATGAAAACATCAACTACTTGTCGTAGAAGTTCTTATAATCCGTGATAATCCGAGAAGGAACAAATGGGCTTATAACTCTTAAACCATGAAAACTTGAGCATTTAGACACCGTGGGTGCTTGAGAAATATCTATTGACTCTCCCAAACACCATCTAACTCATGTGTTTCTAGAAAACATCAACTACTTGTCGTACAAGTTCTTATAATCCATGATAAACCGAGAAGGAACAAATGAGCTTATAACTCTTACACCATGAAAACTTGAGCATTCAGACACCGTGGGTGCTTGAGAAATATCTATTGACTCTCCCAAACACCATCTAACTCATGTGTTTCATGAAAACATCAACTACTTGTCGTAGAAGTTCTTATAATCCACGATAAATCGAGAAGAAACAAATGGGCTTATAACTCCTAAACCAAGATTTCTTCATTCTTCAAACACCGTGGGTGCCTGACAAACATCTATTGACTCTCCCAAACACCATCTAACTCATGTGTTTCATGAAAACATCAACTACTTGTCGTAGAAGTTCTTATAATCCGTGATAAACCGAGAAGGAACAAATGGGCTTATAACTCTTAAACCATGAAAACTTGAGCATTCAGACACCGTGGGTGCTTGAGAAATATCTATTGACTCTCCCAAACATGAGCATTCTTACACCGTGGGCGCATGAGAAATATCTATTGACTCTCCCAAACACCATCTAACTCGTGTTTCATGAAAACAGCCACTACTTGTCGTAGAAGTTCTTATAATCCATGATAAACCGAGAAGGAACAAATTTGCTTATAACTCTTAAACCATGAAAACTTGAGCATTCAGACACTGTGGGTGCTTGAGAAATAACAATTGACTCTCCCAAACACCATCTAACTCATGTGTTTCATGAAAACATCAACTACATGTCGTAGAAGTTCTTATAATCCATGATAAGCCGAGAAGGAACGAATGGGCTTATAACTCTTAAGCCATGAAAACTTGAGTCTTCAAACACCGTAGAAGCTTCACAAGCATCATTTGACTCTCCCAAACACCATCTAACTCATGTGTTTCATGAAAACATCAACTACTTGTCGTAGAAGTTCTTATAATCCATGATAAACCGAGAAGGAACAAATGGGCTTACAAGTCTTAAACCAAGATTTCTTCATTCTTCAAACACCGTGGGTGCTTGACAAACATCTATTGACTCTCCCAAACACCATCTAACTCATGTGTTTCATGAAAACATCAACTACTTGTCGTAGAAGTTCTTATAATCCATGATAAACCGTGAAGGAACAAATGGGCTTACAACTCTTAAGCCATGAAAACTTGAGTCTTCAAACATCGTAGAAGCTTGACAAGCATCATTTGACTCTCCCAAACACCATCTAACTCATGTGTTTCATGAAAACATTAACTACTTGTCGTAGAAGTTCTTATAATCCATGATAAACCGAGAAGGAACAAATGTGCTTACAACTGTTAAGCCATGAAAACTTGAGTCTTCAAACTCCGTGGAAGCTTGACAAGCATCATTTGACTCTCCCAAACACCATCTAACTCATGTGTTTCATGAAAACATCAACTACTTGTCGTAGAAGTTCTTATAATCCATGATAAACCGAGAAGGAACAAATGGGCTTATAACTCTTAAACCATGAAAACTTGAGCATTCACACACCGTGGGTGCTTGAGAAATATCTATTGACTCTCCCAAACACCATCTAACTCATGTGTTTCATGAAAACATCAACTACTTGTCGTAGAAGTTCTTATAATCCATGATAAACCGAGAAGGAACAAATGGGCTTATAACTCCTAAACCAAGATTTCTTCATTCTTCAAACACCGTGGGTGCTTGACAAACATCTATTGACTCTCCCAAACACCATCTAACTCAGGTGTTTCATGAAAACATAAACTACTTGGCCTAGAAGTTCTTATATTGCATGATAAACCGAGAAGGAACAAATGGGCTTACAAGTCTTAAACCAAGATTTCTTCATTCTTCAAACACCGTGGGTGCTTGACAAACATCTATTGACTCTCCCAAACACCATCTAACTCATGTGTTTCATGAAAACATCAACTACTTGTCGTAGAAGTTCTTATAATCCATGATAAACCGAGAAGGAACAAATGGGCTTACAACTCTTAAGCCATGAAAACTTGAGTCTTCAAACACCGTAGAAGCTTGACAAGCATCATCTGATTCTCCCAAACACCATCTAACTCATGTGTTTCATGAAAACATTAACTACTTGTCGTAGAAGTTCTTATAATCCATGATAAACCGAGAAGGAACAAATGTGCTTACAACTGTTAAGCCATGAAAACTTGAGTCTTCAAACTCCGTGGAAGCTTGACAAGCCTCATTTGACTCTCCCAAACACCATCTAACTCATGTGTTTCATGAAAACATCAACTACTTGTCGTAGAAGTTCTTATAATCCATGATAAACTGAGAAGGAACAAATGGGCTTATAACTCTTAAACCATGAAAACTTGAGCATTCAGACACCGTGGGTGCTTGAGAAATATCTATTGACTCTCCCAAACACCATCTAACTCATGTGTTTCACGAAAAGATCAACTACTTGTCGTAGAAGTTTTTATAATCCATTATAAACCGAGGAGGAACAAATGGGCTTACAACTCTTAAACCATGAAAACTTGAGTCTTCAAACACCGTGGAAGCTTGACAAGCATCGTTTGACTCTCCCAAACACCATCTAACTCAGGTGTTTCATGAAAACATCAACTACTTGGCCTAGAAGTTCTTATATTGCATGATAAACCGAGAAGGATCAAATGGGCTTACAAGTCTTAAACCAAGATTTCTTCATTCTTCAAACACCGTGCGTGCTTGACAAACATCTATTGACTCTCCCAAACACCATCTAACTCATGTGTTTCATGAAAACATCAACTACTTGTCGTAGAAGTTCTTATAATCCATGATAAACCGAGAAGGAACAAATGGGCTTACAACTCTTAAGCCATGAAAACTTGAGTCTTCAAACACCGTAGAAGCTTGACAAGCATCATTTGACTCTCCCAAACACCATCTAACTCATGTGTTTCATGAAAACATTAACTACTTGTCGTAGAAGTTCTTATAATCCATGATAAACCGAGAAGGAACAAATGTGCTTACAACTGTTAAGCCATGAAAACTTGAGTCTTCAAACTCCGTGGAAGCTTGACAAGCATCATTTGACTCTCCCAAGCACCATCTAACTCATGTGTTTCATGAAAACATCAACTACTTGTCGTAGAAGTTCTTATAATCCATGATAAACTGAGAAGGAACAAATGGGCTTATAACTCTTAAACCATGAAAACTTGAGCATTCAGACACCGTGGGTGCTTGAGAAATATCTATTGACTCTCCCAAACACCATCTAACTCATGTGTTTCACGAAAACATCAACTACTTGTCGTAGAAGTTTTTATAATCCATTATAAACCGAGGAGGAACAAATGGGCTAACAACTCTTAAACCATGAAAACTTGAGTCTTCAAACACCGTGGAAGCTTGACAAGCATCGTTTGACTCTCCCAAACACCATCTAACTCAGGTGTTTCATGAAAACATCAACTACTTGGCCTAGAAGTTCTTATATTGCATGATAAACCGAGAAGGATCAAATGGGCATACAAGTCTTAAACCAAGATTTCTTCATTCTTCAAACACCGTGGGTGCTTGACAAACATCTATTGACTCTCCCAAACACCATCTAACTCATGTGTTTCATGAAAACATCAACTACTTGTCGTAGAAGTTCTTATAATCCGTGATAAACCGAGAAGGAACAAATGGGCTTATAACTCTTAAACCATGAAAACTTGAGCATTCGGTACACCGTGGGTGCTTGAGAAATATCTATTGACTCTCCCAAACACCATCTAACTCATGTGTTTCTAGAAAACATCAACTACTTGTCGTAGAAGTTCTTATAATCCATGATAAACCGAGAAGGAACAAATGGGCTTATAACTCTTACACCATGAAAACTTGAGCATTCAGACACCGTGGGTGCTTGAGAAATATCTATTGACTCTCCCAAACACCATCTAACTCATGTGTTTCATGAAAACATCAACTACTTGTCGTAGAAGTTCTTATAATCCATGATAAACCGAGAAGGAACAAATGGGCTTATAACTCCTAAACCAAGATTTCTTCATTCTTCAAACACCGTGGGTGCTTGACAAACATCTATTGACTCTCCCAAACACCATCTAACTCATGTGTTTCATGAAAACATCAACTACTTGTCGTAGAAGTTCTTATAATCCATGATAAACCGAGAAGGAACAAATGTGCTTACAACTGTTAAGCCATGAAAACTTGAGTCTTCAAACTCCGTGGAAGCTTGACAAGCATCATTTGACTCTCCCAAACACCATCTAACTCATGTGTTTCATGAAAACATCAACTACTTGTCGTAGAAGTTCTTATAATCCATGATAAACCGAGAAGGAACAAATGGGCTTATAACTCTTAAACCATGAAAACTTGAGCATTCAGACACCGTGGGTGCTTGAGAAATATCTATTGACTCTCCCAAACACCATCTAACTCATGTGTTTCATGAAAACATCAACTACTTGTCGTAGAAGTTTTTATAATCCATTATAAACCGAGAAGGAACAAATGGGCTTATAACTCTTAAACCATGAAAACTTGAGTCTTCAAACACCGTGGAAGCTTGACAAGCATCATTTGACTCTCCCAAACACCATCTAACTCAGGTGTTTCATGAAAACATCAACTACTTGACCTAGAAGTTCTTATATTGCATGATAAACCGAGAAGGATCAAATGGGCATACAAGTCTTAAACCAAGATTTCTTCATTCTTCAAACACCGTGCGTGCTTGACAAACATCTATTGACTCTCCCAAACACCATCTAACTCATGTGTTTCATGAAAACATCAACTACTTGTCGTAGAAGTTCTTATAATCCATGATAAACCGAGAAGGAACAAATGGGCTTATAACTCTTAAACCATGAAAACTTGAGCATTCAGACACCGTGGGTGCTTGAGAAATATCTATTGACTCTCCCAAACACCATCTAACTCATGTGTTTCTAGAAAACATCAACTACTTGTCGTAGAAGTTCTTATAATCCATGATAAACCGAGAAGGAACAAATGGGCTTATAACTCTTACACCATGAAAACTTGAGCATTCAGACACCGTGGGTGCTTGAGAAATATCTATTGACTCTCCCAAACACCATCTAACTCATGTGTTTCATGAAAACATCAACTACTTGTCGTAGAAGTTCTTATAATCCATGATAAACCGAGAAGGAACAAATGGGCTTATAACTCCTAAACCAAGATTTCTTCATTCTTCAAACACCGTGGGTGCTTGACAAACATCTATTGACTCTCCCAAACACCATCTAACTCATGTGTTTCATGAAAACATCAACTACTTGTCGTAGAAGTTCTTATAATCCGTGATAAACCGAGAAGGAACAAATGGGCTTATAACTCTTAAACCATGAAAACTTGAGCATTCAGACACCGTGGGTGCTTGAGAAATATCTATTGACTCTCCCAAACATGAGCATTCTTACACCGTGGGCACATGAGAAATATCTATTGACTCTCCCAAACACCATCTAACTCATGTGTTTCATGAAAACATCAACTACTTGTCGTAGAAGTTCTTATAATCCATGATAAACCGAGAAGGAACAAATTTGCTTATAACTCTTAAAACATGAAAACTTGAGCATTCAGACACTGTGGGTGCTTGAGAAATATCTATTGACTCTCCCAAACACCATCTAACTCATGTGTTTCATGAAAACATCAACTACTTGTCGTAGAAGTTCTTATAATCCATGATAAGCCGAGAAGGAACGAATGGGCTTATAACTCTTAAGCCATGAAAACTTGAGTCTTCAAACACCGTAGAAGCTTCACAAGCATCATTTGACTCTCCCAAACACCATCTAACTCATGTGTTTCATGAAAACATCAACTACTTGTCGTAGAAGTTCTTATAATCCATGATAAACCGAGAAGGAACAAATGGGCTTACAAGTCTTAAACCAAGATTTCTTCATTCTTCAAACACCGTGGGTGCTTGACAAACATCTATTGACTCTCCCAAACACCATCTAACTCATGTGTTTCATGAAAACATCAACTACTTGTAGTAGAAGTTCTTATAATCCATGATAAACCGTGAAGGAACAAATGGGCTTACAACTCTTAAGCCATGAAAACTTGAGTCTTCAAACACCGTAGAAGCTTGACAAGCATCATTTGACTCTCCCAAACACCATCTAACTCATGTGTTTCATGAAAACATTAACTACTTGTCGTAGAAGTTCTTATAATCCATGATAAACCGAGAAGGAACAAATGTGCTTACAACTGTTAAGCCATGAAAACTTGAGTCTTCAAACTCCGTGGAAGCTTGACAAGTATCATTTGACTCTCCCAAACACCATCTAACTCATGTGTTTCATGAAAACATCAACTACTTGTCGTAGAAGTTCTGATAATCCATGATAAACCGAGAAGGAACAAATGGGCTTATAACTCTTAAACCATGAAAACTTGAGCATTCAGACACCGTGGGTGCTTGAGAAATATCTATTGACCCTCCCAAACACCATCTAACTCATGTGTTTCATGAAAACATCAACTACTTGTCGTAGAAGTTCTTATAATCCATGATAAACCGAGAAGAAACAAATGGGCTTATAACTCCTAAACCAAGATTTCTTCATTCTTGAAACACCGTGGGTGCTTGACAAACATCTATTGACTCTCCCAAACACCATCTAACTCATGTGTTTCATGAAAACATCAACTACTTGTCGTAGAAGTTCTTATAATCCGTGATAAACCGAGAAGGAACAAATGGGCTTATAACTCTTAAACCATGAAAACTTGAGCATTCAGACACCGTGGGTGCTTGAGAAATATCTATTGACTCTCCCAAACACCATCTAACTCATGTGTTTCATGAAAACATCAACTACTTGTCGTAGAAGTTCTTATAATCCATGATAAACCGAGAAGGAACAAATGGGCTTATAACTCCTAAACCAAGATTTCTTCATTCTTCAAACACCGTGGGTGCTTGACAAACATCTATTGACTCTCCCAAACACCATCTAACTCATGTGTTTCATGAAAACATCAACTACTTGTCGTAGAAGTTCTTATAATCCATGTTAACCGAGAAGGAACAAATGGGCTTACAACCCTTAAGCCATGTAAACTTGAGTCTTCAAACACCGTGGGTGCTTGACAAACATCTATTCACTCTCCCAAACACCATTTAACTCATGTGTTTCAAGAAAACATTAACTACTTGGCAAAGAAGTTCTTATATTCCATGATAAACCGATAAGGAACAAATGGGTGTACAACTCTTAAACCAAGATTTCTTCAGTCATCACTCACCGTGGGTGCTTGACAAATATCCATTGACTCTCCCAAACACCATCTAACTCATGTGTTTCATGAAAACATCAACTACTTGGCCTAGAAGTTCTTATATACCATGATAAACCGAGAAGGAACAAATGGTCTTAGAAGCCTTAAACCTAGATTTCTTCATTCTTCAAACACCGTGGGTGCTTGACAAACATCTATTGACTCTCCCAAACACCATCTAACTCATGTGTTTCATGAAAACATCAACTACTTGTCGTAGAAGTTCTTATAATCCGTGATAATCCGAGAAGGAACAAATGGGCTTATAACTCTTAAACCATGAAAACTTGAGCATTTAGACACCGTGGGTGCTTGAGAAATATCTATTGACTCTCCCAAACACCATCTAACTCATGTGTTTCTAGAAAACATCAACTACTTGTCGTACAAGTTCTTATAATCCATGATAAACCGAGAAGGAACAAATGAGCTTATAACTCTTACACCATGAAAACTTGAGCATTCAGACACCGTGGGTGCTTGAGAAATATCTATTGACTCTCCCAAACACCATCTAACTCATGTGTTTCATGAAAACATCAACTACTTGTCGTAGAAGTTCTTATAATCCATGATATACCGAGAAGGAACAAATGGGCTTATAACTCCTAAACCAAGATTTCTTCATTCTTCAAACACCGTGGGTGCTTCACAAACATCTATTGACTCTCCCAAACACCATCTAACTCATGTGTTTCATGAAAACATCAACTACTTGTCGTAGAAGTTCTTATAATCCGTGATAAACCGAGAAGGAACAAATGGGCTTATAACTCTTAAACCATGAAAACTTGAGCATTCAGACACCGTGGGTGCTTGAGAAATATCTATTGACTCTCCCAAACATGAGCATTCTTACACCGTGGGCGCTTGAGAAATATCTATTGACTCTCCCAAACACCATCTAACTCATGTGTTTCATGAAAACAGCCACTACTTGTCGTAGAAGTTCTTATAATCCATGATAAACCGAGAAGGAACAAATTTGCTTATAACTCTTAAACCATGAAAACTTGAGCATTCAGACACTGTGGGTGCTTGAGAAATATCTATTGACTCTCCCAAACACCATCTAACTCATGTGTTTCATGAAAACATCAACTACTTGTCGTAGAAGTTCTTATAATCCATGATAAGCCGAGAAGGAACAAATGGGCTTATAACTCTTAAGCCATGAAAACTTGAGTCTTCAAACACCGTAGAAGCTTCACAAGCATCATTTGACTCTCCCAAACACCATCTAACTCATGTGTTTCATGAAAACATCAACTACTTGTCGTAGAAGTTCTTATAATCCATGATAAACCGAGAAGGAACAAATGGGCTTACAAGTCTTAAACCAAGATTTCTTCATTCTTCAAACACCGTGGGTGCTTGACAAACATCTATTGACTCTCCCAAACACCATCTAACTCATGTGTTTCATGAAAACATCAACTACTTGTCGTAGAAGTTGTTATAATCCATGATAAACCGTGAAGGAACAAATGGGCTTACAACTCTTAAGCCATGAAAACTTGAGTCTTCAAACACCGTAGAAGCTTGACAAGCATCATTTGACTCTCCCAAACACCATCTAACTCATGTGTTTCATGAAAACATTAACTACTTGTCGTAGAAGTTCTTATAATCCATGATAAACCGAGAAGGAACAAATGTGCTTACAACTGTTAAGCCATGAAAACTTGAGTCTTCAAACTCCGTGGAAGCTTGACAAGTATCATTTGACTCTCCCAAACACCATCTAACTCATGTGTTTCATGAAAACATCAACTACTTGTCGTAGAAGTTCTTATAATCCATGATAAACCGAGAAGGAACAAATGGGCTTATAACTCTTAAACCATGAAAACTTGAGCATTCAGACACCGTGGGTGCTTGAGAAATATCTATTGACTCTCCCAAACACCATCTAACTCATATGTTTCATGAAAACATCAACTACTTGTCGTAGAAGTTCTTATAATCCATGATAAACCGAGAAGAAACAAATGGGCTTATAACTCCTAAACCAAGATTTCTTCATTCTTCAAACACCGTGGGTGCTTGACAAACATCTATTGACTCTCCCAAACACCATCTAACTCATGTGTTTCATGAAAACATCAACTACTTGTCGTAGAAGTTCTTATAATCCGTGATAAACCGAGAAGGAACAAATGGGCTTATAACTCTTAAACCATGAAAACTTGAGCATTCAGACACCGTGGGTGCTTGAGAAATATCTATTGACTCTCCCAAACACCATCTAACTCATGTGTTTCATGAAAACATCAACTACTTGTCGTAGAAGTTCTTATAATCCATGATAAACCGAGAAGGAACAAATGTGCTTACAACTGTTAAGCCATGAAAACTTGAGTCTTCAAACTCCGTGGAAGCTTGACAAGTATCATTTGACTCTCCCAAACACCATCTAACTCATGTGTTTCATGAAAACATCAACTACTTGTCGTAGAAGTTCTTATAATCCATGATAAACCGAGAAGGAACAAATGGGCTTATAACTCTTAAACCATGAAAACTTGAGCATTCAGACACCGTGGGTGCTTGAGAAATATCTATTGACTCTCCCAAACACCATCTAACTCATATGTTTCATGAAAACATCAACTACTTGTCGTAGAAGTTCTTATAATCCATGATAAACCGAGAAGAAACAAATGGGCTTATAACTCCTAAACCAAGATTTCTTCATTCTTCAAACACCGTGGGTGCTTGACAAACATCTATTGACTCTCCCAAACACCATCTAACTCATGTGTTTCATGAAAACATCAACTACTTGTCGTAGAAGTTGTTATAATCCATGATAAACCGTGAAGGAACAAATGGGCTTACAACTCTTAAGCCATGAAAACTTGAGTCTTCAAACACCGTAGAAGCTTGACAAGCATCATTTGACTCTCCCAAACACCATCTAACTCATGTGTTTCATGAAAACATTAACTACTTGTCGTAGAAGTTCTTATAATCCATGATAAACCGAGAAGGAACAAATGTGCTTACAACTCTTAAGCCATGAAAACTTGAGTCTTCAAACTCCGTGGAAGCTTGACAAGTATCATTTGACTCTCCCAAACACCATCTAACTCATGTGTTTCATGAAAACATCAACTACTTGTCGTAGAAGTTCTTATAATCCATGATAAACCGAGAAGGAACAAATGGGCTTATAACTCTTAAACCATGAAAACTTGAGCATTCAGACACCGTGGGTGCTTGAGAAATATCTATTGACTCTCCCAAACACCATCTAACTCATATGTTTCATGAAAACATCAACTACTTGTCGTAGAAGTTCTTATAATCCATGATAAACCGAGAAGAAACAAATGGGCTTATAACTCCTAAACCAAGATTTCTTCATTCTTCAAACACCGTGGGTGCTTGACAAACATCTATTGACTCTCCCAAACACCATCTAACTCATGTGTTTCATGAAAACATCAACTACTTGTCGTAGAAGTTCTTATAATCCGTGATAAACCGAGAAGGAACAAATGGGCTTATAACTCTTAAACCATGAAAACTTGAGCATTCAGACACCGTGGGTGCTTGAGAAATATCTATTGACTCTCCCAAACACCATCTAACTCATGTGTTTCATGAAAACATCAACTACTTGTCGTAGAAGTTCTTATAATCCATGATAAACCGAGAAGGAACAAATGGGCTTATAACTCTTAAACCAAGATTTCTTCATTCTTCAAACACCGTGGGTGCTTGACAAACATCTATTGACTCTCCCAAACACCATCTAACTCATGTGTTTCATGAAAACATCAACTACTTGTCGTAGAAGTTCTTATAATCCATGGTAAACCGAGAAAGAACAAATGGGCTTACAACCCTTAAGCCATGTAAACTTGAGTCTTCAAATACCGTGCAAGCTTGACAAACATCTATTCACTCTCCCAAACACCATCTAACTCATGTGTTTCAAGAAAACATTAACTACTTGGCAAAGAAGTTCTTATATTCCATGATAAACCGATAAGGAACAAATGGGTTTACAACTCTTAAACCAAGATTTCTTCAGTCATCACTCACCGTGGGTGCTTGACAAATATCCATTGACTCTCCCAAACACCATCTAACTCATGTGTTTCATGAAAACATCAACTACTTGGCCTAGAAGTTCTTATATACCATGATAAACCGAGAAGGAACAAATGGTCTTAGAAGTCTTAAACCTAGATTTCTTCATTCTTCAAACACCGTGGGTGCTTGACAAACATCTATTGACTCTCCCAAACACCATCTAACTCATGTGTTTCATGAAAACATCAACTACTTGTCGTAGAAGTTCTTATAATCCATGATAAACCGAGAAGGAACAAATGGGCTTATAACTCCTAAACCAAGATTTCTTCATTCTTCAAACACCGTGGGTGCTTGACAAACATCTATTGACTCTCCCAAACACCATCTAACTCATGTGTTTCATGAAAACATCAACTACTTGTCGTAGAAGTTCTTATAATCCATGGTAAACCGAGAAGGAACAAATGGGCTTACAACCCTTAAGCCATGTAAACTTGAGTCTTCAAACACCGTGCAAGCTTGAATAACATCTATTCACTCTCCCAAACAACATCTAACTCATGTGTTTCAAGAAAACATTAACTACTTGGCAAAGAAGTTCTTATATTCCATGATAAACCGATAAGGAACAAATGGGTTTACAAGTCTTAAACCAAGATTTCTTCAGTCATCACTCACCGTGGGTGCTTGACAAATATCCATTGACTCTCCCAAACACCATCTAACTCATGTGTTTCATGAAAACATCAACTACTTGGCCTAGAAGTTCTTATATACCATGATAAACCGAGAAGGAACAAATGGTCTTAGAAGTCTTAAACCTAGATTTCTTCATTCTTCAAACACCGTGGGTGCTTGACAAACATCTATTGACTCTCCCAAACACCATCTAACTCATGTGTTTCATGAAAACATCAACTACTTGTCGTAGAAGTTCTTATAATCCGTGATAAACCGAGAAGGAACAAATGGGCTTATAACTCTTAAACCATGAAAACTTGAGCATTCAGACACCTTGGGTGCTTGAGAAATAACTATTGACTCTCCCAAACACCATCTAACTCATGTGTTTCATGCAAGCATCAACTACTTGACGTAGAAGTTCTTATAATCCGTGATAAACCGAGAAGGAACAAATGGGCTTATAACTCTTAAACCATGAAAACTTGAGCATTCAGACACCGTGGGTGCTTGAGAAATATCTATTGACTCTCCCAAACACCATCTAACTCATGTGTTTCTAGAAAACATCAACTACTTGTCGTAGAAGTTCTTATAATCCATGATAAACCGAGAAGGAACAAATGGGCTTATAACTCTTACACCATGAAAACTTGAGCATTCAGACACCGTGGGTGCTTGAGAAATATCTATTGACTCTCCCAAACACCATCTAACTCATGTGTTTCATGAAAACATCAACTACTTGTCGTAGAAGTTCTTATAATCCGTGATAAACCGAGAAGGAACAAATGGGCTTATAACTCTTAAACCATGAAAACTTGAGCATTCAGACACCGTGGGTGCTTGAGAAATATCTATTGACTCTCCCAAACACCATCTAACTCATGTGTTTCATGAAAACATCAACTACTTGTCGTAGAAGTTCTTATAATCCATGATAAACCGAGAAGGAACAAATGGGCTTATAACTCCTAAACCAAGATTTCTTCATTCTTCAAACACCGTGGGTGCTTGACAAACATCTATTGACTCTCCCAAACACCATCTAACTCAGGTGTTTCATGAAAACATAAACTACTTGGCCTAGAAGTTCTTATATTGCATGATAAACCGAGAAGGAACAAATGGGCTTACAAGTCTTAAACCAAGATTTCTTCATTCTTCAAACACCGTGGGTGCTTGACAAACATCTATTGACTCTCCCAAACACCATCTAACTCATGTGTTTCATGAAAACATCAACTACTTGTCGTAGAAGTTCTTATAATCCATGGTAAACTGAGAAGGAACAAATGGGCTTACAACCCTTAAGCCATGTAAACTTGAGTCTTCAAACACCGTGCAAGCTTGACAAACATCTATTCACTCTCCCAAACACCATCTAACTCATGTGTTTCAAGAAAACATTAACTACTTGGCAAAGAAGTTCTTATATTCCATGATAAACCGATAATGAACAAATGGGTTTACAACTCTTAAACCAAGATTTCTTCAGTCATCACTCACCGTGGGTGCTTGACAAATATCCATTGACTCTCCCAAACACCATCTAACTCATGTGTTTCATGAAAACATCAACTACTTGGCCTAGAAGTTCTTATATACCATGATAAACCGAGAAGGAACAAATGGTCTTAGAAGTCTTAAACCTAGATTTCTTCATTCTTCAAACACCGTGGGTGCTTGACAAACATCTATTGACTCTCCCAAACACCATCTAACTCATGTGTTTCATGAAAACATCAACTACTTGTCGTAGAAGTTCTTATAATCCGTGATAAACCGAGAAGGAACAAATGGGCTTATAACTCTTAAACCATGAAAACTTGAGCATTCAGACACCTTGGGTGCTTGAGAAATAACTATTGACTCTCCCAAACACCATCTAACTCATGTGTTTCATGCAAGCATCAACTACTTGTCGTAGAAGTTCTTATAATCCGTGATAAACCGAGAAGGAACAAATGGGCTTATAACTCTTAAACCATGAAAACTTGAGCATTCAGACACCGTGGGTGCTTGAGAAATATCTATTGACTCTCCCAAACACCATCTAACTCATGTGTTTCTAGAAAACATCAACTACTTGTCGTACAAGTTCTTATAATCCGTGATAAACCGAGAAGGAACAAATGAGCTTATAACTCTTACACCATGAAAACTTGAGCATTCAGACACCGTGGGTGCTTGAGAAATATCTATTGACTCTCCCAAACACCATCTAACTCATGTGTTTCATGAAAACATCAACTACTTGTCGTAGAAGTTCTTATAATCCGTGATAAACCGAGAAGGAACAAATGGGCTTATAACTCTTAAACCATGAAAACTTGAGCATTCAGACACCGTGGGTGCTTGAGAAATATCTATTGACTCTCCCAAACACCATCTAACTCATGTGTTTCATGAAAACATCAACTACTTGTCGTAGAAGTTCTTATAATCCATGATAAACCGAGAAGGAACAAATGGGCTTATAACTCCTAAACCAAGATTTCTTCATTCTTCAAACACCGTGGGTGCTTGACAAACATCTATTGACTCTCCCAAACACCATCTAACTCAGGTGTTTCATGAAAACATCAACTACTTGGCCTAGAAGTTCTTATATTGCATGATAAACCGAGAAGGAACAAATGGGCTTACAAGTCTTAAACCAAGATTTCTTCATTCTTCAAACACCGTGGGTGCTTGACAAACATGTATTGACTCTCCCAAACACCATCTAACTCATGTGTTTCATGAAAACATCAACTACTTGTCGTAGAAGTTCTTATAATCCATGATAAACCGAGAAGGAACAAATGGGCTTACAACTCTTAAGCCATGAAAACTTGAGTCTTCAAACACCGTAGAAGCTTGACAAGCATCATTTGACTCTCCCAAACACCATCTAACTCATGTGTTTCATGAAAACATTAACTACTTGCCGTAGAAGTTCTTATAATCCATGATAAACCGAGAAGGAAGATATGTGCTTACAACTGTTAAGCCATGAAAACTTGAGTCTTCAAACTCCGTGGAAGCCTGACAAGCATCATTTGACTCTCCCAAACACCATCTAACTCATGTGTTTCATGAAAACATCAACTACTTGTCGTAGAAGTTCTTATCATCCATGATAAACCGAGAAGGAACAAATGGGCTTATAACTCTTAAACCATGAAAACTTGAGCATTCAGACACCGTGGGTGCTTGAGAAATATCTATTGACTCTCCCAAACACCATCTAACTCATGTGTTTCATGAAAACATCAACTACTTGTCGTAGAAGTTTTTATAATCCATTATAAACCGAGGAGGAACAAATGGGCTTACAACTCTTAAACCATGAAAACTTGAGTCTTCAAACACCGTGGAAGCTTGACAAGCATCGTTTGACTCTCCCAAACACCATCTAACTCAGGTGTTTCATGAAAACATCAACTACTTGGCCTAGAAGTTCTTATATTGCATGATAAACCGAGAAGGATCAAATGGGCTTACAAGTCTTAAACCTAGATTTCTTCATTCTTCAAACACCGTGCGTGCTTGACAAACATCTATTGACTCTCCCAAACACCATCTAACTCATGTGTTTCATGAAAACATCAACTACTTGTCGTAGAAGTTCTTATAATCCGTGATAAACCGAGAAGGAACAAATGGGCTTATAACTCTTAAACCATGAAAAATTGAGCATTCAGACACCGTGGGTGCTTGAGAAATATCTATTGACTCTCCCAAACACCATCTAACTCATGTGTTTCTAGAAAACATCAACTACTTGTCGTAGAAGTTCTTATAATCCATGATAAACCGAGAAGGAACAAATGGGCTTATAACTCTTACACCATGAAAACTTGAGCATTCAGACACCGCGGGTGCTTGAGAAATATCTATTGACTCTCCCAAACACCATCTAACTCATGTGTTTCACGAAAACATCAACTACTTGTCGTAGAAGTTTTTATAATCCATTATAAACCGAGGAGGAACAAATGGGCTTACAACTCTTAAACCATGAAAACTTGAGTCTTCAAACACCGTGGAAGCTTGACAAGCATCGTTTGACTCTCCCAAACACCATCTAACTCAGGTGTTTCATGAAAACATCAACTACTTGGCCTAGAAGTTCTTATATTGCATGATAAACCGAGAAGGATCAAATGGGCTTACAAGTCTTAAACCAAGATTTCTTCATTCTTCAAACACCGTGCGTGCTTGACAAACATCTATTGACTCTCCCAAACACCATCTAACTCATGTGTTTCATGAAAACATCAACTACTTGTCGTAGAAGTTCTTATAATCCGTGATAAACCGAGAAGGAACAAATGGGCTTATAACTCTTAAACCATGAAAACTTGAGCATTCAGACACCGTGGGTGCTTGAGAAATATCTATTGACTCTCCCAAACACCATCTAACTCATGTGTTTCATGAAAACATCAACTACTTGTCGTAGAAGTTCTTATAATCCGTGATAAACCGAGAAGGAACAAATGGGCTTACAACTCTTAAGCCATGAAAACTTGAGTCTTCAAACACCGTAGAAGCTTGACAAGCATCATTTGACTCTCCCAAACACCATCTAACTCATGTGTTTCATGAAAACATTAACTACTTGTCGTAGAAGTTCTTATAATCCATGATAAACCGAGAAGGAAGATATGTGCTTACAACTGTTAAGCCATGAAAACTTGAGTCTTCAAACTCCGTGGAAGCCTGACAAGCATCATTTGACTCTCCCAAACACCATCTAACTCATGTGTTTCATGAAAACATCAACTACTTGTCGTAGAAGTTCTTATCATCCATGATAAACCGAGAAGGAACAAATGGGCTTATAACTCTTAAACCATGAAAACTTGAGCATTCAGACACCGTGGGTGCTTGAGAAATATCTATTGACTCTCCCAAACACCATCTAACTCATGTGTTTCACGAAAACATCAACTACTTGTCGTAGAAGTTTTTATAATCCATTATAAACCGAGGAGGAACAAATGGGCTTACAACTCTTAAACCATGAAAACTTGAGTCTTCAAACACCGTGGAAGCTTGACAAGCATCGTTTGACTCTCCCAAACACCATCTAACTCAGGTGTTTCATGAAAACATCAACTACTTGGCCTAGAAGTTCTTATATTGCATGATAAACCGAGAAGGATCAAATGGGCTTACAAGTCTTAAACCTAGATTTCTTCATTCTTCAAACACCGTGCGTGCTTGACAAACATCTATTGACTCTCCCAAACACCATCTAACTCATGTGTTTCATGAAAACATCAACTACTTGTCGTAGAAGTTCTTATAATCCGTGATAAACCGAGAAGGAACAAATGGGCTTATAACTCTTAAACCATGAAAAATTGAGCATTCAGACACCGTGGGTGCTTGAGAAATATCTATTGACTCTCCCAAACACCATCTAACTCATGTGTTTCTAGAAAACATCAACTACTTGTCGTAGAAGTTCTTATAATCCATGATAAACCGAGAAGGAACAAATGGGCTTATAACTCTTACACCATGAAAACTTGAGCATTCAGACACCACGGGTGCTTGAGAAATATCTATTGACTCTCCCAAACACCATCTAACTCATGTGTTTCACGAAAACATCAACTACTTGTCGTAGAAGTTTTTATAATCCATTATAAACCGAGGAGGAACAAATGGGCTTACAACTCTTAAACCATGAAAACTTGAGTCTTCAAACACCGTGGAAGCTTGACAAGCATCGTTTGACTCTCCCAAACACCATCTAACTCAGGTGTTTCATGAAAACATCAACTACTTGGCCTAGAAGTTCTTATATTGCATGATAAACCGAGAAGGATCAAATGGGCTTACAAGTCTTAAACCAAGATTTCTTCATTCTTCAAACACCGTGCGTGCTTGACAAACATCTATTGACTCTCCCAAACACCATCTAACTCATGTGTTTCATGAAAACATCAACTACTTGTCGTAGAAGTTCTTATAATCCATGATAAACCGAGAAGGAACAAATGGGCTTACAACTCTTAAGCCATGAAAACTTGAGTCTTCAAACACCGTAGAAGCTTGACAAGCATCATTTGACTCTCCCAAACACCATCTAACTCATGTGTTTCATGAAAACATTAACTACTTGTCGTAGAAGTTCTTATAATCCATGATAAACCGAGAAGGAACAAATGTGCTTACAACTGTTAAGCCATGAAAACTTGAGTCTTCAAACTCCGTGGAAGCTTGACAAGCATCATTTGACTCTCCCAAGCACCATCTAACTCATGTGTTTCATGAAAACATCAACTACTTGTCGTAGAAGTTCTTATAATCCATGATAAACTGAGAAGGAACAAATGGGCTTATAACTCTTAAACCATGAAAACTTGAGCATTCAGACACCGTGGGTGCTTGAGAAATATCTATTGACTCTCCCAAACACCATCTAACTCATGTGTTTCTAGAAAACATCAACTACTTGTCGTACAAGTTCTTATAATCCATGATAAACCGAGAAGGAACAAATGAGCTTATAACTCTTACACCATGAAAACTTGAGCATTCAGACACCGTGGGTGCTTGAGAAATATCTATTGACTCTCCCAAACACCATCTAACTCATGTGTTTCATGAAAACATCAACTACTTGTCGTAGAAGTTCTTATAATCCGTGATAAACCGAGAAGGAACAAATGGGCTTATAACTCTTAAACCATGAAAACTTGAGCATTCAGACACTGTGGGTGCTTGAGAAATATCTATTGACTCTCCCAAACACCATCTAACTCATGTGTTTCATGAAAACATCAACTACTTGTCGTAGAAGTTCTTATAATCCATGATAAACCGAGAAGGAACAAATGGGCTTATAACTCCTAAACCAAGATTTCTTCATTCTTCAAACACCGTGGGTGCTTGACAAACATCTATTGACTCTCCCAAACACCATCTAACTCAGGTGTTTCATGAAAACATAAACTACTTGGCCTAGAAGTTCTTATATTGCATGATAAACCGAGAAGGAACAAATGGGCTTACAAGTCTTAAACCAAGATTTCTTCATTCTTCAAACACCGTGGGTGCTTGACAAACATCTATTGACTCTCCCAAACACCATCTAACTCATGTGTTTCATGAAAACATCAACTACTTGTCGTAGAAGTTCTTATAATCCATGGTAAACCGAGAAGGAACAAATGGGCTTACAACTCTTAAGCCATGTAAACTTGAGTCTTCAAACACCGTGCAAGCTTGACAAACATCTATTCACTCTCCCAAACACCATCTAACTCATGTGTTTCATGAAAACATTAACTACTTGGCAAAGAAGTTCTTATATTCCATGATAAACCGATAAGGAACAAATGGGTTTACAAGTCTTAAACCAAGATTTCTTCAGTCATCACTCACCGTGGGTGCTTGACAAATATCCATTGACTCTCCCAAACACCATCTAACTCATGTGTTTCATCAAAACATCAACTACTTGGCCTAGAAGTTCTTATATACCATGATAAACCGAGAAGGAACAAATGGTCTTAGAAGTCTTAAACCTAGATTTCTTCATTCTTCAAACACCGTGGGTGCTTGACAAACATCTATTGACTCTCCCAAACACCATCTAACTCATGTGTTTCATGAAAACATCAACTACTTGTCGTAGAAGTTCTTATAATCCGTGATAAACCGAGAAGGAACAAATGGGCTTATAACTCTTAAACCATGAAAACTTGAGCATTCAGACACCTTGGGTGCTTGAGAAATAACTATTGACTCTCCCAAACACCATCTAACTCATGTGTTTCATGCAAGCATCAACTACTTGTCGTAGAAGTTCTTATAATCCGTGATAAACCGAGAAGGAACAAATGGGCTTATAACTCTTACACCATGAAAACTTGAGCATTCAGACACCGTGGGTGCTTGAGAAATATCTATTGACTCTCCCAAACACCATCTAACTCATGTGTTTCTAGAAAACATCACCTACATGTCGTAGAAGTTCTTATAATCCATGATAAACCGAGAAGGAACAAATGGGCTTATAACTCTTACACCATGAAAACTTGAGCATTCAGACACCGTGGGTGCTTGAGAAATATCTATTGACTCTCCCAAACACCATCTAACTCATGTGTTTCATGAAAACATCAACTACTTGTCGTAGAAGTTCTTATAATCCGTGATAAACCGAGAAGGAACAAATGGGCTTATAACTCTTAAACCATGAAAACTTGAGCATTCAGACACCGTGGGTGCTTGAGAAATATCTATTGACTCTCCCAAACACCATCTAACTCATGTGTTTCATGAAAACATCAACTACTTGTCGTAGAAGTTCTTATAATCCATGATAAACCGAGAAGGAACAAATGGGCTTATAACTCCTAAACCAAGATTTCTTCATTCTTCAAACACCGTGGGTGCTTGACAAACATCTATTGACTCTCCCAAACACCATCTAACTCAGGTGTTTCATGAAAACATAAACTTCTTGGCCTAGAAGTTCTTATATTGCATGATAAACCGAGAAGGAACAAATGGGCTTACAAGTCTTAAACCAAGATTTCTTCATTCTTCAGACTCCGTGGGTGCTTGACAAACATCTATTGACTCTCCCAAACACCATCTAACTCATGTGTTTCATGAAAACATCAACTACTTGTCGTAGAAGTTCTTATAATCCATGATAAACCGAGAAGGAACAAATGGGCTTACAACTCTTAAGCCATGAAAACTTGAGTCTTCAAACACCGTAGAAGCTTGACAAGCATCATTTGACTCTCCCAAACACCATCTAACTCATGTGTTTCATGAAAACATTAACTACTTGCCGTAGAAGTTCTTATAATCCATGATAAACTGAGAAGAAAGATATGTGCATACAACTGTTAAGCCATGAAAACTTGAGTCTTCAAACTCCGTGGAAGCCTGACAAGCATCATTTGACTCTCCCAAACACCATCTAACTCATGTGTTTCATGAAAACATCAACTACTTGTCGTAGAAGTTCTTATCATCCATGATAAACCGAGAAGGAACAAATGGGCTTATAACTCTTAAACCATGAAAACTTGAGCATTCAAACACCGTGGGTGCTTGAGAAATATCTATTGACTCTCCCAAACACCATCTAACTCATGTGTTTCACGAAAACATCAACTACTTGTCGTAGAAGTTTTTATAATCCATTATAAACCGAGGAGGAACAAATGGGCTTACAACTCTTAAACCATGAAAACTTGAGTCTTCAAACACCGTGGAAGCTTGACAAGCATCGTTTGACTCTCCCAAACACCATCTAACTCAGGTGTTTCATGAAAACATCAACTACTTGGCCTAGAAGTTCTTATATTGCATGATAAACCGAGAAGGATCAAATGGGCTTACAAGTCTTAAACCAAGATTTCTTCATTCTTCAAACACCGTGCGTGCTTGACAAACATCTATTGACTCTCCCAAACACCATCTAACTCATGTGTTTCATGAAAACATCAACTACTTGTCGTAGAAGTTCTTATAATCCGTGATAAACCGAGAAGGAACAAATGGGCTTATAACTCTTAAACCATGAAAACTTGAGCATTCAGACACCGTGGGTGCTTGAGAAATATCTATTGACTCTCCCAAACACCATCTAACTCATGTGTTTCATGAAAACATCAACTACTTGTCGTAGAAGTTCTTATAATCCATGATAAACCGAGAAGGAACAAATGGGCTTACAACTCTTAAGCCATGAAAACTTGAGTCTTCAAACACCGTAGAAGCTTGACAAGCATCATTTGACTCTCCCAAACACCATCTAACTCATGTGTTTCATGAAAACATTAACTACTTGCCGTAGAAGTTCTTATAATCCATGATAAACCGAGAAGGAAGATATGTGCTTACAACTGTTAAGCCATGAAAACTTGAGTCTTCAAACTCCGTGGAAGCCTGACAAGCATCATTTGACTCTCCCAAACACCATCTAACTCATGTGTTTCATGAAAACATCAACTACTTGTCGTAGAAGTTCTTATCATCCATGATAAACCGAGAAGGAACAAATGGGCTTATAACTCTTAAACCATGAAAACTTGAGCATTCAGACACCGTGGGTGCTTGAGAAATATCTATTGACTCTCCCAAACACCATCTAACTCATGTGTTTCACGAAAACATCAACTACTTGTCGTAGAAGTTTTTATAATCCATTATAAACCGAGGAGGAACAAATGGGCTTACAACTCTTAAACCATGAAAACTTGAGTCTTCAAACACCGTGGAAGCTTGACAAGCATCGTTTGACTCTCCCAAACACCATCTAACTCAGGTGTTTCATGAAAACATCAACTACTTGGCCTAGAAGTTCTTATATTGCATGATAAACCGAGAAGGATCAAATGGGCTTACAAGTCTTAAACCTAGATTTCTTCATTCTTCAAACACCGTGCGTGCTTGACAAACATCTATTGACTCTCCCAAACACCATCTAACTCATGTGTTTCATGAAAACATCAACTACTTGTCGTAGAAGTTCTTATAATCCGTGATAAACCGAGAAGGAACAAATGGGCTTATAACTCTTAAACCATGAAAAATTGAGCATTCAGACACCGTGGGTGCTTGAGAAATATCTATTGACTCTCCCAAACACCATCTAACTCATGTGTTTCTAGAAAACATCAACTACTTGTCGTAGAAGTTCTTATAATCCATGATAAACCGAGAAGGAACAAATGGGCTTATAACTCTTACACCATGAAAACTTGAGCATTCGTACAACCGCGGGTGCTTGAGAAATATCTATTGACTCTCCCAAACACCATCTAACTCATGTGTTTCATGAAAACATCAACTACTTGTCGTAGAAGTTTTTATAATCCATTATAAACCGAGGAGGAACAAATGGGCTTACAACTCTTAAACCATGAAAACTTGAGTCTTCAAACACCGTGGAAGCTTGACAAGCATCGTTTGACTCTCCCAAACACCATCTAACTCAGGTGTTTCATGAAAACATCAACTACTTGGCCTAGAAGTTCTTATATTGCATGATAAACCGAGAAGGATCAAATGGGCTTACAAGTCTTAAACCAAGATTTCTTCATTCTTCAAACACCGTGCGTGCTTGACAAACATCTATTGACTCTCCCAAACACCATCTAACTCATGTGTTTCATGAAAACATCAACTACTTGTCGTAGAAGTTCTTATAATCCATGATAAACCGAGAAGGAACAAATGGGCTTACAACTCTTAAGCCATGAAAACTTGAGTCTTCAAACACCGTAGAAGCTTGACAAGCATCATTTGACTCTCCCAAACACCATCTAACTCATGTGTTTCATGAAAACATTAACTACTTGTCGTAGAAGTTCTTATAATCCATGATAAACCGAGAAGGAACAAATGGGCTTACAACTCTTAAGCCATGAAAACTTGAGTCTTCAAACTCCGTGGAAGCTTGACAAGCATCATTTGACTCTCCCAAACACCATCTAACTCATGTGTTTCATGAAAACATCAACTACTTGTCGTAGAAGTTCTTATAATCCATGATAAACCGAGAAGGAACAAATGGGCTTATAACTCTTAAACCATGAAAACTTGAGCATTCAGACACCGTGGGTGCTTGAGAAATATCTATTGACTCTCCCAAACACCATCTAACTCATGTGTTTCTAGAAAACATCAACTACTTGTCGTAGAAGTTCTTATAATCCATGATAAACCGAGAAGGAACAAATGAGCTTATAACTCTTACACCATGAAAACTTGAGCATTCAGACACCGTGGGTGCTTGAGAAATATCTATTGACTCTCCCAAACACCATCTAACTCATGTGTTTCATGAAAACATCAACTACTTGTCGTAGAAGTTCTTATAATCCGTGATAAACCGAGAAGGAACAAATGGGCTTATAACTCTTAAACCATGAAAACTTGAGCATTCAGACACCGTGGGTGCTTGAGAAATATCTATTGACTCTCCCAAACACCATCTAACTCATGTGTTTCATGAAAACATCAACTACTTGTCGTAGAAGTTCTTATAATCCATGATAAACCGAGAAGGAACAAATGGGCTTATAACTCCTAAACCAAGATTTCTTCATTCTTCAAACACCGTGGGTGCTTGACAAACATCTATTGACTCTCCCAAACACCATCTAACTCAGGTGTTTCATGAAAACATAAACTACTTGGCCTAGAAGTTCTTATATTGCATGATAAACCGAGAAGGAACAAATGGGCTTACAAGTCTTAAACCAAGATTTCTTCATTCTTCAAACACCGTGGGTGCTTGACAAACATCTATTGACTCTCCCAAACACCATCTAACTCATGTGTTTCATGAAAACATCAACTACTTGTCGTAGAAGTTCTTATAATCCATGGTAAACTGAGAAGGAACAAATGGGCTTACAACCCTTAAGCCATGTAAACTTGAGTCTTCAAACACCGTGCAAGCTTGACAAACATCTATTCACTCTCCCAAACACCATCTAACTCATGTGTTTCAAGAAAACATTAACTACTTGGCAAAGAAGTTCTTATATTCCATGATAAACCGATAATGAACAAATGGGTTTACAACTCTTAAACCAAGATTTCTTCAACTATCACTCACCGTGGGTGCTTGACAAATATCCATTGACTCTCCCAAACACCATCTAACTCATGTGTTTCATGAAAACATCAACTACTTGGCCTAGAAGTTCTTATATACCATGATAAACCGAGAAGGAACAAATGGTCTTAGAAGTCTTAAACCTAGATTTCTTCATTCTTCAAACACCGTGGGTGCTTGACAAACATCTATTGACTCTCCCAAACACCATCTAACTCATGTGTTTCATGAAAACATCAACTACTTGTCGTAGAAGTTCTTATAATCCGTGATAAACCGAGAAGGAACAAATGGGCTTATAACTCTTAAACCATGAAAACTTGAGCATTCAGACACCTTGGGTGCTTGAGAAATAACTATTGACTCTCCCAAACACCATCTAACTCATGTGTTTCATGCAAGCATCAACTACTTGTCGTAGAAGTTCTTATAATCCGTGATAAACCGAGAAGGAACAAATGGGCTTATAACTCTTAAACCATGAAAACTTGAGCATTCAGACACCGTGGGTGCTTGAGAAATATCTATTGACTCTCCCAAACACCATCTAACTCATGTGTTTCTAGAAAACATCAACTACTTGTCGTACAAGTTCTTATAATCCATGATAAACCGAGAAGGAACAAATGAGCTTATAACTCTTACACCATGAAAACTTGAGCATTCAGACACCGTGGGTGCTTGAGAAATATCTATTGACTCTCCCAAACACCATCTAACTCATGTGTTTCATGAAAACATCAACTACTTGTCGTAGAAGTTCTTATAATCCGTGATAAACCGAGAAGGAACAAATGGGCTTATAACTCTTAAACCATGAAAACTTGAGCATTCAGACACCGTGGGTGCTTGAGAAATATCTATTGACTCTCCCAAACACCATCTAACTCATGTGTTTCATGAAAACATCAACTACTTGTCGTAGAAGTTCTTATAATCCATGATAAACCGAGAAGGAACAAATGGGCTTATAACTCCTAAACCAAGATTTCTTCATTCTTCAAACACCGTGGGTGCTTGACAAACATCTATTGACTCTCCCAAACACCATCTAACTCAGGTGTTTCATGAAAACATAAACTTCTTGGCCTAGAAGTTCTTATATTGCATGATAAACCGAGAAGGAACAAATGGGCTTACAAGTCTTAAACCAAGATTTCTTCATTCTTCAGACTCCGTGGGTGCTTGACAAACATCTATTGACTCTCCCAAACACCATCTAACTCATGTGTTTCATGAAAACATCAACTACTTGTCGTAGAAGTTCTTATAATCCATGATAAACCGAGAAGGAACAAATGGGCTTACAACTCTTAAGCCATGAAAACTTGAGTCTTCAAACACCGTAGAAGCTTGACAAGCATCATTTGACTCTCCCAAACACCATCTAACTCATGTGTTTCATGAAAACATTAACTACTTGCCGTAGAAGTTCTTATAATCCATGATAAACCGAGAAGAAAGATATGTGCTTACAACTGTTAAGCCATGAAAACTTGAGTCTTCAAACTCCGTGGAAGCCTGACAAGCATCATTTGACTCTCCCAAACACCATCTAACTCATGTGTTTCATGAAAACATCAACTACTTGTCGTAGAAGTTCTTATCATCCATGATAAACCGAGAAGGAACAAATGGGCTTATAACTCTTAAACCATGAAAACTTGAGGCTTCACACACCGTGGGTGCTTGAGAAATATCTATTGACTCTCCCAAACACCATCTAACTCATGTGTTTCACGAAAACATCAACTACTTGTCGTAGAAGTTTTTATAATCCATTATAAACCGAGGAGGAACAAATGGGCTTACAACTCTTAAACCATGAAAACTTGAGTCTTCAAACACCGTGGAAGCTTGACAAGCATCGTTTGACTCTCCCAAACACCATCTAACTCATGTGTTTCATGAAAACATCAACTACTTGGCCTAGAAGTTCTTATATTGCATGATAAACCGAGAAGGATCAAATGGGCTTACAAGTCTTAAACCTAGATTTCTTCATTCTTCAAACACCGTGCGTGCTTGACAAACATCTATTGACTCTCCCAAACACCATCTAACTCATGTGTTTCATGAAAACATCAACTACTTGTCGTAGAAGTTCTTATAATCCGTGATAAACCGAGAAGGAACAAATGGGCTTATAACTCTTAAACCATGAAAAATTGAGCATTCAGACACCGTGGGTGCTTGAGAAATATCTATTGACTCTCCCAAACACCATCTAACTCATGTGTTTCTAGAAAACATCAACTACTTGTCGTAGAAGTTCTTATAATCCATGATAAACCGAGAAGGAACAAATGGGCTTATAACTCTTACACCATGAAAACTTGAGCATTCAGACACCGCGGGTGCTTGAGAAATATCTATTGACTCTCCCAAACACCATCTAACTCATGTGTTTCACGAAAACATCAACTACTTGTCGTAGAAGTTTTTATAATCCATTATAAACCGAGGAGGAACAAATGGGCTTACAACTCTTAAACCATGAAAACTTGAGTCTTCAAACACCGTGGAAGCTTGACAAGCATCGTTTGACTCTCCCAAACACCATCTAACTCAGGTGTTTCATGAAAACATCAACTACTTGGCCTAGAAGTTCTTATATTGCATGATAAACCGAGAAGGATCAAATGGGCTTACAAGTCTTAAACCAAGATTTCTTCATTCTTCAAACACCGTGCGTGCTTGACAAACATCTATTGACTCTCCCAAACACCATCTAACTCATGTGTTTCATGAAAACATCAACTACTTGTCGTAGAAGTTCTTATAATCCATGATAAACCGAGAAGGAACAAATGGGCTTACAACTCTTAAGCCATGAAAACTTGAGTCTTCAAACACCGTAGAAGCTTGACAAGCATCATTTGACTCTCCCAAACACCATCTAACTCATGTGTTTCATGAAAACATTAACTACTTGTCGTAGAAGTTCTTATAATCCATGATAAACCGAGAAGGAACAAATGTGCTTACAACTGTTAAGCCATGAAAACTTGAGTCTTCAAACTCCGTGGAAGCTTGACAAGCATCATTTGACTCTCCCAAGCACCATCTAACTCATGTGTTTCATGAAAACATCAACTACTTGTCGTAGAAGTTCTTATAATCCATGATAAACTGAGAAGGAACAAATGGGCTTATAACTCTTAAACCATGAAAACTTGAGCATTCAGACACCGTGGGTGCTTGAGAAATATCTATTGACTCTCCCAAACACCATCTAACTCATGTGTTTCACGAAAACATCAACTACTTGTCGTAGAAGTTTTTATAATCCATTATAAACCGAGGAGGAACAAATGGGCTAACAACTCTTAAACCATGAAAACTTGAGTCTTCAAACACCGTGGAAGCTTGACAAGCATCGTTTGACTCTCCCAAACACCATCTAACTCAGGTGTTTCATGAAAACATCAACTACTTGTCGTAGAAGTTCTTATAATCCGTGATAAACCGAGAAGGAACAAATGGGCTTATAACTCTTAAACCATGAAAACTTGAGCATTCAGACACCTTGGGTGCTTGAGAAATAACTATTGACTCTCCCAAACACCATCTAACTCATGTGTTTCATGCAAGCATCAACTACTTGTCGTAGAAGTTCTTATAATCCGTGATAAACCGAGAAGGAACAAATGGGCTTATAACTCTTAAACCATGAAAACTTGAGCATTCAGACACCTTGGGTGCTTGAGAAATAACTATTGACTCTCCCAAACACCATCTAACTCATGTGTTTCATGCAAGCATCAACTACTTGTCGTAGAAGTTCTTATAATCCGTGATAAACCGAGAAGGAACAAATGGGCTTATAACTCTTAAACCATGAAAACTTGAGCATTCAGACACCGTGGGTGCTTGAGAAATATCTATTGACTCTCCCAAACACCATCTAACTCATGTGTTTCTAGAAAACATCAACTACTTGTCGTAGAAGTTCTTATAATCCGTGATAAACCGAGAAGGAACAAATGAGCTTATAACTCTTACACCATGAAAACTTGAGCATTCACACACCGTGGGTGCTTGAGAAATATCTATTGACTCTCCCAAACACCATCTAACTCATGTGTTTCATGAAAACATCAACTACTTGTCGTAGAAGTTCTTATAATCCGTGATAAACCGAGAAGGAACAAATGGGCTTATAACTCTTAAACCATGAAAACTTGAGCATTCAGACACCGTGGGTGCTTGAGAAATATCTATTGACTCTCCCAAACACCATCTAACTCATGTGTTTCATGAAAACATCAACTACTTGTCGTAGAAGTTCTTATAATCCATGATAAACCGAGAAGGAACAAATGGGCTTATAACTCCTAAACCAAGATTTCTTCATTCTTCAAACACCGTGGGTGCTTGACAAACATCTATTGACTCTCCCAAACACCATCTAACTCAGGTGTTTCATGAAAACATAAACTTCTTGGCCTAGAAGTTCTTATATTGCATGATAAACCGAGAAGGAACAAATGGGCTTACAAGTCTTAAACCAAGATTTCTTCATTCTTCAAACACTGTGGGTGCTTGACAAACATCTATTGACTCTCCCAAACACCATCTAACTCATGTGTTTCATGAAAACATCAACTACTTGTCGTAGAAGTTCTTATAATCCATGATAAACCGAGAAGGAACAAATGGGCTTACAACTCTTAAGCCATGAAAACTTGAGTCTTCAAACACCGTAGAAGCTTGACAAGCATCATTTGACTCTCCCAAACACCATCTAACTCATGTGTTTCATGAAAACATTAACTACTTGCCGTAGAAGTTCTTATAATCCATGATAAACCGAGAAGAAAGATATGTGCTTACAACTGTTAAGCCATGAAAACTTGAGTCTTCAAACTCCGTGGAAGCCTGACAAGCATCATTTGACTCTCCCAAACACCATCTAACTCATGTGTTTCATGAAAACATCAACTACTTGTCGTAGAAGTTCTTATCATCCATGATAAACCGAGAAGGAACAAATGGGCTTATAACTCTTAAACCATGAAAACTTGAGCATTCAGACACCGTGGGTGCTTGAGAAATATCTATTGACTCTCCCAAACACCATCTAACTCATGTGTTTCACGAAAACATCAACTACTTGTCGTAGAAGTTTTTATAATCCATTATAAACCGAGGAGGAACAAATGGGCTTACAACTCTTAAACCATGAAAACTTGAGTCTTCAAACACCGTGGAAGCTTGACAAGCATCGTTTGACTCTCCCAAACACCATCTAACTCAGGTGTTTCATGAAAACATCAACTACTTGGCCTAGAAGTTCTTATATTGCATGATAAACCGAGAAGGATCAAATGGGCTTACAAGTCTTAAACCTAGATTTCTTCATTCTTCAAACACCGTGCGTGCTTGACAAACATCTATTGACTCTCCCAAACACCATCTAACTCATGTGTTTCATGAAAACATCAACTACTTGTCGTAGAAGTTCTTATAATCCGTGATAAACCGAGAAGGAACAAATGGGCTTATAACTCTTAAACCATGAAAAATTGAGCATTCAGACACCGTGGGTGCTTGAGAAATATCTATTGACTCTCCCAAACACCATCTAACTCATGTGTTTCTAGAAAACATCAACTACTTGTCGTAGAAGTTCTTATAATCCATGATAAACCGAGAAGGAACAAATGGGCTTATAACTCTTACACCATGAAAACTTGAGAATTCATACACCGCGGTGCTTGAGAAATATCTATTGACTCTCCCAAACACCATCTAACTCATGTGTTTCACGAAAACATCAACTACTTGTCGTAGAAGTTTTTATAATCCATTATAAACCGAGGAGGAACAAATGGGCTTACAACTCTTAAACCATGAAAACTTGAGTCTTCAAACACCGTGGAAGCTTGACAAGCATCGTTTGACTCTCCCAAACACCATCTAACTCAGGTGTTTCATGAAAACATCAACTACTTGGCCTAGAAGTTCTTATATTGCATGATAAACCGAGAAGGATCAAATGGGCTTACAAGTCTTAAACCAAGATTTCTTCATTCTTCAAACACCGTGCGTGCTTGACAAACATCTATTGACTCTCCCAAACACCATCTAACTCATGTGTTTCATGAAAACATCAACTACTTGTCGTAGAAGTTCTTATAATCCATGATAAACCGAGAAGGAACAAATGGGCTTACAACTCTTAAGCCATGAAAACTTGAGTCTTCAAACACCGTAGAAGCTTGACAAGCATCATTTGACTCTCCCAAACACCATCTAACTCATGTGTTTCATGAAAACATTAACTACTTGTCGTAGAAGTTCTTATAATCCATGATAAACCGAGAAGGAACAAATGTGCTTACAACTGTTAAGCCATGAAAACTTGAGTCTTCAAACTCCGTGGAAGCTTGACAAGCATCATTTGACTCTCCCAAGCACCATCTAACTCATGTGTTTCATGAAAACATCAACTACTTGTCGTAGAAGTTCTTATAATCCATGATAAACCGAGAAGGAACAAATGGGCTTATAACTCTTAAACCATGAAAACTTGAGCATTCAGACACCGTGGGTGCTTGAGAAATATCTATTGACTCTCCCAAACACCATCTAACTCATGTGTTTCACGAAAACATCAACTACTTGTCGTAGAAGTTTTTATAATCCATTATAAACCGAGGAGGAACAAATGGGCTAACAACTCTTAAACCATGAAAACTTGAGTCTTCAAACACCGTGGAAGCTTGACAAGCATCGTTTGACTCTCCCAAACACCATCTAACTCAGGTGTTTCATGAAAACATCAACTACTTGGCCTAGAAGTTCTTATATTGCATGATAAACCGAGAAGGATCAAATGGGCTTACAAGTCTTAAACCAAGATTTCTTCATTCTTCAAACACCGTGCGTGCTTGACAAACATCTATTGACTCTCCCAAACACCATCTAACTCATGTGTTTCATGAAAACATCAACTACTTGTCGTAGAAGTTCTTATAATCCGTGATAAACCGAGAAGGAACAAATGGGCTTATAACTCTTAAACCATGAAAACTTGAGCATTCAGACACCGTGGGTGCTTGAGAAATATCTATTGACTCTCCCAAACACCATCTAACTCATGTGTTTCTAGAAAACATCAACTACTTGTCGTAGAAGTTCTTATAATCCATGATAAACCGAGAAGGAACAAATGGGCTTATAACTCTTACACCATGAAAACTTGAGCATTCAGACACCGTGGGTGCTTGAGAAATATCTATTGACTCTCCCAAACACCATCTAACTCATGTGTTTCATGAAAACATCAACTACTTGTCGTAGAAGTTCTTATAATCCGTGATAAACCGAGAAGGAACAAATGGGCTTATAACTCTTAAACCATGAAAAATTGAGCATTCAGACACCGTGGGTGCTTGAGAAATATCTATTGACTCTCCCAAACACCATCTAACTCATGTGTTTCTAGAAAACATCAACTACTTGTCGTAGAAGTTCTTATAATCCATGATAAACCGAGAAGGAACAAATGGGCTTATAACTCTTACACCATGAAAACTTGAGCATTCAAACACCAGGTGCTTGAGAAATATCTATTGACTCTCCCAAACACCATCTAACTCATGTGTTTCACGAAAACATCAACTACTTGTCGTAGAAGTTTTTATAATCCATTATAAACCGAGGAGGAACAAATGGGCTAACAACTCTTAAACCATGAAAACTTGAGTCTTCAAACACCGTGGAAGCTTGACAAGCATCGTTTGACTCTCCCAAACACCATCTAACTCAGGTGTTTCATGAAAACATCAACTACTTGGCCTAGAAGTTCTTATATTGCATGATAAACCGAGAAGGATCAAATGGGCTTACAAGTCTTAAACCAAGATTTCTTCATTCTTCAAACACCGTGCGTGCTTGACAAACATCTATTGACTCTCCCAAACACCATCTAACTCATGTGTTTCATGAAAACATCAACTACTTGTCGTAGAAGTTCTTATAATCCGTGATAAACCGAGAAGGAACAAATGGGCTTATAACTCTTAAACCATGAAAACTTGAGCATTCAGACACCGTGGGTGCTTGAGAAATATCTATTGACTCTCCCAAACACCATCTAACTCATGTGTTTCTAGAAAACATCAACTACTTGTCGTAGAAGTTCTTATAATCCATGATAAACCGAGAAGGAACAAATGGGCTTATAACTCTTACACCATGAAAACTTGAGCATTCAGACACCGTGGGTGCTTGAGAAATATCTATTGACTCTCCCAAACACCATCTAACTCATGTGTTTCATGAAAACATCAACTACTTGTCGTAGAAGTTCTTATAATCCGTGATAAACCGAGAAGGAACAAATGGGCTTATAACTCTTAAACCATGAAAAATTGAGCATTCAGACACCGTGGGTGCTTGAGAAATATCTATTGACTCTCCCAAACACCATCTAACTCATGTGTTTCTAGAAAACATCAACTACTTGTCGTAGAAGTTCTTATAATCCATGATAAACCGAGAAGGAACAAATGGGCTTATAACTCTTACACCATGAAAACTTGAGCATTCAGACACCGCGGGTGCTTGAGAAATATCTATTGACTCTCCCAAACACCATCTAACTCATGTGTTTCACGAAAACATCAACTACTTGTCGTAGAAGTTTTTATAATCCATTATAAACCGAGGAGGAACAAATGGGCTTACAACTCTTACACCATGAAAACTTGAGTCTTCAAACACCGTGGAAGCTTGACAAGCATCGTTTGACTCTCCCAAACACCATCTAACTCAGGTGTTTCATGAAAACATCAACTACTTGGCCTAGAAGTTCTTATATTGCATGATAAACCGAGAAGGATCAAATGGGCTTACAAGTCTTAAACCAAGATTTCTTCATTCTTCAAACACCGTGCGTGCTTGACAAACATCTATTGACTCTCCCAAACACCATCTAACTCATGTGTTTCATGAAAACATCAACTACTTGTCGTAGAAGTTCTTATAATCCATGATAAACCGAGAAGGAACAAATGGGCTTACAACTCTTAAGCCATGAAAACTTGAGTCTTCAAACACCGTAGAAGCTTGACAAGCATCATTTGACTCTCCCAAACACCATCTAACTCATGTGTTTCATGAAAACATTAACTACTTGTCGTAGAAGTTCTTATAATCCATGATAAACCGAGAAGGAACAAATGTGCTTACAACTGTTAAGCCATGAAAACTTGAGTCTTCAAACTCCGTGGAAGCTTGACAAGCATCACTTGACTCTCCCAAGCACCATCTAACACATGTGTTTCATGAAAACATCAACTACTTGTCGTAGAAGTTCTTATAATCCATGATAAACTGAGAAGGAACAAATGGGCTTATAACTCTTAAACCATGAAAACTTGAGCATTCAGACACCGTGGGTGCTTGAGAAATATCTATTGACTCTCCCAAACACCATCTAACTCATGTGTTTCACGAAAACATCAACTACTTGTCGTAGAAGTTTTTATAATCCATTATAAACCGAGGAGGAACAAATGGGCTAACAACTCTTAAACCATGAAAACTTGAGTCTTCAAACACCGTGGAAGCTTGACAAGCATCGTTTGACTCTCCCAAACACCATCTAACTCAGGTGTTTCATGAAAACATCAACTACTTGGCCTAGAAGTTCTTATATTGCATGATAAACCGAGAAGGATCAAATGGGCTTACAAGTCTTAAACCAAGATTTCTTCATTCTTCAAACACCGTGCGTGCTTGACAAACATCTATTGACTCTCCCAAACACCATCTAACTCATGTGTTTCATGAAAACATCAACTACTTGTCGTAGAAGTTCTTATAATCCGTGATAAACCGAGAAGGAACAAATGGGCTTATAACTCTTAAACCATGAAAACTTGAGCATTCAGACACCGTGGGTGCTTGAGAAATATCTATTGACTCTCCCAAACACCATCTAACTCATGTGTTTCTAGAAAACATCAACTACTTGTCGTAGAAGTTCTTATAATCCATGATATACCGAGAAGGAACAAATGGGCTTATAACTCTTACACCATGAAAACTTGAGCATTCAGACACCGTGGGTGCTTGAGAAATATCTATTGACTCTCCCAAACACCATCTAACTCATGTGTTTCATGAAAACATCAACTACTTGTCGTAGAAGTTCTTATAATCCATGATAAACCGAGAAGGAACAAATGGGCTTATAACTCCTAAACCAAGATTTCTTCATTCTTCAAACACCGTGGGTGCTTGACAAACATCTATTGACTCTCCCAAACACCATCTAACTCATGTGTTTCATGAAAACATCAACTACTTGTCGTAGAAGTTCTTATAATCCATGATAAACCGAGAAGGAACAAATGGGCTTATAACTCTTAAACCATGAAAACTTGAGCATTCAGACACCGTGGGTGCTTGAGAAATATCTATTGACTCTCCCAAACACCATCTAACTCATGTGTTTCTAGAAAACATCAACTACTTGTCGTAGAAGTTCTTATAATCCATGATAAACCGAGAAGGAACAAATGGGCTTATAACTCTTACACCATGAAAACTTGAGCATTCAGACACCGTGGGTGCTTGAGAAATATCTATTGACTCTCCCAAACACCATCTAACTCATGTGTTTCATGAAAACATCAACTACTTGTCGTAGAAGTTCTTATAATCCGTGATAAACCGAGAAGGAACAAATGGGCTTATAACTCTTAAACCATGAAAAATTGAGCATTCAGACACCGTGGGTGCTTGAGAAATATCTATTGACTCTCCCAAACACCATCTAACTCATGTGTTTCTAGAAAACATCAACTACTTGTCGTAGAAGTTCTTATAATCCATGATAAACCGAGAAGGAACAAATGGGCTTATAACTCTTACACCATGAAAACTTGAGCATTCAAACACCGGGTGCTTGAGAAATATCTATTGACTCTCCCAAACACCATCTAACTCATGTGTTTCACGAAAACATCAACTACTTGTCGTAGAAGTTTTTATAATCCATTATAAACCGAGGAGGAACAAATGGGCTTACAACTCTTACACCATGAAAACTTGAGTCTTCAAACACCGTGGAAGCTTGACAAGCATCGTTTGACTCTCCCAAACACCATCTAACTCAGGTGTTTCATGAAAACATCAACTACTTGGCCTAGAAGTTCTTATATTGCATGATAAACCGAGAAGGATCAAATGGGCTTACAAGTCTTAAACCAAGATTTCTTCATTCTTCAAACACCGTGCGTGCTTGACAAACATCTATTGACTCTCCCAAACACCATCTAACTCATGTGTTTCATGAAAACATCAACTACTTGTCGTAGAAGTTCTTATAATCCATGATAAACCGAGAAGGAACAAATGGGCTTACAACTCTTAAGCCATGAAAACTTGAGTCTTCAAACACCGTAGAAGCTTGACAAGCATCATTTGACTCTCCCAAACACCATCTAACTCATGTGTTTCATGAAAACATTAACTACTTGTCGTAGAAGTTCTTATAATCCATGATAAACCGAGAAGGAACAAATGTGCTAACAACTCTTAATCCATGAAAACTTGAGTCTTCAAACTCCGTGGAAGCTTGACAAGCATCACTTGACTCTCCCAAGCACCATCTAACACATGTGTTTCATGAAAACATCAACTACTTGTCGTAGAAGTTCTTATAATCCATGATAAACTGAGAAGGAACAAATGGGCTTATAACTCTTAAACCATGAAAACTTGAGCATTCAGACACCGTGGGTGCTTGAGAAATATCTATTGACTCTCCCAAACACCATCTAACTCATGTGTTTCACGAAAACATCAACTACTTGTCGTAGAAGTTTTTATAATCCATTATAAACCGAGGAGGAACAAATGGGCTAACAACTCTTAAACCATGAAAACTTGAGTCTTCAAACACCGTGGAAGCTTGACAAGCATCGTTTGACTCTCCCAAACACCATCTAACTCAGGTGTTTCATGAAAACATCAACTACTTGGCCTAGAAGTTCTTATATTGCATGATAAACCGAGAAGGATCAAATGGGCTTACAAGTCTTAAACCAAGATTTCTTCATTCTTCAAACACCGTGCGTGCTTGACAAACATCTATTGACTCTCCCAAACACCATCTAACTCATGTGTTTCATGAAAACATCAACTACTTGTCGTAGAAGTTCTTATAATCCGTGATAAACCGAGAAGGAACAAATGGGCTTATAACTCTTAAACCATGAAAACTTGAGCATTCAGACACCGTGGGTGCTTGAGAAATATCTATTGACTCTCCCAAACACCATCTAACTCATGTGTTTCTAGAAAACATCAACTACTTGTCGTAGAAGTTCTTATAATCCATGATATACCGAGAAGGAACAAATGGGCTTATAACTCTTACACCATGAAAACTTGAGCATTCAGACACCGTGGGTGCTTGAGAAATATCTATTGACTCTCCCAAACACCATCTAACTCATGTGTTTCATGAAAACATCAACTACTTGTCGTAGAAGTTCTTATAATCCATGATAAACCGAGAAGGAACAAATGGGCTTATAACTCCTAAACCAAGATTTCTTCATTCTTCAAACACCGTGGGTGCTTGACAAACATCTATTGACTCTCCCAAACACCATCTAACTCATGTGTTTCATGAAAACATCAACTACTTGTCGTAGAAGTTCTTATAATCCGTGATAAACCGAGAAGGAACAAATGGGCTTATAACTCTTAAACCATGAAAACTTGAGCATTCAGACACCGTGGGTGCTTGAGAAATATCTATTGACTCTCCCAAACATGAGCATTCTTACACCGTGGGCGCTTGAGAAATATCTATTGACTCTCCCAAACACCATCTAACTCGTGTTTCATGAAAACAGCCACTACTTGTCGTAGAAGTTCTTATAATCCATGATAAACCGAGAAGGAACAAATTTGCTTATAACTCTTAAACCATGAAAACTTGAGCATTCAGACACTGTGGGTGCTTGAGAAATATCTATTGACTCTCCCAAACACCATCTAACTCATGTGTTTCATGAAAACATCAACTACATGTCGTAGAAGTTCTTATAATACATGATAAGCCGAGAAGGAACAAATGGGCTTATAACTCTTAAGCCATGAAAACTTGAGTCTTCAAACACCGTAGAAGCTTCACAAGCATCATTTGACTCTCCCAAACACCATCTAACTCATGTGTTTCATGAAAACATCAACTACTTGTCGTAGAAGTTCTTATAATCCATGATAAACCGAGAAGGAACAAATGGGCTTACAAGTCTTAAACCAAGATTTCTTCATTCTTCAAACACCGTGGGTGCTTGACAAACATCTATTGACTCTCCCAAACACCATCTAACTCATGTGTTTCATGAAAACATCAACTACTTGTAGTAGAAGTTCTTATAATCCATGATAAACCGTGAAGGAACAAATGGGCTTACAACTCTTAAGCCATGAAAACTTGAGTCTTCAAACACCGTAGAAGCTTGACAAGCATCATTTGACTCTCCCAAACACCATCTAACTCATGTGTTTCATGAAAACATTAACTACTTGTCGTAGAAGTTCTTATAATCCATGATAAACCGAGAAGGAACAAATGTGCTTACAACTCTTAAGCCATGAAAACTTGAGTCTTCAAACTCCGTGGAAGCTTGACAAGTATCATTTGACTCTCCCAAACACCATCTAACTCATGTGTTTCATGAAAACATCAACTACTTGTCGTAGAAGTTCTTATAATCCATGATAAACCGAGAAGGAACAAATGGGCTTATAACTCTTAAACCATGAAAACTTGAGCATTCAGACACCGTGGGTGCTTGAGAAATATCTATTGACTCTCCCAAACACCATCTAACTCATATGTTTCATGAAAACATCAACTACTTGTCGTAGAAGTTCTTATAATCCATGATAAACCGAGAAGAAACAAATGGGCTTATAACTCCTAAACCAAGATTTCTTCATTCTTCAAACACCGTGGGTGCTTGACAAACATCTATTGACTCTCCCAAACACCATCTAACTCATGTGTTTCATGAAAACATCAACTACTTGTCGTAGAAGTTCTTATAATCCATGGTAAACCGAGAAAGAACAAATGGGCTTACAACCCTTAAGCCATGTAAACTTGAGTCTTCAAATACCGTGCAAGCTTGACAAACATCTATTCACTCTCCCAAACACCATCTAACTCATGTGTTTCAAGAAAACATTAACTACTTGGCAAAGAAGTTCTTATATTCCATGATAAACCGATAAGGAACAAATGGGTTTACAACTCTTAAACCAAGATTTCTTCAGTCATCACTCACCGTGGGTGCTTGACAAATATCCATTGACTCTCCCAAACACCATCTAACTCATGTGTTTCATGAAAACATCAACTAGTTGGCCTAGAAGTTCTTATATACCATGATAAACCGAGAAGGAACAAATGGTCTTAGAAGTCTTAAACCTAGATTTCTTCATTCTTCAAACACCGTGGGTGCTTGACAAACATCTATTGACTCTCCCAAACACCATCTAACTCATGTGTTTCATGAAAACATCAACTACTTGTCGTAGAAGTTCTTATAATCCGTGATAAACCGAGAAGTAACAAATGGGCTTATAACTCTTAAACCATGAAAACTTGAGCATTCAGACACCTTGGGTGCTTGAGAAATAACTATTGACTCTCCCAAACACCATCTAACTCATGTGTTTCATGCAAGCATCAACTACTTGACGTAGAAGTTCTTATAATCCGTGATAAACCGAGAAGGAACAAATGGGCTTATAACTCTTAAACCATGAAAACTTGAGCATTCAGACACCGTGGGTGCTTGAGAAATATCTATTGACTCTCCCAAACACCATCTAACTGATGTGTTTCTAGAAAACATCACCTACATGTCGTAGAAGTTCTTATAATCCATGATAAACCGAGAAGGAACAAATGGGCTTATAACTCTTACACCATGAAAACTTGAGCATTCAGACACCGTGGGTGCTTGAGAAATATCTATTGACTCTCCCAAACACCATCTAACTCATGTGTTTCATGAAAACATCAACTACTTGTCGTAGAAGTTCTTATAATCCGTGATAAACCGAGAAGGAACAAATGGGCTTATAACTCTTAAACCATGAAAACTTGAGCATTCAGACACCGTGGGTGCTTGAGAAATGTCTATTGACTCTCCCAAACACCATCTAACTCATGTGTTTCATGAAAACATCAACTACTTGTCGTAGAAGTTCTTATAATCCATGATAAACCGAGAAGGAACAAATGGGCTTATAACTCCTAAACCAAGATTTCTTCATTCTTCAAACACCGTGGGTGCTTGACAAACATCTATTGACTCTCCCAAACACCATCTAACTCAGGTGTTTCATGAAAACATAAACTACTTGGCCTAGAAGTTCTTATATTGCATGATAAACCGAGAAGGAACAAATGGGCTTACAAGTCTTAAACCAATATTTCTTCATTCTTCAAACACCGTGGGTGCTTGACAAACATCTATTGACTCTCCCAAACACCATCTAACTCATGTGTTTCATGAAAACATCAACTACTTGTCGTAGAAGTTCTTATAATCCATGGTAAACCGAGAAGGAACAAATGGGCTTACAACCCTTAAGCCATGTAAACTTGATTCTTCAAACACCGTGCAAGCTTGACAAACATCTATTCACTCTCCCAAACACCATCTAACTCATGTGTTTCAAGAAAACATTAACTACTTGGCAAAGAAGTTCTTATATTCCATGATAAACCGATAATGAACAAATGGGTTTACAACTCTTAAACCAAGATTTCTTGATCATCACTCACCGTGGGTGCTTGACAAATATCCATTGACTCTCCCAAACACCATCTAACTCATGTGTTTCATGAAAACATCAACTACTTGGCCTAGAAGTTCTTATATACCATGATAAACCGAGAAGGAACAAATGGTCTTAGAAGTCTTAAACCTAGATTTCTTCATTCTTCAAACACCGTGGGTGCTTGACAAACATCTATTGACTCTCCCAAACACCATCTAACTCATGTGTTTCATGAAAACATCAACTACTTGTCGTAGAAGTTCTTATAATCCGTGATAAACCGAGAAGGAACAAATGGGCTTATAACTCTTAAACCATGAAAACTTGAGCATTCAGACACCTTGGGTGCTTGAGAAATAACTATTGACTCTCCCAAACACCATCTAACTCATGTGTTTCATGCAAACATCAACTACTTGTCGTAGAAGTTCTTATAATCCATGATAAACCGAGAAGGATCAAATGGGCTTATAACTCTAAAACCATGAAAACTTGAGCATTCAGACACCGTGGGTGCTTGAGAAATATCCATTGACTCTCCCAAACACCATCTAACTCATGTGTTTCATGAAAACATCAACTAGTTGGCCTAGAAGTTCTTATATACCATGATAAACCGAGAAGGAACAAATGGTCTTAGAAGTCTTAAACCTAGATTTCTTCATTCTTCAAACACCGTGGGTGCTTGACAAACATCTATTGACTCTCCCAAACACCATCTAACTCATGTGTTTCATGAAAACATCAACTACTTGTCGTAGAAGTTCTTATAATCCGTGATAAACCGAGAAGGAACAAATGGGCTTATAACTCTTAAACCATGAAAACTTGAGCATTCAGACACCTTGGGTGCTTGAGAAATAACTATTGACTCTCCCAAACACCATCTAACTCATGTGTTTCATGCAAGCATCAACTACTTGACGTAGAAGTTCTTATAATCCGTGATAAACCGAGAAGGAACAAATGGGCTTATAACTCTTAAACCATGAAAACTTGAGCATTCAGACACCGTGGGTGCTTGAGAAATATCTATTGACTCTCCCAAACACCATCTAACACATGTGTTTCTAGAAAACATCAACTACTTGTCGTACAAGTTCTTATAATCCATGATAAACCGAGAAGGAACAAATGAGCTTATAACTCTTACACCATGAAAACTTGAGCATTCAGACACCGTGGGTGCTTGAGAAATATCTATTGACTCTCCCAAACACCATCTAACTCATGTGTTTCATGAAAACATCAACTACTTGTCGTAGAAGTTCTTATAATCCGTGATAAACCGAGAAGGAACAAATGGGCTTATAACTCTTAAACCATGAAAACTTGAGCATTCAGACACCGTGGGTGCTTGAGAAATGTCTATTGACTCTCCCAAACACCATCTAACTCATGTGTTTCATGAAAACATCAACTACTTGTCGTAGAAGTTCTTATAATCCATGATAAACCGAGAAGGAACAAATGGGCTTATAACTCCTAAACCAAGATTTCTTCATTCTTCAAACACCGTGGGTGCTTGACAAACATCTATTGACTCTCCCAAACACCATCTAACTCAGGTGTTTCATGAAAACATAAACTACTTGGCCTAGAAGTTCTTATATTGCATGATAAACCGAGAAGGAACAAATGGGCTTACAAGTCTTAAACCAAGATTTCTTCATTCTTCAAACACCGTGGGTGCTTGACAAACATCTATTGACTCTCCCAAACACCATCTAACTCATGTGTTTCATGAAAATATCAACTACTTGTCGTAGAAGTTCTTATAATCCATGGTAAACCGAGAAGGAACAAATGGGCTTACAACCCTTAAGCCATGTAAACTTGAGTCTTCAAACACCGTGCAAGCTTGACAAACATCTATTCACTCTCCCAAACACCATCTAACTCATGTGTTTCAAGAAAACATTAACTACTTGGCAAAGAAGTTCTTATATTCCATGATAAACCGATAATGAACAAATGGGTTTACAACTCTTAAACCAAGATTTCTTCAGTCATCACTCACCGTGGGTGCTTGACAAATATCCATTGACTCTCCCAAACACCATCTAACTCATGTGTTTCATGAAAACATCAACTACTTGGCCTAGAAGTTCTTATATACCATGATAAACCGAGAAGGAACAAATGGTCTTAGAAGTCTTAAACCTAGATTTCTTCATTCTTCAAACACCGTGGGTGCTTGACAAACATCTATTGACTCTCCCAAACACCATCTAACTCATGTGTTTCATGAAAACATCAACTACTTGTCGTAGAAGTTCTTATAATCCGTGATAAACCGAGAAGGAACAAATGGGCTTATAACTCTTAAACAACGAAAACTTGAGCATTCAGACACCTTGGGTGCTTGAGAAATAACTATTGACTCTCCCAATCACCATCTAACTCATGTGTTTCATGCAAACATCAACTACTTGTCGTAGAAGTTCTTATAATCCATGATAAACCGAGAAGGATCAAATGGGCTTATAACTCTAAAACCATGAAAACTTGAGCATTCAGACACCGTGGGTGCTTGAGAAATATCTATTGACTCTCCTAAACACCATCTAACTCATGTGTTTCATGAAAACATCAACTACTTGTCGTAGAAGTTCTTACAATCCATGATAAACCGAGAAGGAACAAATGGGCTTATAACTCTTAAACCATGAAAACTTGAGTCTTCAAACACCGTGGAAACTTGACAAGCATCTATTGACTCTCCCAAACACCATCTAACTCGTGTGTTTCATGAAAACATCAACTACTTGTCGTAGAAGTTCTTATAATCCATGATAAACCGAGAAGGAACAAATGGGCTTATAACTCTTAAACCAAGATTTCTTCATTCTTCAAACATCGTGGGTGCTTCACAAACATCTATTGACTCTCCCAAACACCATCTAACTCATTTGTTTCATGAAAACATCAACTACTTGTCGTAGAAGTTCTTATAATCCGTGATAAACCGAGAAGGAACAAATGTGCTTATAACTCTTAAACAACGAAAACTTGAGCATTCAGACACCTTGGGTGCTTGAGAAATAACTATTGACTCTTCGAAACACCATCTAACTCATGTGTTTCATGGAAGCATCAACTACTTGTCGTAGAAGTTCTTATAATCCAATATAAACCGAGAAGGATCAAATGGGCTTATAACTCTTAAACCATGAAAGCTTGAGCATTCAGACACCGTGGGTGCTGGAGAAATATCTATTGACTCTCCTAAACTCCATCTAACTCATGTGTTTCAAGAAAACATCAACTACTTGTCGTAGAAGTTTTTATAATTCATTATAAACCGAGAAGGAACAAATGGGCTTATAACTCTTAAACCATGAAAACTTGAGTCTTCAAACACCGTGGAAGCTTGACAAGCATCATTTGACTCTCCCAAACACCATCTAACTCATGTGTTTCATGAAAACATCAACGACTTGTCGTAGAAGTTCTTATAATCCATGATAAACCGAGAAGGAACAAATGGGCTTACAACTCTTAAGCCCTGAAAACTTGAGTCTTCAAACACCGTGGAAGCTTGACAAACATCTATTGACTCTCCCAAACACCATCTAACTCATGTGTTTCAAGAAAACATCAACTACTTGCCAAAGAAGTTCTTATATTCCATGATAAACCGAGAAGGAACAAATGGGTTTACAAGTCTTAAACCAAGATTTCTTCAGTCATCACTCACCGTGGGTGCATGAGAAATATCTATTGACTCTCCCAAACACCATCTAACTCATGTGTTTCATCAAAACATCAACTACGTGTCGTAGACGTTTTTATAATCCATTATAAACCGAGAAGAAACAAATGGGCTTATAACTCTTAAACCATGAAAACTTGAGTCTTCAAACACCGTGGAAGCTTGACAAGCATCATTTGACTCTCCCAAATACCATCTAACTCAGGTGTTTCATGAAAACATCAACTACTTGGCCAAGAAGTTCTTATATACCATGATAAACCGAGAAGGAACAAATGGTCTTAGAAGTCTTAAATCTAGATTTCTTCATTCTTCAAACACCGTGGGTGCTTGACAAACATCTATTGACTCTCCCAAACACCATCTAACTCATGTGTTTCATGCAAACATCAACTACTTGTCGTAGAAGTTCTTATAATCCATGATAAACCGAGAAGGAACAAATGGGCTTATAACTCTTAAACCATGAAAACTTGAGTCTTCAAACACCGTGGAAACTTGACAAGCATCTATTGACTCTCCCAAACACCATCTAACTCGTGTGTTTCATGAAAACATCAACTACTTGTCGTAGAAGTTCTTATAATCCATGATAAACCGAGAAGGAACAAATGGGCTTATAACTCTTAAACCAAGATTTCTTCATTCTTCAAACACCGTGGGTGCTTCACAAACATCTATTGACTCTCCCAAACACCATCTAACTCATTTGTTTCATGAAAACATCAACTACTTGTCGTAGAAGTTCTTATAATCCGTGATAAACCGAGAAGGAACAAATGGGCTTATAACTCTTAAACCACGAAAACTTGAGCATTCAGACACCTTGGGTGCTTGAGAAATAACTATTGACTCTTCGAAACACCATCTAACTCATGTGTTTCATGGAAGCATCAACTACTTGTCGTAGAAGTTCTTATAATCCAATATAAACCGAGAAGGATCAAATGGGCTTATAACTCTTAAACCATGAAAGCTTGAGCATTCAGACACCGTGGGTGCTTGAGAAATATCTATTGACTCTCCTAAACTCCATCTAACTCATGTGTTTCATGAAAACATCAAATACTTGTCGTAGAAGTTTTTTTAATTCATTATAAACCGAGAAGGAACAAATGGGCTTATAACTCTTAAACCATGAAAACTTGAGTCTTCAAACACCGTGGAAGATTGACAAGCATCATTTGACTCTCCCAAACACCATCTAACTCATGTGTTTCATGCAAGCATCAACTACTTGTCGTAGAAGTTCTTATAATCCAATATAAACCGAGAAGGATCAAATGGGCTTATAACTCTTAAACCATGAAAGCTTGAGCATTCAGACACCGTGGGTGCTTGAGAAATATCTATTGACTCTCCTAAACTCCATCTAACTCATGTGTTTCATGAAAACATCAACTACTTGTCGTAGAAGTTTTTATAATTCATTATAAACAGAGAAGGAACAAATGGGCTTATAACTCTTAAACCATGAAAACTTGAGTCTTCAAACACCGTGGAAGCATGACAAGCATCATTTGACTCTCCCAAACACCATCTAACTCATGTGTTTCATGAAAACATCAACTACTTGTCGTAGAAGTTCTTATAATCCATGATAAACCGAGAAGGAACAAATGGGCTTACAACTCTTAAGCCATGAAAACTTGAGTCTTCAAACACCGTGGAAGCTTGACAAACATCTATTGACTCTCCCAAACACCATCTAACTCATGTGTTTCAAGAAAACATCAACTACTTGCCAAAGAAGTTCTTATATTCCATGATAAACCGAGAAGGAACAAATGGGTTTACAAGTCTTAAACCAAGATTTCTTCAGTCATCACTCACCGTGGGTGCATGAGAAATATCTATTGACTCTCCCAAACACCATCTAACTCATGTGTTTCATCAAAACATCAACTACGTGTCGTAGACGTTTTTATAATCCATTATAAACCGAGAAGAAACAAATGGGCTTATAACTCTTAAACCATGAAAACTTGAGTCTTCAAACACCGTGGAAGCTTGACAATCATCATTTGACTCTCCCAAACACCATCTAACTCAGGTGTTTCATGAAAACATCAACTACTTGGCCAAGAATTTCTTATATACCATGATAAACCGAGAAGGAACAAATGGTCTTAGAAGTCTTAAATCTAGATTTCTTCATTCTTCAAACACCGTGGGTGCTTGACAAACATCTATTGACTCTCCCAAACACCATCTAACTCATGTGTTTCATCAAAACATCAACTACGTGTCGTAGACGTTTTTATAATCCATTATAAACCGAGAAGAAACAAATGGGCTTATAACTCTTAAACCATGAAAACTTGAGTCTTCAAACACCGTGGAAGCTTGACAATCATCATTTGACTCTCCCAAACACCATCTAACTCAGGTGTTTCATGAAAACATCAACTACTTGGCCAAGAATTTCTTATATACCATGATAAACCGAGAAGGAACAAATGGTCTTAGAAGTCTTAAATCTAGATTTCTTCACTCTTCAAACACCGTGGGTGCTTGACAAACATCTATTGACTCTCCCAAACAGCATCTAACTCATGTGTTTCATGATAACATCAACTACTTGTCGTAGAAGTTCTTGTAATCCATTATAAATCGAGAAGGAACAAATGGGCTTACAACTCTTAAGCCATGAAAACTTGAGTCTTCAAACACCGTGGAAGCTTGACAAACATCTATTGAATCTCCCAAACACCATCTAACTCATGGGTTTCAAGAAAACATCAACTACTTGGCAAAGAAGTTCTTATATTCCATGATAAACCGAGAAGGAACAAATGGGCTTACAAGTCTTAAACCAGGATTTCTTCAGTCATCACTCACCGTGGGTGCTTGACAAATATCCATTGACTCTCCCAAACACCATCTAACTCATGTGTTTCATGAAAACATCAACTACTTGGCCTACAAGTTCTTATATATCATGATAAACCGAGAAAGAGCAAATGGTCTTAGAATTCTTAAACCTAGATTTCTTCATTCTTCAAACACCGTGGGTGCTTGACAAACATCTATTGACTCTCCCAAACACCATCTAACTCATGTGTTTCATGAAAACATCAACTACTTGTCGTAGAAGTTCTTATAATCCATTATAAACCGTGAAGGAACAAATGGGCTTATAACTCTTAAACAACGAAAACTTGAGCATTCAGACACCTTGGGTGCTTGAGAAATAACTATTGACTCTCCCAATCACCATCTAACTCATGTGTTTCATGCAAACATCAACTACTTGTCGTAGAAGTTCTTATAATCCATGATAAACCGAGAAGGATCAAATGGGCTTATAACTCTAAAACCATGAAAACTTGAGCATTCAGACACCGTGGAAGCTTGACAAATATCTATTGACCCTCCCAAACACCATCTAACTCATGTGTTTCATGAAAACATCAACTACTTGTCGTAGAAGTTCTTATAATCCATGATAAACCGAGAAGGATCAAATGGGCTTACAACTCTTAAGGCATGAAAACTTGAGTCTTCAAACACCGTGGAAGCTTGACAAACATCTATTGACTCTCCCAAACACCATCTAACTCATGTGTTTCAAGAAAACATCAACTACTTGGCAAAGAAATTCTTATATTCCATGATAAACCGAGAAGGAACAAATGGGTTTACAAGTCTTAAACAAAGATTTCTTCAGTCATCACTCACCGTGGGTGCTTGAGAAATATCTATTGACTCTCCCAAACACCATCTAACTCATGTGTTTCATGAAAACATCAACTACGTGTCGTAGAAGTTTTTATAATCCATTATAAACCGAGAAGGAACAAATGGGCTTATAACTCTTAAACCATGAAAACTTGAGTCTTCAAACACCGTGGAAGCTTGACAAGCATCATTTGACTCTCTCAAACACCATCTAACTCAGGTGTTTCATGAAAACATCAACTACTTGGCCAAGAAGTTCTTATATACCATGATAAACCGAGAAGGAACAAATGGTCTTAGAAGTCTTAAACCTAGATTTCTTCATTCTTCAAACACCGTGGGTGCTTGACAAACATCTATTGACTCTCCCAAACACCATCTAACTCATGTGTTTCATGAAAACATCAACTACTTGTCGTAGAAGTTCTTATAATCCATGATAAACCGAAAAGGAGCAAATGGGCTTATAACTCTTAAACCATGAAAACTTGAGTCTTCAAACACCGTGTAAGCTTGACAAACATCTATTGACTCACCCAAACACCATCTAACTCGTGTGTATCATGAAAACATCAACTACTTGTACTAGAAGTTCTTATAATCCATGGTAAACCGAGAAGGAACAAATGGGCTTATAACTCTTAAGCCATGAAAACTTAAGTCTTCAAACACCGTGGAAGCTTGACAAATATCTATTGACCCTCCCAAACACCATCTAACACTTGTGTTTCATCAAAACATCAACTACTTGCCGTAGAAGTTCTTATAATCCATGATAAACCGAGAAGGAACAAATGGGCTTATAACTCCTAAACCATGAAAACTTGAGAATTCAGACACTGTGGGTGCTTGAGAAATATCTATTGACTCTCCCAAACACCATCTAACTCATGTGTTTCATGAAAACATCAACTACTTGTCGTAGAAGTTCTTATAATCCATGATAAACCGAGAAGGAACAAATGGGCTTATAACTCTTAAACCATGAAAACTTGAGTCTTCAAACACCGTGGAAACTTGACAAGCATCTATTGACTCTCCCAAACACCATCTAACTCGTGTGTTTCATGAAAACATCAACTACTTGTCGTAGAAGTTCTTATAATCCATGATAAACCGAGAAGGAACAAATGGGCTTATAACTCTTAAACCAAGATTTCTTCATTCTTCAAACACCGTGGGTGCTTCACAAACATCAATTGACTCTCCCAAACACCATCTAACTCATGTGTTTCATGAAAACATCAACTACTTGTCGTAGAAGTTCTTATAATCCATGATAAACCGAGAAGGATCAAATGGGCTTACAACTCTTAAGCCATGAAAACTTGAGTCTTCAAACACCGTGGAAGCTTGACAAACATCTATTGACTCTCCCAAACACCATCTAACTCATGTGTTTCAAGAAAACATCAACTACTTGGCAAAGAAGTTCTTATATTCCATGATAAACCGAGAAGGAACAAATGGGTTTACAAGTCTTAAACCAAGATTTCTTCAGTCATCACTCACCGTGGGTGCTTGAGAAATATCTATTGACTCTCCCAAACACCATCTAACTCATGTGTTTCATGAAAACATCAACTACGTGTCGTAGAAGTTTTTATAATCCATTATAAACCGAGAAGGAACAAATGGGCTTATAACTCTTAAACCATGAAAACTTGAGTCTTCAAACACCGTGGAAGCTTGACAAGCATCATTTGACTCTCTCAAACACCATCTAACTCAGGTGTTTCATGAAAACATCAACTACTTGGCCAAGAAGTTCTTATATACCATGATAAACCGAGAAGGAACAAATGGTCTTAGAAGTCTAAAACCTAGATTTCTTCATTCTTCAAACACCGTGGGTGCTTGACAAACATCTATTGACTCTCCCAAACACCATCTAACTCATGTGTTTCATGAAAACATCAACTACTTGTCGTAGAAGTTCTTATAATCCATGATAAACCGAAAAGGAGCAAATGGGCTTATAACTCTTAAACCATGAAAACTTGAGTCTTCAAACACCGTGTAAGCTTGACAAACATCTATTGACTCACCCAAACACCATCTAACTCGTGTGTATCATAAAAACATCAACTACTTGTACTAGAAGTTCTTATAATCCATGGTAAACCGAGAAGGAACAAATGGGCTTATAACTCTTAAGCCATGAAAACTTAAGTCTTCAAACACCGTGGAAGCTTGACAAATATCTATTGACCCTCCCAAACACCATCTAACTCTTGTGTTTCATCAAAACATCAACTACTTGCCGTAGAAGTTCTTATAATCCATGATAAACCGAGAAGGAACAAATGGGCTTATAACTCCTAAACCATGAAAACTTGAGCATTCAGACACCGTGGGTGCTTGAGAAATATCTATTGACTCTCCCAAACACCATCTAACTCATGTGTTTCATGAAAACATCAACTACTTGTCGTAGAAGTTCTTATAATCCATGATAAACCGAGAAGGAACAAATGGGCTTATAAATCTTACACCATGAAAACTTGAGCATTCAGACGCCGTGGGTGCTTGAGAAATATCTATTGACTCTCCCAAACACCATCTAACTCATGTGTTTCATGAAAACATCAACTACTTGTCGTAGAAGTTCTTATAATCCATGATAAACCGAGAAGGAACAAATGGGCTTATAACTCTTAAACCATGAAAACTTGAGTCTTCAAACACCGTGGAAACTTGACAAGCATCTATTGACTCTCCCAAACACCATCTAACTCGTGTGTTTCATGAAAACATCAACTACTTGTCGTAGAAGTTCTTATAATCCATGATAAACCGAGAAGGAACAAATGGGCTTATAAATCTTACACCATGAAAACTTGAGCATTCAGACGCCGTGGGTGCTTGAGAAATATCTATTGACTCTCCCAAACACCATCTAACTCATGTGTTTCATGAAAACATCAACTACTTGTCGTAGAAGTTCTTATAATCCATGATAAACCGAGAAGGAACAAATGGGCTTATAACTCTTAAACCATGAAAACTTGAGTCTTCAAACACCGTGGAAACTTGACAAGCATCTATTGACTCTCCCAAACACCATCTAACTCGTGTGTTTCATGAAAACATCAACTACTTGTCGTAGAAGTTCTTATAATCCATGATAAACCGAAAAGGAGCAAATGGGCTTATAACTCTTAAACCATGAAAACTTGAGTCTTCAAACGCCGTGTAAGCTTGACAAACATCTATTGACTCACCCAAACACCATCTAACTCGTGTGTATCATGAAAACATCAACAACTTGTACTAGAAGTTCTTATAATCCATGGTAAACCGAGAAGGAACAAATGGGCTTATAACTCCTAAACCATGAAAACTTGAGCATTCAGACACCGTGGGTGCTTGAGAAATATCTATTGACTCTCCCAAACACCATCTAACTCATGTGTTTCTTGAAAACATCAACTACTTGTCGTAGAAGTTCATATAATCCATGATAAACCGAGAAGGAACAAATGGGCTTATAAATCTTACACCATGAAAACTTGAGCATTCAGACGCCGTGGGTGCTTGAGAAATATCTATTGACTCTCCCAAACACCATCTAACTCATGTGTTTCATGAAAACATCAACTACTTGTCGTAGAAGATCTTATAATCCATGATAAACCGAGAAGGAACAAATGGGCTTACAACTCTTAAGCCATGAAAACTTGAGTCTTCAAACACCGTGGAAGCTTGACAAACATCTATTGACTCTCCCAAACACCATCTAACTCGTGTGTTTCATGAAAACATCAACTACTTGTCGTAGAAGTTCTTCTAATCCATGATAAACCGAAAAGGAGCAAATGGGCTTATAACTCTTAAACCTAGATTTCTTCATTCTTCAAACACCGTGGGTGCTTGACAAACATCTATTGACTCTCCCAAACACCATCTAACTCATGTGTTTCATGAAAACATCAACTACTTGTCGTAGAAGTTCTTATAATCCATGATAAACCGAAAAGGAGCAAATGGGCTTATAACTCTTAAACCATGAAAACTTGAGTCTTCAAACACCGTGTAAGCTTGACAAACATCTATTGACTCACCCAAACACCATCTAACTCGTGTGTATCATGAAAACATCAACTACTTGTACTAGAAGTTCTTATAATCCATGGTAAACCGAGAAGGAACAAATGGGCTTATAACTCTTAAGCCATGAAAACTTAAGTCTTCAAACACCGTGGAAGCTTGACAAATATCTATTGACCCTCCCAAACACCATCTAACTCTTGTGTTTCATCAAAACATCAACTACTTCCCGTAGAAGTTCTTATAATCCATGATAAACCGAGAAGGAACAAATGGGCTTATAACTCCTAAACCATGAAAACTTGAGCATTCAGACACCGTGGGTGCTTGAGAAATATCTATTGACTCTCCCAAACACCATCTAACTCATGTGTTTCATGAAAACATCAACTACTTGTCGTAGAAGTTCTTATAATCCATGATAAACCGAGAAGGAACAAATGGGCTTATAAATCTTACACCATGAAAACTTGAGCATTCAGACGCCGTGGGTGCTTGAGAAATATCTATTGACTCTCCCAAACACCATCTAACTCATGTGTTTCATGAAAACATCAACTACTTGTCGTAGAAGTTCTTATAATCCATGATAAACCGAGAAGGAACAAATGGGCTTATAACTCTTAAACCATGAAAACTTGAGTCTTCAAACACCGTGGAAACTTGACAAGCATCTATTGACTCTCCCAAACACCATCTAACTCGTGTGTTTCATGAAAACATCAACTACTTGTCGTAGAAGTTCTTATAATCCATGATAAACCGAGAAGGAACAAATGGGCTTATAACTCTTAAACCAAGATTTCTTCATTCTTCAAACACCGTGGGTGCTTCACAAACATCTATTGACTCTCCCAAACACCATCTAACTCATGTGTTTCATGAAAACATCAACTACTTGGCCTAGAAGTTCTTATATACCATGATAAACTGAGAAGGAACAAATGGTCTTAGAAGTCTTAAACCTAGATTTCTTCAATCTTCAAACACCGTGGGTGCTTGACAAACATCTATTGACTCTCCCAAACACCATCTAACTCATTTGTTTCATGAAAACATCAACTACTTGTCGTAGAAGTTCTTATAATCCGTGATAAACCGAGAAGGAACAAATGGGCTTATAACTCTTAAACCATGAAAACATGAGCATTCAGACACCTTGGGTGCTTGAGAAATAACTATTGACTCTTCGAAACACCATCTAACTCATGTGTTTCATGCAAGCATCAACTACTTGTCGTAGAAGTTCTTATAATCCAATATAAACCGAGAAGGATCAAATGGGCTTATAACTCTTAAACCATGAAAGCTTGAGCATTCAGACACTGTGGGTGCTTGAGAAATATCTATTGACTCTCCTAAACTCCATCTAACTCATGTGTTTCATGAAAACATCAACTACTTGTCGTAGAAGTTTTTATAATCCATTATAAACCAAGAAGGAACAAATCGGCTTATAACTCTTAAACCATGAAAACTTGAGTCTTCAAACACCGTGGAAGCTTGACAAGCATCATTTGACTCTCCCAAACACCATCTAACTCATGTGTTTCTTGAAAACATCAACTACTTGTCGTAGAAGTTCTTATAATCCATGATAAACCGAGAAGGATCAAATGGGCTTACAACTCTTAAGCCATGAAAACTTGAGTCTTCAAACACCGTGGAAGCTTGACAAACATCTATTGACTCTCCCAAACACCATCTAACTCGTGTGTTTCATGAAAACATCAACTACTTGTCGTAGAAGTTCTTATAATCCATGATAAACCGAAAAGGAGCAAATGGGCTTATAACTCTTAAACCATGAAAACTTGAGTCTTCAAACACCGTGGAAGCTTGACAAACATCTATTGACTCTCCCAAACACCATCTAACTCGTGTGTTTCATGAAAACATCAACTACTTGTCGTAGAAGTTCTTATAATCCATGATAAACCGAGAAGGAACAAATGGGCTTATAACTCTTAAACCAAGATTTCTTCATTCTTCAAACACCGTGGGTGCTTCACAAACATCTATTGACTCTCCCAAACACCATCTAACTCATGTGTTTCATGAAAACATCAACTACTTGGCCTAGAAGTTCTTATATACCATGATAAACTGAGAAGGAACAAATGGTCTTAGAAGTCTTAAACCTAGATTTCTTCAATCTTCAAACACCGTGGGTGCTTGACAAACATCTATTGACTCTCCCAAACACCATCTAACTCATTTGTTTCATGAAAACATCAACTACTTGTCGTAGAAGTTCTTATAATCCGTGATAAACCGAGAAGGATCAAATGGGCTTATAACTCTTAAACCATGAAAACTTGAGCATTCAGACACCTTGGGTGCTTGAGAAATAACTATTGACTCTTCGAAACACCATCTAACTCATGTGTTTCATGCAAGCATCAACTACTTGTCGTAGAAGTTCTTATAATCCAATATAAACCGAGAAGGATCAAATGGGCTTATAACTCTTAAACCATGAAAGCTTGAGCATTCAGACACTGTAGGTGCTTGAGAAATATCTATTGACTCTCCTAAACTCCATCTAACTCATGTGTTTCATGAAAACATCAACTACTTGTCGTAGAAGTTTTTATAATCCATTATAAACCAAGAAGGAACAAATCGGCTTATAACTCTTAAACCATGAAAACTTGAGTCTTCAAACACCGTGGAAGCTTGACAAGCATCATTTGACTCTCCCAAACACCATCTAACTCATGTGTTTCATGAAAACATCAACTACTTGTCGTAGAAGTTCTTATAATCCATGATAAACCGAGAAGGATCAAATGGGCTTACAACTCTTAAGCCATGAAAACTTGAGTCTTCAAACACCGTGGAAGCTTGACAAACATCTATTGACTCTCCCAAACACCATCTAACTCGTGTGTTTCATGAAAACATCAACTACTTGTCGTAGAAGTTCTTATAATCCATGATAAACCGAAAAGGAGCAAATGGGCTTATAACTCTTAAACCATGAAAACTTGAGTCTTCAAACACCGTGTAAGCTTGACAAACATCTATTGACTCACCCAAACACCATCTAACTCGTGTGTATCATGAAAACATCAACTACTTGTACTAGAAGTTCTTATAATCCATGGTAAACCGAGAAGGAACAAATGGGCTTATAACTCCTAAACCATGAAAACTTGAGCATTCAGACACCGTGGGTGCTTGAGAAATATCTATTGACTCTCCCAAACACCATCTAACTCATGTGTTTCTTGAAAACATCAACTACTTGTCGTAGAAGTTCATATAATCCATGATAAACCGAGAAGGAACAAATGGGCTTATAAATCTTACACCATGAAAACTTGAGCATTCAGACGCCGTGGGTGCTTGAGAAATATCTATTGACTCTCCCAAACACCATCTAACTCATGTGTTTCATGAAAACATCAACTACTTGTCGTAGAAGATCTTATAATCCATGATAAACCGAGAAGGAACAAATGGGCTTACAACTCTTAAGCCATGAAAACTTGAGTCTTCAAACACCGTGGAAGCTTGACAAACATCTATTGACTCTCCCAAACACCATCTAACTCGTGTGTTTCATGAAAACATCAACTACTTGTCGTAGAAGTTCTTATAATCCATGATAAACCGAAAAGGAGAAAATGGGCTTATAACTCTTAAACCAAGATTTCTTCATTCTTCAAACACCGTGGGTGCTTCACAAACATCAATTGACTCTCCCAAACACCATCTAACTCATGTGTTTCATGAAAACATCAACTACTTGTCGTAGAAGTTCTTATAATCCATGATAAACCGAGAAGGATCAAATGGGCTTACAACTCTTAAGCCATGAAAACTTGAGTCTTCAAACACCGTGGAAGCTTGACAAACATCTATTGACTCTCCCAAACACCATCTAACTCGTGTGTTTCATGAAAACATCAACTACTTGTCGTAGAAGTTCTTATAATCCATGATAAACCGAGAAGGAACAAATGGGCTTATAACTCTTAAACCAAGATTTCTTCATTCTTCAAACACCGTGGGTGCTTCACAAACATCTATTGACTCTCCCAAACACCATCTAACTCATGTGTTTCATGAAAACATCAACTACTTGGCCTAGAAGTTCTTATATACCATGATAAACTGAGAAGGAACAAATGGTCTTAGAAGTCTTAAACCTAGATTTCTTCAATCTTCAAACACCGTGGGTGCTTGACAAACATCTATTGACTCTCCCAAACACCATCTAACTCATTTGTTTCATGAAAACATCAACTACTTGTCGTAGAAGTTCTTATAATCCGTGATAAACCGAGAAGGAACAAATGGGCTTATAACTCTTAAACCATGAAAACATGAGCATTCAGACACCTTGGGTGCTTGAGAAATAACTATTGACTCTTCGAAACACCATCTAACTCATGTGTTTCATGCAAGCATCAACTACTTGTCGTAGAAGTTCTTATAATCCAATATAAACCGAGAAGGATCAAATGGGCTTATAACTCTTAAACCATGAAAGCTTGAGCATTCGGACTTTGTGGGTGCTTGAGAAATATCTATTGACTCTCCTAAACTCCATCTAACTCATGTGTTTCATGAAAACATCAACTACTTGTCGTAGAAGTTTTTATAATCCATTATAAACCAAGAAGGAACAAATCGGCTTATAACTCTTAAACCATGAAAACTTGAGTCTTCAAACACCGTGGAAGCTTGACAAGCATCATTTGACTCTCCCAAACACCATCTAACTCATGTGTTTCATGAAAACATCAACTACTTGTCGTAGAAGTTCTTATAATCCATGATAAACCGAGAAGGATCAAATGGGCTTACAACTCTTAAGCCATGAAAACTTGAGTCTTCAAACACCGTGGAAGCTTGACAAACATCTATTGACTCTCCCAAACACCATCTAACTCGTGTGTTTCATGAAAACATCAACTACTTGTCGTAGAAGTTCTTATAATCCATGATAAACCGAAAAGGAGCAAATGGGCTTATAACTCTTAAACCAAGATTTCTTCATTCTTCAAACACCGTGGGTGCTTCACAAACATCAATTGACTCTGCCAAACACCATCTAACTCATGTGTTTCATGAAAACATCAACTACTTGTCGTAGAAGTTCATATAATCCATGATAAACCGAGAAGGATCAAATGGGCTTACAACTCTTAAGCCATGAAAACTTGAGTCTTCAAACACCGTGGAAGCTTGACAAACATCTATTGACTCTCCCAAACACCATCTAACTCGTGTGTTTCATGAAAACATCAACTACTTGTCGTAGAAGTTCATATAATCCATGATAAACCGAGAAGGAACAAATGGGCTTATAAATCTTACACCATGAAAACTTGAGCATTCAGACGCCGTGGGTGCTTGAGAAATATCTATTGACTCTCCCAAACACCATCTAACTCATGTGTTTCATGAAAACATCAACTACTTGTCGTAGAAGATCTTATAATCCATGATAAACCGAGAAGGAACAAATGGGCTTACAACTCTTAAGCCATGAAAACTTGAGTCTTCAAACACCGTGGAAGCTTGACAAACATCTATTGACTCTCCCAAACACCATCTAACTCGTGTGTTTCATGAAAACATCAACTACTTGTCGTAGAAGTTCTTATAATCCATGATAAACCGAAAAGGAACAAATGGGCTTATAACTCTTAAACCATGAAAACTTGAGTCTTCAAACACCGTGTAAGCTTGACAAACATCTATTGACTCACCCAAACACCATCTAACTCGTGTGTATCATGAAAACATCAACTACTTGTACTAGAAGTTCTTATAATCCATGGTAAACCGAGAAGGAACAAATGGGCTTATAACTCCTAAACCATGAAAACTTGAGCATTCAGACACCGTGGGTGCTTGAGAAATATCTATTGACTCTCCCAAACACCATCTAACTCATGTGTTTCTTGAAAACATCAACTACTTGTCGTAGAAGTTCATATAATCCATGATAAACCGAGAAGGAACAAATGGGCTTATAAATCTTACACCATGAAAACTTGAGCATTCAGACACCGTGGGTGCTTGAGAAATATCTATTGACTCTCCCAAACACCATCTAACTCATGTGTTTCATGAAAACATCAACTACTTGTCGTAGAAGATCTTATAATCCATGATAAACCGAGAAGGAACAAATGGGCTTACAACTCTTAAGCCATGAAAACTTGAGTCTTCAAACACCGTGGAAGCTTGACAAACATCTATTGACTCTCCCAAACACCATCTAACTCGTGTGTTTCATGAAAACATCAACTACTTGTCGTAGAAGTTCTTATAATCCATGATAAACCGAAAAGGAACAAATGGGCTTATAACTCTTAAACCATGAAAACTTGAGTCTTCAAACACCGTGTAAGCTTGACAAACATCTATTGACTCACCCAAACACCATCTAACTCGTGTGTATCATGAAAACATCAACTACTTGTACTAGAAGTTCTTATAATCCATGGTAAACCGAGAAGGAACAAATGGGCTTATAACTCCTAAACCATGAAAACTTGAGCATTCAGACACCGTGGGTGCTTGAGAAATATCTATTGACTCTCCCAAACACCATCTAACTCATGTGTTTCTTGAAAACATCAACTACTTGTCGTAGAAGTTCATATAATCCATGATAAACCGAGAAGGAACAAATGGGCTTATAAATCTTACACCATGAAAACTTGAGCATTCAGACGCCGTGGGTGCTTGAGAAATATCTATTGACTCTCCCAAACACCATCTAACTCATGTGTTTCATGAAAACATCAACTACTTGTCGTAGAAGATCTTATAATCCATGATAAACCGAGAAGGAACAAATGGGCTTACAACTCTTAAGCCATGAAAACTTGAGTCTTCAAACACCGTGGAAGCTTGACAAACATCTATTGACTCTCCCAAACACCATCTAACTCGTGTGTTTCATGAAAACATCAACTACTTGTCGTAGAAGTTCTTATAATCCATGATAAACCGAAAAGGAACAAATGGGCTTATAACTCTTAAACCATGAAAACTTGAGTCTTCAAACACCGTGTAAGCTTGACAAACATCTATTGACTCACCCAAACACCATCTAACTCGTGTGTATCATGAAAACATCAACTACTTGTACTAGAAGTTCTTATAATCCATGGTAAACCGAGAAGGAACAAATGGGCTTATAACTCCTAAACCATGAAAACTTGAGCATTCAAACACCGTGGGTGCTTGAGAAATATCTATTGACTCTCCCAAACACCATCTAACTCATGTGTTTCTTGAAAACATCAACTACTTGTCGTAGAAGTTCATATAATCCATGATAAACCGAGAAGGAACAAATGGGCTTATAAATCTTACACCATGAAAACTTGAGCATTCAGACGCCGTGGGTGCTTGAGAAATATCTATTGACTCTCCCAAACACCATCTAACTCATGTGTTTCATGAAAACATCAACTACTTGTCGTAGAAGATCTTATAATCCATGATAAACCGAGAAGGAACAAATGGGCTTACAACTCTTAAGCCATGAAAACTTGAGTCTTCAAACACCGTGGAAGCTTGACAAACATCTATTGACTCTCCCAAACACCATCTAACTCGTGTGTTTCATGAAAACATCAACTACTTGTCGTAGAAGTTCTTATAATCCATGATAAACCGAAAAGGAGCAAATGGGCTTATAACTCTTAAACCAAGATTTCTTCATTCTTCAAACACCGTGGGTGCTTCACAAACATCAATTGACTCTCCCAAACACCATCTAACTCATGTGTTTCATGAAAACATCAACTACTTGTCGTAGAAGTTCTTATAATCCATGATAAACCGAGAAGGATCAAATGGGCTTACAACTCTTAAGCCATGAAAACTTGAGTCTTCAAACACCGTGGAAGCTTGACAAACATCTATTGACTCTCCCAAACACCATCTAACTCGTGTGTTTCATGAAAACATCAACTACTTGTCGTAGAAGTTCTTATAATCCATGATAAACCGAGAAGGAACAAATGGGCTTATAACTCTTAAACCAAGATTTCTTCATTCTTCAAACACCGTGGGTGCTTCACAAACATCTATTGACTCTCCCAAACACCATCTAACTCATGTGTTTCATGAAAACATCAACTACTTGGCCTAGAAGTTCTTATATACCATGATAAACTGAGAAGGAACAAATGGTCTTAGAAGTCTTAAACCTAGATTTCTTCAATCTTCAAACACCGTGGGTGCTTGACAAACATCTATTGACTCTCCCAAACACCATCTAACTCATTTGTTTCATGAAAACATCAACTACTTGTCGTAGAAGTTCTTATAATCCGTGATAAACCGAGAAGGAACAAATGGGCTTATAACTCTTAAACCATGAAAACATGAGCATTCAGACACCTTGGGTGCTTGAGAAATAACTATTGACTCTTCGAAACACCATCTAACTCATGTGTTTCATGCAAGCATCAACTACTTGTCGTAGAAGTTCTTATAATCCAATATAAACCGAGAAGGATCAAATGGGCTTATAACTCTTAAACCATGAAAGCTTGAGCATTCAGACACTGTGGGTGCTTGAGAAATATCTATTGACTCTCCTAAACTCCATCTAACTCATGTGTTTCATGAAAACATCAACTACTTGTCGTAGAAGTTTTTATAATCCATTATAAACCAAGAAGGAACAAATCGGCTTATAACTCTTAAACCATGAAAACTTGAGTCTTCAAACACCGTGGAAGCTTGACAAGCATCATTTGACTCTCCCAAACACCATCTAACTCATGTGTTTCATGAAAACATCAACTACTTGTCGTAGAAGTTCTTATAATCCATGATAAACCGAGAAGGATCAAATGGGCTTACAACTCTTAAGCCATGAAAACTTGAGTCTTCAAACACCGTGGAAGCTTGACAAACATCTATTGACTCTCCCAAACACCATCTAACTCGTGTGTTTCATGAAAACATCAACTACTTGTCGTAGAAGTTCTTATAATCCATGATAAACCGAAAAGGAGCAAATGGGCTTATAACTCTTAAACCATGAAAACTTGAGTCTTCAAACACCGTGGAAGCTTGACAAACATCTATTGACTCTCCCAAACACCATCTAACTCGTGTGTTTCATGAAAACATCAACTACTTGTCGTAGAAGTTCTTATAATCCATGATAAACCGAGAAGGAACAAATGGGCTTATAACTCTTAAACCAAGATTTCTTCATTCTTCAAACACCGTGGGTGCTTCACAAACATCTATTGACTCTCCCAAACACCATCTAACTCATGTGTTTCATGAAAACATCAACTACTTGGCCTAGAAGTTCTTATATACCATGATAAACTGAGAAGGAACAAATGGTCTTAGAAGTCTTAAACCTAGATTTCTTCAATCTTCAAACACCGTGGGTGCTTGACAAACATCTATTGACTCTCCCAAACACCATCTAACTCATTTGTTTCATGAAAACATCAACTACTTGTCGTAGAAGTTCTTATAATCCGTGATAAACCGAGAAGGAACAAATGGGCTTATAACTCTTAAACCATGAAAACATGAGCATTCAGACACCTTGGGTGCTTGAGAAATAACTATTGACTCTTCGAAACACCATCTAACTCATGTGTTTCATGCAAGCATCAACTACTTGTCGTAGAAGTTCTTATAATCCAATATAAACCGAGAAGGATCAAATGGGCTTATAACTCTTAAACCATGAAAGCTTGAGCATTCAGACACTGTGGGTGCTTGAGAAATATCTATTGACTCTCCTAAACTCCATCTAACTCATGTGTTTCATGAAAACATCAACTACTTGTCGTAGAAGTTTTTATAATCCATTATAAACCAAGAAGGAACAAATCGGCTTATAACTCTTAAACCATGAAAACTTGAGTCTTCAAACACCGTGGAAGCTTGACAAGCATCATTTGACTCTCCCAAACACCATCTAACTCATGTGTTTCATGAAAACATCAACTACTTGTCGTAGAAGTTCTTATAATCCATGATAAACCGAGAAGGATCAAATGGGCTTACAACTCTTAAGCCATGAAAACTTGAGTCTTCAAACACCGTGGAAGCTTGACAAACATCTATTGACTCTCCCAAACACCATCTAACTCGTGTGTTTCATGAAAACATCAACTACTTGTCGTAGAAGTTCTTATAATCCATGATAAACCGAAAAGGAGCAAATGGGCTTATAACTCTTAAACCATGAAAACTTGAGTCTTCAAACACCGTGTAAGCTTGACAAACATCTATTGACTCACCCAAACACCATCTAACTCGTGTGTATCATGAAAACATCAACTACTTGTACTAGAAGTTCTTATAATCCATGGTAAACCGAGAAGGAACAAATGGGCTTATAACTCCTAAACCATGAAAACTTGAGCATTCGGACACCGTGGGTGCTTGAGAAATATCTATTGACTCTCCCAAACACCATCTAACTCATGTGTTTCTTGAAAACATCAACTACTTGTCGTAGAAGTTCATATAATCCATGATAAACCGAGAAGGAACAAATGGGCTTATAAATCTTACACCATGAAAACTTGAGCATTCAGACGCCGTGGGTGCTTGAGAAATATCTATTGACTCTCCCAAACACCATCTAACTCATGTGTTTCATGAAAACATCAACTACTTGTCGTAGAAGATCTTATAATCCATGATAAACCGAGAAGGAACAAATGGGCTTACAACTCTTAAGCCATGAAAACTTGAGTCTTCAAACACCGTGGAAGCTTGACAAACATCTATTGACTCTCCCAAACACCATCTAACTCGTGTGTTTCATGAAAACATCAACTACTTGTCGTAGAAGTTCTTATAATCCATGATAAACCGAAAAGGAGCAAATGGGCTTATAACTCTTAAACCAAGATTTCTTCATTCTTCAAACACCGTGGGTGCTTCACAAACATCAATTGACTCTCCCAAACACCATCTAACTCATGTGTTTCATGAAAACATCAACTACTTGTCGTAGAAGTTCTTATAATCCATGATAAACCGAGAAGGATCAAATGGGCTTACAACTCTTAAGCCATGAAAACTTGAGTCTTCAAACACCGTGGAAGCTTGACAAACATCTATTGACTCTCCCAAACACCATCTAACTCGTGTGTTTCATGAAAACATCAACTACTTGTCGTAGAAGTTCTTATAATCCATGATAAACCGAGAAGGAACAAATGGGCTTATAACTCTTAAACCAAGATTTCTTCATTCTTCAAACACCGTGGGTGCTTCACAAACATCTATTGACTCTCCCAAACACCATCTAACTCATGTGTTTCATGAAAACATCAACTACTTGGCCTAGAAGTTCTTATATACCATGATAAACTGAGAAGGAACAAATGGTCTTAGAAGTCTTAAACCTAGATTTCTTCAATCTTCAAACACCGTGGGTGCATGACAAACATCTATTGACTCTCCCAAACACCATCTAACTCATTTGTTTCATGAAAACATCAACTACTTGTCGTAGAAGTTCTTATAATCCGTGATAAACCGAGAAGGAACAAATGGGCTTATAACTCTTAAACCATGAAAACTTGAGCATTCAGACACCTTGGGTGCTTGAGAAATAACTATTGACTCTTCGAAACACCATCTAACTCATGTGTTTCATGCAAGCATCAACTACTTGTCGTAGAAGTTCTTATAATCCATTATAAACCGAGATGGATCAAATGGGCTTATAACTCTTAAACCATGAAAGCTTGAGCATTCAGACACCGTGGGTGCTTGAGAAATATCTATTGACTCTCCTAAACTCCATCTAACTCATGTGTTTCATGAAAACATCAACTACTTGTCGTAGAAGTTTTTATAATCCATTATAAACCAAGAAGGAACAAATCGGCTTATAACTCTTAAACCATGAAAACTTGAGTCTTCAAACACCGTGGAAGCTTGACAAGCATCATTTGACTCTCCCAAACACCATCTAACTCATGTGTTTCATGAAAACATCAACTACTTGTCGTAGAAGTTCTTATAATCCATGATAAACCGAGAAGGATCAAATGGGCTTACAACTCTTAAGCCATGAAAACTTGAGTCTTCAAACACCGTGGAAGCTTGACAAACATCTATTGACTCTCCCAAACACCATCTAACTCGTGTGTTTCATGAAAACATCAACTACTTGTCGTAGAAGTTCTTATAATCCATGATAAACCGAAAAGGAGCAAATGGGCTTATAACTCTTAAACCATGAAAACTTGAGTCTTCAAACACCGTGTAAGCTTGACAAACATCTATTGACTCACCCAAACACCATCTAACTCGTGTGTATCATGAAAACATCAACTACTTGTACTAGAAGTTCTTATAATCCATGGAAAACCGAGAAGGAACAAATGGGCTTATAACTCCTAAACCATGAAAACTTGAGCATTCAGACACCGTGGGTGCTTGAGAAATATCTATTGACTCTCCCAAACACCATCTAACTCATGTGTTTCTTGAAAACATCAACTACTTGTCGTAGAAGTTCATATAATCCATGATAAACCGAGAAGGAACAAATGGGCTTATAAATCTTACACCATGAAAACTTGAGCATTCAGACGCCGTGGGTGCTTGAGAAATATCTATTGACTCTCCCAAACACCATCTAACTCATGTGTTTCATGAAAACATCAACTACTTGTCGTAGAAGATCTTATAATCCATGATAAACCGAGAAGGAACAAATGGGCTTACAACTCTTAAGCCATGAAAACTTGAGTCTTCAAACACCGTGGAAGCTTGACAAACATCTATTGACTCTCCCAAACACCATCTAACTCGTGTGTTTCATGAAAACATCAACTACTTGTCGTAGAAGTTCTTATAATCCATGATAAACCGAAAAGGAGCAAATGGGCTTATAACTCTTAAACCAAGATTTCTTCATTCTTCAAACACCGTGGGTGCTTCACAAACATCAATTGACTCTCCCAAACACCATCTAACTCATGTGTTTCATGAAAACATCAACTACTTGTCGTCGAAGTTCTTATAATCCATGATAAACCGAGAAGGATCAAATGGGCTTACAACTCTTAAGCCATGAAAACTTGAGTCTTCAAACACCGTGGAAGCTTGACAAACATCTATTGACTCTCCCAAACACCATCTAACTCGTGTGTTTCATGAAAACATCAACTACTTGTCGTAGAAGTTCTTATAATCCATGATAAACCGAGAAGGAACAAATGGACTTATAACTCTTAAACCAAGATTTCTTCATTCTTCAAACACCGTGGGTGCTTCACAAACATCTATTGACTCTCCCAAACACCATCTAAGTCATGTGTTTCATGAAAACATCAACTACTTGGCCTAGAAGTTCTTATATACCATGATAAACTGAGAAGGAACAAATGGTCTTAGAAGTCTTAAACCTAGATTTCTTCAATCTTCAAACACCGTGGGTGCTTGACAAACATCTATTGACTCTCCCAAACACCATCTAACTCATTTGTTTCATGAAAACATCAACTACTTGTCGTAGAAGTTATTGTAATCCGTGATAAACCGAGAAGGAACAAATGGGCTTATAACTCTTAAACCATGAAAACTTGAGCATTCAGACACCTTGGGTGCTTGAGAAATAACTATTGACTCTTCGAAACACCATCTAACTCATGTGTTTCATGCAAGCATCAACTACTTGTCGTAGAAGTTCTTATAATCCAATATAAACCGAGAAGGATCAAATGGGCTTATAACTCTTAAACCATGATAGCTTGAGCATTCAGTCACCGTGGGTGCTTGAGAAATATCTATTGACTCTCCTAAACTCCATCTAACTCATGTGTTTCATGAAAACATCAACTACTTGTCGTAGAAGTTTTTATAATCCATTATAAACCAAGAAGGAACAAATCGGCTTATAACTCTTAAACCATGAAAACTTGAGTCTTCAAACACCGTGGAAGCTTGACAAGCATCATTTGAATCTCCCAAACACCATCTAACTCATGTGTTTCATGAAAACATCAACTACTTGTCGTAGAAGTTCTTATAATCCATGATAAACCGAGAAGGATCAAATGGGCTTACAACTCTTAAGCCATGAAAACTTGAGTCTTCAAACACCGTGGAAGCTTGACAAACATCTATTGACTCTCCCAAACACCATCTAACTCGTGTGTTTCATGAAAACATCAACTACTTGTCGTAGAAGTTCTTATAATCCATGATAAACCGAAAAGGAGCAAATGGGCTTATAACTCTTAAACCATGAAAACTTGAGTCTTCAAACACCGTGTAAGCTTGACAAACATCTATTGACTCACCTAAACACCATCTAACTCGTGTGTATCATGAAAACATCAACTACTTGTACTAGAAGTTCTTATAATCCATGGTAAACCGAGAAGGAACAAATGGGCTTATAACTCCTAAACCATGAAAACTTGAGCATTCAGACACCGTGGGTGCTTGAGAAATATCTATTGACTCTCCCAAACACCATCTAACTCATGTGTTTCTTGAAAACATCAACTACTTGTCGTAGAAGTTCATATAATCCATGATAAACCGAGAAGGAACAAATGGGCTTATAAATCTTACACCATGAAAACTTGAGCATTCAGACGCCGTGGGTGCTTGAGAAATATCTATTGACTCTCCCAAACACCATCTAACTCATGTGTTTCATGAAAACATCAACTACTTGTCGTAGAAGTTCTTATAATCCATGATAAACCGAGAAGGAACAAATGGGCTTACAACTCTTAAGCCATGAAAACTTGAGTCTTCAAACACCGTGGAAGCTTGACAAACATCTATTGACTCTCCCAAACACCATCTAACTCATGTGTTTCAAGAAAACATCAACTACTTGGCAAAGAAGTTCTTATATTCCATGATAAACCGAGAAGGAACAAATGGGTTTACAAGTCTTAAACCAAGATTTCTTCAGTCATCACTCACCGTGGGTGCTTGAGAAATATCTATTGACTCTCCCAAACACCATCAAACTCATGTGTTTCATCAAAACATCAACTACGTGTCGTAGAAGTTTTTATAATCCATTATAAACCGAGAAGAAACAAATGGGCTTATAACTCTTTAACCATGAAAACTTGAGTCTTCAAACACCGTGGAAGCTTGACAAGCATCATTTGACTCTCCCAAACACCATCTAACTCATGTGTTTCATGAAAACATCAACTACTTGGCCAAGAAGTTCTTATATACCATGATAAACCGAGAAGGAACAAATGGTCTTAGAAGTCTTAAATCTAGATTTCTTCATTCTTCAAACACCGTGGGTGCTTGACAAACATCTATTGACTCTCCCAAACACCATCTAACTCATGTGTTTCATGAAAACATCAACTACTTGTCGTAGAAGTTCTTGTAATCCATTATAAATCGAGAAGGAACAATTGGGCTTACAACTCTTAAGCCATGAAAACTTGAGTCTTCAAACACCGTGGAAGCTTGACAAACATCTATTGAATCTCCCAAACACCATCTAACTCATGGGTTTCAAGAAAACATCAACTACTTGGCAAAGAAGTTCTTATATTCCATGATTAACCGAGAAGGAACAAATGGGCTTACAAGTTTTAAACCAAGATTTCTTCAGTCATCACTCACCGTGGGTGCTTGACAAATATCCATTGACTCTCCCAAACACCATCTAACTCATGTGTTTCATGAAAACATCAACTACTTGGCCTAGAAGTTCTTATATACCATGATAAACCGAGAAGGAACAAATGGTCTTAGAATTCTTAAACCTAGATTTCTTCATTCTTCAAACACCGTGGGTGCTTGACAAACATCTATTGACTCTCCCAAACACCATCTAACTCATGTGTTTCATGAAAACATCAACTACTTGTCGTAGAAGTTCTTATAATCCATGATAAACAGAAAAGGAGCAAATGGGCTTATAACTCTTAAACCATGAAAACTTGAGTCTTCAAACACCGTAAGCTTGACAAACATCTATTGACTCACCCAAACACCATCTAACTCGTGTGTATCATGAAAACATCAACTACTTGTACTAGAAGTTCTTATAATCCATGGTAAACCGAGAAGGAACAAATGGGCTTATAACTCTTAAACCATGAAAACTTGAGCATTCAGACACCGTGGGTGCTTGAGAAATATCTATTGACTCTCCCAAACACCATCTAACTCATGTGTTTCATGAAAACATCAACTACTTGGCCTAGAAGTTCTTATACACCATGATAAATCGAGAAGGAACAAATGGTCTTAGAAGTCTTAAACCTAGATTTCTTCAATCTTCAAACACCGTGGGTGCATGACAAACATCTATTGACTCTCCCAAACACCATCTAACTCATTTGTTTCATGAAAACATCAACTACTTGTCGTAGAAGTTCTTATAATCCGTGATAAACCGAGAAGGAACAAATGGGCTTATAACTCTTAAACCATGAAAACTTGAGCATTCAGACACCTTGGGTGCTTGAGAAATAACTATTGACTCTTCGAAACACCATCTAACTCATGTGTTTCATGCAAGCATCAACTACTTGTCGTAGAAGTTCTTATAATCCAATATAAACCGAGAAGGATCAAATGGGCTTATAACTCTTAAACCATGAAAGCTTGAGCATTCAGACACTGTGGGTGCTTGAGAAATATCTATTGACTCTCCTAAACTCCATCTAACTCATGTGTTTCATGAAAACATCAACTACTTGTCGTAGAAGTTTTTATAATCCATTATAAACCAAGAAGGAACAAATCGGCTTATAACTCTTAAACCATGAAAACTTGAGTCTTCAAACACCGTGGAAGCTTGACAAGCATCATTTGACTCTCCCAAACACCATCTAACTCATGTGTTTCATGAAAACATCAACTACTTGTCGTAGAAGTTCTTATAATCCATGATAAACCGAGAAGGATCAAATGGGCTTACAACTCTTAAGCCATGAAAACTTGAGTCTTCAAACACCGTGGAAGCTTGACAAACATCTATTGACTCTCCCAAACACCATCTAACTCGTGTGTTTCATGAAAACATCAACTACTTGTCGTAGAAGTTCTTATAATCCATGATAAACCGAAAAGGAGCAAATGGGCTTATAACTCTTAAACCATGAAAACTTGAGTCTTCAAACACCGTGTAAGCTTGACAAACATCTATTGACTCACCCAAACACCATCTAACTCGTGTGTATCATGAAAACATCAACTACTTGTACTAGAAGTTCTTATAATCCATGGAAAACCGAGAAGGAACAAATGGGCTTATAACTCCTAAACCATGAAAACTTGAGCATTCAGACACCGTGGGTGCTTGAGAAATATCTATTGACTCTCCCAAACACCATCTAACTCATGTGTTTCTTGAAAACATCAACTACTTGTCGTAGAAGTTCATATAATCCATGATAAACCGAGAAGGAACAAATGGGCTTATAAATCTTACACCATGAAAACTTGAGCATTCAGACGCCGTGGGTGCTTGAGAAATATCTATTGACTCTCCCAAACACCATCTAACTCATGTGTTTCATGAAAACATCAACTACTTGTCGTAGAAGATCTTATAATCCATGATAAACCGAGAAGGAACAAATGGGCTTACAACTCTTAAGCCATGAAAACTTGAGTCTTCAAACACCGTGGAAGCTTGACAAACATCTATTGACTCTCCCAAACACCATCTAACTCGTGTGTTTCATGAAAACATCAACTACTTGTCGTAGAAGTTCTTATAATCCATGATAAACCGAAAAGGAGCAAATGGGCTTATAACTCTTAAACCAAGATTTCTTCATTCTTCAAACACCGTGGGTGCTTCACAAACATCAATTGACTCTCCCAAACACCATCTAACTCATGTGTTTCATGAAAACATCAACTACTTGTCGTCGAAGTTCTTATAATCCATGATAAACCGAGAAGGATCAAATGGGCTTACAACTCTTAAGCCATGAAAACTTGAGTCTTCAAACACCGTGGAAGCTTGACAAACATCTATTGACTCTCCCAAACACCATCTAACTCATGTGTTTCATGAAAACATCAACTACTTGTCGTAGAAGTTCTTATAATCCATGATAAACAGAAAAGGAGCAAATGGGCTTATAACTCTTAAACCATGAAAACTTGAGTCTTCAAACACCGTGTAAGCTTGACAAACATCTATTGACTCACCCAAACACCATCTAACTCGTGTGTATCATGAAAACATCAACTACTTGTACTAGAAGTTCTTATAATCCATGGTAAACCGAGAAGGAACAAATGGGCTTATAACTCCTAAACCATGAAAACTTGAGCATTCAGACACCGTGGGTGCTTGAGAAATATCTATTGACTCTCCCAAACACCATCTAACTCATGTGTTTCATGAAAACATCAACTACTTGGCCTAGAAGTTCTTATATACCATGATAAACTGAGAAGGAACAAATGGTCTTAGAAGTCTTAAACCTAGATTTCTTCAATCTTCAAACACCGTGGGTGCATGACAAACATCTATTGACTCTCCCAAACACCATCTAACTCATTTGTTTCATGAAAACATCAACTACTTGTCGTAGAAGTTCTTATAATCCGTGATAAACCGAGAAGGAACAAATGGGCTTATAACTCTTAAACCATGAAAACTTGAGCATTCAGACACCTTGGGTGCTTGAGAAATAACTATTGACTCTTCGAAACACCATCTAACTCATGTGTTTCATGCAAGCATCAACTACTTGTCGTAGAAGTTCTTATAATCCAATATAAACCGAGAAGGATCAAATGGGCTTATAACTCTTAAACCATGAAAGCTTGAGCATTCAGACACTGTGGGTGCTTGAGAAATATCTATTGACTCTCCTAAACTCCATCTAACTCATGTGTTTCATGAAAACATCAACTACTTGTCGTAGAAGTTTTTATAATCCATTATAAACCAAGAAGGAACAAATCGGCTTATAACTCTTAAACCATGAAAACTTGAGTCTTCAAACACCGTGGAAGCTTGACAAGCATCATTTGACTCTCCCAAACACCATCTAACTCATGTGTTTCATGAAAACATCAACTACTTGTCGTAGAAGTTCTTATAATCCATGATAAACCGAGAAGGATCAAATGGGCTTACAACTCTTAAGCCATGAAAACTTGAGTCTTCAAACACCGTGGAAGCTTGACAAACATCTATTGACTCTCCCAAACACCATCTAACTCGTGTGTTTCATGAAAACATCAACTACTTGTCGTAGAAGTTCTTATAATCCATGATAAACCGAAAAGGAGCAAATGGGCTTATAACTCTTAAACCATGAAAACTTGAGTCTTCAAACACCGTGTAAGCTTGACAAACATCTATTGACTCACCCAAACACCATCTAACTCGTGTGTATCATGAAAACATCAACTACTTGTACTAGAAGTTCTTATAATCCATGGAAAACCGAGAAGGAACAAATGGGCTTATAACTCCTAAACCATGAAAACTTGAGCATTCAGACACCGTGGGTGCTTGAGAAATATCTATTGACTCTCCCAAACACCATCTAACTCATGTGTTTCTTGAAAACATCAACTACTTGTCGTAGAAGTTCATATAATCCATGATAAACCGAGAAGGAACAAATGGGCTTATAAATCTTACACCATGAAAACTTGAGCATTCAGACGCCGTGGGTGCTTGAGAAATATCTATTGACTCTCCCAAACACCATCTAACTCATGTGTTTCATGAAAACATCAACTACTTGTCGTAGAAGATCTTATAATCCATGATAAACCGAGAAGGAACAAATGGGCTTACAACTCTTAAGCCATGAAAACTTGAGTCTTCAAACACCGTGGAAGCTTGACAAACATCTATTGACTCTCCCAAACACCATCTAACTCGTGTGTTTCATGAAAACATCAACTACTTGTCGTAGAAGTTCTTATAATCCATGATAAACCGAAAAGGAGCAAATGGGCTTATAACTCTTAAACCAAGATTTCTTCATTCTTCAAACACCGTGGGTGCTTCACAAACATCAATTGACTCTCCCAAACACCATCTAACTCATGTGTTTCATGAAAACATCAACTACTTGTCGTCGAAGTTCTTATAATCCATGATAAACCGAGAAGGATCAAATGGGCTTACAACTCTTAAGCCATGAAAACTTGAGTCTTCAAACACCGTGGAAGCTTGACAAACATCTATTGACTCTCCCAAACACCATCTAACTCGTGTGTTTCATGAAAACATCAACTACTTGTCGTAGAAGTTCTTATAATCCATGATAAACCGAGAAGGAACAAATGGACTTATAACTCTTAAACCAAGATTTCTTCATTCTTCAAACACCGTGGGTGCTTCACAAACATCTATTGACTCTCCCAAACACCATCTAAGTCATGTGTTTCATGAAAACATCAACTACTTGGCCTAGAAGTTCTTATATACCATGATAAACTGAGAAGGAACAAATGGTCTTAGAAGTCTTAAACCTAGATTTCTTCAATCTTCAAACACCGTGGGTGCTTGACAAACATCTATTGACTCTCCCAAACACCATCTAACTCATTTGTTTCATGAAAACATCAACTACTTGTCGTAGAAGTTATTGTAATCCGTGATAAACCGAGAAGGAACAAATGGGCTTATAACTCTTAAACCATGAAAACTTGAGCATTCAGACACCTTGGGTGCTTGAGAAATAACTATTGACTCTTCGAAACACCATCTAACTCATGTGTTTCATGCAAGCATCAACTACTTGTCGTAGAAGTTCTTATAATCCAATATAAACCGAGAAGGATCAAATGGGCTTATAACTCTTAAACCATGAAAGCTTGAGCATTCTACAATCGTGGGTGCTTGAGAAATATCTATTGACTCTCCTAAACTCCATCTAACTCATGTGTTTCATGAAAACATCAACTACTTGTCGTAGAAGTTTTTATAATCCATTATAAACCAAGAAGGAACAAATCGGCTTATAACTCTTAAACCATGAAAACTTGAGTCTTCAAACACCGTGGAAGCTTGACAAGCATCATTTGAATCTCCCAAACACCATCTAACTCATGTGTTTCATGAAAACATCAACTACTTGTCGTAGAAGTTCTTATAATCCATGATAAACCGAGAAGGATCAAATGGGCTTACAACTCTTAAGCCATGAAAACTTGAGTCTTCAAACACCGTGGAAGCTTGACAAACATCTATTGACTCTCCCAAACACCATCTAACTCGTGTGTTTCATGAAAACATCAACTACTTGTCGTAGAAGTTCTTATAATCCATGATAAACCGAAAAGGAGCAAATGGGCTTATAACTCTTAAACCATGAAAACTTGAGTCTTCAAACACCGTAAGCTTGACAAACATCTATTGACTCACCTAAACACCATCTAACTCGTGTGTATCATGAAAACATCAACTACTTGTACTAGAAGTTCTTATAATCCATGGTAAACCGAGAAGGAACAAATGGGCTTATAACTCCTAAACCATGAAAACTTGAGCATTCAGACACCGTGGGTGCTTGAGAAATATCTATTGACTCTCCCAAACACCATCTAACTCATGTGTTTCTTGAAAACATCAACTACTTGTCGTAGAAGTTCATATAATCCATGATAAACCGAGAAGGAACAAATGGGCTTATAAATCTTACACCATGAAAACTTGAGCATTCAGACGCCGTGGGTGCTTGAGAAATATCTATTGACTCTCCCAAACACCATCTAACTCATGTGTTTCATGAAAACATCAACTACTTGTCGTAGAAGTTCTTATAATCCATGATAAACCGAGAAGGAACAAATGGGCTTACAACTCTTAAGCCATGAAAACTTGAGTCTTCAAACACCGTGGAAGCTTGACAAACATCTATTGACTCTCCCAAACACCATCTAACTCATGTGTTTCAAGAAAACATCAACTACTTGGCAAAGAAGTTCTTATATTCCATGATAAACCGAGAAGGAACAAATGGGTTTACAAGTCTTAAACCAAGATTTCTTCAGTCATCACTCACCGTGGGTGCTTGAGAAATATCTATTGACTCTCCCAAACACCATCAAACTCATGTGTTTCATCAAAACATCAACTACGTGTCGTAGAAGTTTTTATAATCCATTATAAACCGAGAAGAAACAAATGGGCTTATAACTCTTTAACCATGAAAACTTGAGTCTTCAAACACCGTGGAAGCTTGACAAGCATCATTTGACTCTCCCAAACACCATCTAACTCATGTGTTTCATGAAAACATCAACTACTTGGCCAAGAAGTTCTTATATACCATGATAAACCGAGAAGGAACAAATGGTCTTAGAAGTCTTAAATCTAGATTTCTTCATTCTTCAAACACCGTGGGTGCTTGACAAACATCTATTGACTCTCCCAAACACCATCTAACTCATGTGTTTCATGAAAACATCAACTACTTGTCGTAGAAGTTCTTGTAATCCATTATAAATCGAGAAGGAACAATTGGGCTTACAACTCTTAAGCCATGAAAACTTGAGTCTTCAAACACCGTGGAAGCTTGACAAACATCTATTGAATCTCCCAAACACCATCTAACTCATGGGTTTCAAGAAAACATCAACTACTTGGCAAAGAAGTTCTTATATTCCATGATTAACCGAGAAGGAACAAATGGGCTTACAAGTTTTAAACCAAGATTTCTTCAGTCATCACTCACCGTGGGTGCTTGACAAATATCCATTGACTCTCCCAAACACCATCTAACTCATGTGTTTCATGAAAACATCAACTACTTGGCCTAGAAGTTCTTATATACCATGATAAACCGAGAAGGAACAAATGGTCTTAGAATTCTTAAACCTAGATTTCTTCATTCTTCAAACACCGTGGGTGCTTGACAAACATCTATTGACTCTCCCAAACACCATCTAACTCATGTGTTTCATGAAAACATCAACTACTTGTCGTAGAAGTTCTTATAATCCATGATAAACAGAAAAGGAGCAAATGGGCTTATAACTCTTAAACCATGAAAACTTGAGTCTTCAAACACCGTGTAAGCTTGACAAACATCTATTGACTCACCCAAACACCATCTAACTCGTGTGTATCATGAAAACATCAACTACTTGTACTAGAAGTTCTTATAATCCATGGTAAACCGAGAAGGAACAAATGGGCTTATAACTCCTAAACCATGAAAACTTGAGCATTCAGACACCGTGGGTGCTTGAGAAATATCTATTGACTCTCCCAAACACCATCTAACTCATGTGTTTCATGAAAACATCAACTACTTGTCATAGAAGTTCTTATAATCCATGATAAACCGAGAAGGAACAAATGGGCTTATAACTCTTAAACCATAAAAACTTGAGTCTTCAAACACCGTGGAAACTTGACAAGCATCTATTGACTCTCCCAAACACCATCTAACTCGTGTGTTTCATGAAAACATCAACTACTTGTCGTAGAAGTTCTTATAATCCATGATAAACCGAGAAGGAACAAATGGGCTTATAACTCTTAAACCAAGATTTCTTCATTCTTCAAACACCGTGGGTGCTTCACAAACATCAATTGACTCTCCCAAACACCATCTAACTCATGTGTTTCATGAAAACATCAACTACTTGTCGTAGAAGTTCTTATAATCCATGATAAACCGAGAAGGATCAAATGGGCTTACAACTCTTAAGCCATGAAAACTTGAGTCTTCAAACACCGTGGAAGCTTGACAAACATCTATTGACTCTCCCAAACACCATCTAACTCGTGTGTTTCATGAAAACATCAACTACTTGTCGTAGAAGTTCTTATAATCCATGATAAACCGAGAAGGAACAAATGGGCTTATAACTCTTAAACCAAGATTTCTTCATTCTTCAAACACCGTGGGTGCTTCACAAACATCTATTGACTCTCCCAAACACCATCTAACTCATGTGTTTCATGAAAACATCAACTACTTGGCCTAGAAGTTCTTATATACCATGATAAACTGAGAAGGAACAAATGGTTTTAGAAGTCTTAAACCTAGATTTCTTCAATCTTCAAACACCGTGGGTGCTTGACAAACATCTATTGACTCACCCAAACACCATCTAACTCATTTGTTTCATGAAAACATCAACTACTTGTCGTAGAAGTTCTTATAATCCGTGATAAACCGAGAAGGAACAAATGGGCTTATAACTCTTAAACCATGAAAACTTGAGCATTCAGACACCTTGGGTGCTTGAGAAATAACTATTGACTCTTCGAAACACCATCTAACTCATGTGTTTCATGCAAGCATCAACTACTTGTCGTAGAAGTTCTTATAATCCAATATAAACCGAGAAGGATCAAATGGGCTTATAACTCTTAAACCATGAAAGCTTGAGCATTCAGACACCGTGGGTGCTTGAGAAATATCTATTGACTCTCCTAAACTTCATCTAACTCATGTGTTTCATGAAAACATCAACTACTTGTCGTAGAAGTTTTTATAATCCATTATAAACCAAGAAGGAACAAATCGGCTTATAACTCTTAAACCATGAAAACTTGAGTCTTCAAACACCGTGGAAGCTTGACAAGCATCATTTGACTCTCCCAAACACCATCTAACTCATGTGTTTCATGAAAACATCAACTACTTGTCGTAGAAGATCTGATAATCCATGATAAACCGAGAAGGAACAAATGGGCTTACAACTCTTAAGCCATGAAAACTTGAGTCTTCAAACACCGTGGAAGCTTGACAAACATCTATTGACTCTCCCAAACACCATCTAACTCATGTGTTTCAAGAAAACATCAACTACTTGGCAAAGAAGTTCTTATATTCCATGATAAACCGAGAAGGAACAAATGGGTTTACAAGTCTTAAACCAAGATTTCTTCAGTCATCACTCACCGTGGGTGCTTGAGAAATATCTATTGACTCTCCCAAACATCATCAAACTCATGTGTTTCATCAAAACATCAACTACGTGTCGTAGAAGTTTTTATAATCCATTATAAACCGAGAAGAAACAAATGGGCTTATAACTCTTAAACCATGAAAACTTGAGTCTTCAAACACCGTGGAAGCTTGACAAGCATCATTTGACTCTCCCAAACACCATCTAACTCAGGTGTTTCATGAAAACATCAACTACTTGGCCAAGAAGTTCTTATATACCATGATAAACCGAGAAGGAACAAATGGTCTTAGAAGTCTTAAATCTAGATTTCTTCATTCTTCAAACACCGTGGGTGCTTGACAAACATCTATTGACTCTCCCAAACACCATCTAACTCATGTGTTTCATGAAAACATCAACTACTTGTCGTATAAGTTCTTGTAATCCATTATAAATCGAGAAGGAACAAATGGGCTTACAACTCTTAAGCCATGAAAACTTGAGCCTTCAAACACCGTGGAAGCTTGACAAACATCTATTGAATCTCCCAAACACCATCTAACTCATGGGTTTCAAGAAAACATCAACTACTTGGCAAAGAAGTTCTTATATTCCATGATAAACCGAGAAGGAACAAATGGGCTTACAAGTCTTAAACCAAGAAAACTTGAGTCTTCAAACACCGTGTAAGCTTGACAAACATCTATTGACTCACCCAAACACCATCTAACTCGTGTGTTTCATGAAAACATCAACTACTTGGCCTAGAAGTTCTTATATACCATGATAAACCGAGAAGGAACAAATGGTCTTAGAATTCTTAAACCTAGATTTCTTCATTCTTCAAACACCGTGGGTGCTTGACAAACATCTATTGACTCTCCCAAACACCATCTAACTCATGTGTTTCATGAAAACATAAACTACTTGTCTTAGAAGTTCTTATAATCCATGATAAACCGAAAAGGAGCAAATGGGCTTATAACTCTTAAACCATGAAAACTTGAGTCTTCAAACACCGTGTAAGCTTGACAAACATCTATCGACTCACCCAAACACCATCTAACTCGTGTGTATCATGAAAACATCAACTACTTGTACTAGAAGTTCTTATAATCCATGGTAAACCGAGAAGGAACAATTGGGCTTATAACTCTTAAGCCATGAAAACTTAAGTCTTCAAACATCGTGGAAGCTTGACAAATATCTATTGACCTTCCCAAACACCATCTAACTCTTGTGTTTCATCAAAACATCAACTACTTGTCGTAGAAGTTCTTATAATCCATGATAAACCGAGAAGGAACAAATAGGCTTATAACTCCTAAACCATGAAAACTTGAGCATTCAGACACCGTGGGTGCTTGAGAAATATCTATTGACTCTCCCAAACACCATCTAACTCATGTGTTTCATGAAAACATCAACTACTTGTCGTAGAAGTTCTTATATACCATGATAAACCGAGAAGGAACAAATGGTCTTAGAAGTCTTAAACCAAGATTTCTTCAATCTTCAAACACCGTGGGTGCTTGACAAACATCTATTGACTCTCCCAAACACCATCTAACTCATTTGTTTCATGAAAACATCAACTACTTGTCGTAGAAGTTTTTATAATCCATTATAAACCGAGAAGGAACAAATGGGCTTATAACTCTTAAACCATGAAAACTTGAGTCTTCAAACACCGTGGAAGCTTGACAAGCATCATTTGACTCTCCCAAACACCATCTAACTCATGTGTTTCATGAAAACATCAACTACTTGTCGTAGAAGTTCTTATAATCCATGATAAACCGAGAAGGAACAAATGGGCTTACAACTCTTAAGCCATGAAAACTTGAGTCTTCAAACACCGTGGAAGCTTGACAAACATCTATTGACTCTCCCAAACACCATCTAACTCATGTGTTTCAAGAAAACATCAACTACTTGGCAAAGAAGTTCTTATATTGCATGATAAACCGAGAAAGAACAAATGGGTTTACAAGTCTTAAACCAAGATTTCTTCAGTCATCACTCACCGTGGGTGCTTGAGAAATATCTATTGACTCTCCCAAACACTATCAAACTCATGTGTTTCATGAAAACATCAACTACTTGTCGTAGAAGTTCTTATAATCCATGATAAACCAAGAAGGAACAAATGAGCTTATAACTCTTAAACCATGAAAACTTGAGTCTTCAAACACCGTGGAAACTTGACAAGCATCTATTGACTCTCCCGTACACCATCTAACTCGTGTGTTTCATGAAAACATCAACTACTTGTCGTAGAAGTTCTTATAATCCATGATAAACCGAGAAGGAACAAATGGGCTTATAACTCTTAAACCAAGATTTCTTCATTCTTCAAACACCGTGGGTGCTTCACAAACATCTATTGACTTTCCCAAACACCATCTAACTCATGTGTTTCATGAAAACATCAACTACTTGGCCTAGAAGTTCTTATATACCATGATAAACCGAGAAGGAACAAATGGTCTTAGAAGTCTTAAACCTAGATTTCTTCAATCTTCAAACACCGTGGGTGCTTGACAAACATCTATTGACTCTCCCAAACACCATCTAACTCATTTGTTTCATGAAAACATCAACTACTTGTCGTAGAAGTTCTTATAATCCGTGATAAACCGAGAAGGAACAAATGGGCTTATAACTCTTAAACCATGAAAACTTGAGCATTCAGACACCTTGGGTGCTTGAGAAATAACTATTGACTCTTCGAAACACCATCTAACTCATGTGTTTCATGCAAGCATCAACTACTTGTCGTAGAAGTTCTTATAATCCAATATAAACCGAGAAGGATCAAATGGGCTTATAACTCTTAAACCATGAAAGCTTGAGCATTCAGACACCGTGGGTGCTTGAGAAATATCTATTGACTCTCCTAAACTCCATCTAACTCATGTGTTTCATGAAAACATCAACTACTTGTCGTAGAAGTTCTTGTAATCCATTATAAATCGAGAAGGAACAAATGGGCTTATAACTCTTAAACCATGAAACTTGATCATTCAGACACCTTGGGTGCTTGAGAAATAACTATTGACTCTCCCAAACACCATCTAACTCATGTGTTTCAAGAAAACATCAACTACTTGGCAAAGAAGTTCTTATATTCCATGATAAACCGAGAAGGAACAAATGGGTTTACAAGTCTTAAACCAAGATTTCTTCAGTCATCACTCACCGTGGGTGCTTGAGAAATATCTATTGACTCTCCCAAACACCATCTAACTCATGTGTTTCATCAAAACATCAACTACGTGTCGTAGAAGTTTTTATAATCCATTATAAACCGAGAAGAAACAAATGGGCTTATAACTCTTAAACCATGAAAACTTGAGTCTTCAAACACCGTGGAAGCTTGACAAGCATCATTTGACTCTCCCAAACACCATCTAACTCAGGTGTTTCATGAAAACATCAACTACTTGGCCAAGAAGTTCTTATATACCATGATAAACAGAGAAGGAACAAATGGTCTTAGAAGTCTTAAATCTAGATTTCTTCATTCTTCAAACACCGTGGGTGCTTGACAAACATCTATTGACTCTCCCAAACACCATCTAACTCATGTGTTTCATGAAAACATCAACTACTTGTCGTAGAAGTTCTTGTAATCCATGATAAATCGAGAAGGAACAAATGGGCTTACAACTCTTAAGCCATGAAAACTTGAGTCTTCAAACACCGTGGAAGCTTGACAAATATCCATTGACTCTCCCAAACACCATCTAACTCATGTGTTTCATGAAAACATCAACTACTTGGCCTAGAAGTTCTTATATACCATGATAAACCGAGAAGGAACAAATGGTCTTAGAATTCTTAAACCTAGATTTCTTCATTCTTCAAACACCGTGGGTGCTTTACAAACATCTATTGACTCTCCCAAACACCATCTAACTCATGTGTTTCATGAAAACATCAACTACTTGTCGTAGAAGTTCTTATAATCCGTGATAAACCGAGAAGGAACAAATGGGCTTATAACTCTTAAACAACGAAAACTTGAGCATTCAGACACCTTGGGTGCTTGAGAAATAACTATTGACTCTCCCAATCACCATCTAACTCATGTGTTTCATGCAAACATCAACTACTTGTCGTAGAAGTTCTTATAATCCATGATAAACCGAGAAGGATCAAATGGGCTTATAACTCTTAAACCATGAAAGCTTGAGCATTCAGACACTGTGGGAGCTTGAGAAATATCTATTGACTCTCCTAAACACCATCTAACTCATGTGTTTCATGAAAACATCAACTACTTGTACTAGAAGTTCTTATAATCCATGGTAAACCGAGAAGGAACAAATGGGCTTATAACTCTTAAGCCATGAAAACTTAAGTCTTCAAACACCGTGGAAGCTTGACAAATATCTATTGACCCTCCCAAACACCATCTAACTCTTGTGTTTCATCAAAACATCAACTACTTGCCGTAGAAGTTCTTATAATCCATGATAAACCGAGAAGGAACAAATGGACTTATAACTCTTAAACCATGAAAACTTGAGCATTCAGACACCTTGGGTGCTTGAGAAATAACTATTGACTCTCCCAAACACCATCTAACTCAAGTGTTTCATGCAAGCATCAACTACTTGTCGTAGAAGTTCTTATAATCCATGATAAACCGAGAAGGATCAAATGGGCTTATAACTCTTAAACCATGAAAGCTTGAGCATTCAGACACCGTGGGTGCTTGAGAAATATCTATTGACTCTCCTAAACACCATCTAACTCATGTGTTTCATGAAAACATCAACTACTTGTCGTAGAAGTTTTTATAATCCATTATAAACCGAGAAGCAACAAATGGGCTTATAACTCTTAAACCATGAAAACTTGAGTCTTCAAACACCGTGGAAGCTTGACAAGCATCATTTGACTCTCCCAACCACCATATAACTCATGTGTTTCATGAAAACATCAACTACTTGTCATAGAAGTTCTTATAATCCATGATAAACCGAGATGGAACAAATGGGCTTACAACTCTTAAGCCATGAAAACTTGAGTCTTCAAACACCGTGGATGCTTGACAAACATCTATTGACTCTCCCAAACACCATCTAACTCATGTGTTTCATGAAAACATCAACTACTTGTCGTAGAAGTTCTTATAATCCATGTCAAACCGAAAAGGAGCAAATGGGCTTATAACTCTTAAACCATGAAAACTTGAGTCTTCAAACACCGTGGAAGCTTGACAAACATCTATTGACTCACCCAAACACCATCTAACTCGTGTGTTTCATGAAAACATCAACTACTTGTACTAGAAGTTCTTATAATCCATGGTAAACCGAGAAGGAACAAATGGGCTTACAACTCTTAAGCCATGAAAACTTGAGTCTTCAAACACCGTGGAAGCTTGACAAATATCTATTGACCCTCCCAAACACCATCAAACTCTTGTGTTTCATCAAAACATCAACTACTTGCCGTAGAAGTTCTTATAATCCATGATAAACCGAGAAGGAACAAATGGGCTTATACCTCTTAAACCTTGAAAACTTGAGCATTCAGACACCGTGGGTGCTTGAGAAATATCTATTGACTCTCCCAAACACCATCTAACTCATGTGTTTCATGAAAACATCAACTACTTGTCGTAGAAGTTCTTATAATCCATGATAAACCGAGAAGGAACAAATGGGATTATAACTCTTACACCATGAAAACTTGAGCATTCAGACACCGTGGGTGCTTGAGAAATATCTATTGACTCTCCCAAACACCATCTAACTCATGTGTTTCAAGAAAACATCAACTACTTGTCGTAGAAGTTCTTATAATCCATGATAAACCGAGAAGGAACAAATGGGCTTATAACTCTTAAACCATGAAAACTTGAGTCTTCAAACACCGTGGAAACTTGACAAGCATCTATTGACTCTCCCAAACACCATCAAACTCGTGTGTTTCATGAAAACATCAACTACTTGTCGTAGAAGTTCTTATAATCCATGATAAACCGAGAAGGAACAAATGGGCTTATAACTCTTAAACCATGAAAACTTGAGTCTTCAAACACCGTGGAAGCTTGACAAGCATCATTTGACTCTCCCAAACACCATCTAACTCATGTGTTTCATGAAAACATCAACTACTTGTCGTACAAGTTCTTATAATCCATGATAAACCGAGAAGGAACAAATGGGATTATAACTCTTACACCATGAAAACTTGAGCATTCAGACACCGTGGGTGCTTGAGAAATATCTATTGACTCTCCCAAACACCATCTAACTCATGTGTTTCAAGAAAACATCAACTACTTGTCGTAGAAGTTCTTATAATCCATGATAAACCGAGAAGGAACAAATGGGCTTATAACTCTTAAACCATGAAAACTTGAGTCTTCAAACACCGTGGAAACTTGACAAGCATCTATTGACTCTCCCAAACACCATCAAACTCGTGTGTTTCATGAAAACATCAACTACTTGTCGTAGAAGTTCTTATAATCCATGATAAACCGAGAAGGAACAAATGGGCTTATAACTCTTAAACCATGAAAACTTGAGTCTTCAAACACCGTGGAAGCTTGACAAGCATCATTTGACTCTCCCAAACACCATCTAACTCATGTGTTTCATGAAAACATCAACTACTTGTCGTAGAAGTTCTTATAATCCATGATAAACCGAGAAGGAACAAATGGGCTTACAACTCTTAAGCCATGAAAACTTGAGTCTTCAAACACCGTGGAAGCTTGACAAACATCAATTGACTCTCCCAAACACCATCTAACTCATGTGTTTCAAGAAAACATCAACTACTTGGCAAAGAAGTTCTTATATTCCATGATAAACCGAGAAGGAACAAATGGGTTTACAAGTCTTAAACCAAGATTTCTTCAGTCATCACTCACCGCGGGTGCTTGCGAAATATCTATTGACTCTCCCAAGCACCATCTAACTCATGTGTTTCATGAAAACATCAAGTACGTGTCGTAGAAGTTTTTATAATCCATTATAAACCGAGAAGGAACAAATGGGCTTATAACCCTTAAACCATGAAAACTTGAGTCTTCAAACACCGTGGAAGCTTGACAAGCATCATTTGACTCTCCCAAACACCATCTAACTCAGGTGTTTCATGAAAACATCAACTACTTGGCCAAGACGTTCTTATATACCATGATAAACCGAGAAGGAACAAATGGTCTTAGAAGTTTTAAATCTAGATTTCTTCATTCTTCAAACACCGTGGGTGCTTGACAAACATCTATTGACTCTCCCAAACACCATCTAACTCATGTGTTTCATGAAAACATCAACTACTTGTCGTAGAAGTTCTTATAATCCATGACAAACCGAAAAGGGGCAAATGGGCTTATAACTCTTAAACCATGAAAACTTGAGTCTTCAAACACCGTGGAAACTTGACAAACATCTATTGACTCACCCAAACACCATCTAACTCGTGTGTTTCATGAAAACATCAACTACTTGTCCTAGAAGTTCTTATAATCCATGGTAAACCGAGAAGGAAAAAATGGGCTTATAACTGTTAAGCCATGAAAACTTAAGTCTTCAAACACCGTGGAAGCTTGACAAATATCTATTGACCCTCCCAAACACCATCTAACTCTTGTGTTTCATCAAAACATCAACTACTTGCCGTAGAAGTTCTTATAATCCACGATAAACCGAGAAGGAACAACTAGGCTTATAACTCTTAAACCATGAAAACTTGAGCATTCAGTCACCGTGGGTGCTTGAGAAATATCTATTGACTCTCCCAAACACCATCTAACTCATGTGTTTCATGAAAACATCAACTACTTGTCGTAGAAGTTCTTATAATCCATGATAAACCGAGAAGGAACAAATGGGCTTATAACTCTTACACCATGAAAACTTGAGTATTCAGACACCGTGGGTGCTTGAGAAATATCTATTGACTCTCCCAAACACCATCTAACTCATGTGTTTCATGAAAACATCAACTACTTGTCGTAGAAGTTCTTATAATCCATGATAAACCGAGAAGGAACAAATGGGCTTATAACTCTTAAACCATGAAAACTTGAGTCTTCAAACACCGTGGAAACTTGACAAGCATCTATTGACTCTCCCAAACACCATCAAACTCGTGTGTTTCATGAAAACATCAACTACTTGTCGTAGAAGTTCTTATAATCCATGATAAACCGACAAGGAACAAATGGGCTTATAACTCTTAAACCAAGATTTCTTCATTCTTCAAACACCGTGGGTGCTTCACAAACATCTATTGACTCTCCCAAACTCCATCTAACTCATGTGTTTCATGAAAACATCAACTACTTGTCGTAGAAGTTCTTATAATCCATGATAAACCGAGAAGGAACAAATGGGCTTACAATTCTTAAACCAAGATTTCTTCAGTCATCACTCACCGTGGGTGCATGACAAACATCTATTGACTCTCCCAAACACCATCTAACTCGTATGTTTCATGAAAACATCAAGTACTTGACCTAGAAGTTCTTATAATCAATGATAAACCGAGAAAGAACGAATGAGCTTATAACTCTTAAGCCATGAAAACTTGAGTCTTCAAACACCGTGGAAGCTTGACAAGGGTCTATTGACTCTCCCAAACACCATCTAACTCATGTGTTTCAAGAAAACATCAACTACTTGGCAAAGAAGTTCTTATATTCCATGATAAACCGAGAAGGAACAAATGGTCTTAGAAGTTTTAAATCTAGATTTCTTCATTCTTCAAACACCGTCGGTGCTTGACAAACATCTATTGACTCTCCCAAACACCATCAAACTCGTGTGTTTCATGAAAACATCAACTACTTGTCGTAGAAGTTCTTATAATCCATGATAAACCGAGAAGGAACAAATGGGCTTATAACTCTTAAACCAAGATTTCTTCATTCTTCAAACACCGTGGGTGCTTCACAAACATCTATTGACTCTCCCAAACTCCATCTAACTCATGTGTTTCATGAAAACATCAACTACTTGTCGTAGAAGTTCTTATAATCCATGATAAACCGAAAAGGAACAAATGGGCTTACAATTCTTAAACCAAGATTTCTTCAGTCATCACTCACCGTGGGTGCATGACAAACATCTATTGACTCTCCCAAACACCATCTAACTCGTATGTTTCATGAAAACATCAAGTACTTGACCTAGAAGTTCTTATAATCAATGATAAACCGAGAAAGAACGAATGAGCTTATAACTCTTAAGCCATGAAAACTTGAGTCTTCAAACACCGTGGAAGCTTGACAAGCGTCTATTGACTCTCCCAAACACCATCTAACTCATGTGTTTCAAGAAAACATCAACTACTTGGCAAAGAAGTTCTTATATTCCATGATAAACCGAGAAGGAACAAATGGTCTTAGAAGTTTTAAATCTAGATTTCTTCATTCTTCAAACACCGTCGGTGCTTGACAAACATCTATTGACTCTCCCAAACACCATCAAACTCGTGTGTTTCATGAAAACATCAACTACTTGTCGTAGAAGTTCTTATAATCCATGATAAACCGAGAAGGAACAAATGGGCTTATAACTCTTAAACCAAGATTTCTTCATTCTTCAAACACCGTGGGTGCATCACAAACATCTATTGACTCTCCCAAACTCCATCTAACTCATGTGTTTCATGAAAACATCAACTACTTGTCGTAGAAGTTCTTATAATCCATGATAAACCGAGAAGGAACAAATGGGCTTATAACTCTTACACCATGAAAACTTGAGCATTCAGACACCGTGGGTGCTTGAGAAATATCTATTGACTCTCCCAAACACCATCTAACTCATGTGTTTCATGAAAACATCAACTACTTGTCGTAGAAGTTCTTATAATCCATAATAAACCGAGAAGGAACAAATGGGCTTATAACTCTTAAACCATAAAAACTTGAGTCTTCAAACACCGTGGAAACTTGACAAGCATCTATTGACTCTCCCAAACACCATCTAACTCGTGTGTTTCATGAAAACATCAACTACTTGGCCTAGAAGTTCTTATATACCATGATAAACCGAGAAGGAACAAATGGTCTTAGAAGTCTTAAACCTAGATTTCTTCATTCTTCAAACACCGTGGGTGCTTGACAAACATCTATTGACTCTCCCAAACACCATCTAACTCATGTGTTTCAGGAAAACATCAACTACTTCTCGTAGAAGTTCTTATAATCCATGATATACCGAGAAGGAACAAATGGGCTTATAAATCTTAAACCATGAAAACTTGAGCATTCAGACACCTTGGGTGCTTGAGAAATATCTATTGACTCTCCCAAACACCATCTAACTCATGTGTTTCAAGAAAATATCAACTACTTGGCAAAGAAGTTCTTATATTCCATGATAAACCGAGAAGGAACAAATGGCTTACAATTCTTAAACCAAGATTTCTTCAGTCATCACTCACCGTGGGTGCATGACAAACATCTATTGACTCTCCCAAACACCATCTAACTCGTATGTTTCATGAAAACATCAAGTACTTGACCTAGAAGTTCTTATAATCAATGATAAGCCGAGAAAGAACGAATGAGCTTATAACTCTTAAGCCATGAAAACTTGAGTCTTCAAACACCGTGGAAGCTTGACAAGCGTCTATTGACTCTCCCAAACACCATCTAACTCATGTGTTTCAAGAAAACATCAACTACTTGGCAAAGAAGTTCTTATATTCCATGATAAACCGAGAAGGAACAAATGGGCTTATAACTCTTAAGCCATGAAAACTTCAGTCTTCAAACACCGTGGAAGCTTGACAAACATCTATTGACTCTCCCAAACACCATCTAACTCATGTGTTTCATGAAAACATCAACTACTTGTACTAGAATTTCTTATAATCCATGGTAAACCGAGAAGGAACAAATGGGCTTATAACTCTTAAACTATGAAATCTTGAGCATTCAGACACCGTGGGTGCATGACAAACATCTATTGACTCTCCCAAACACCATATAACTCATGTGTTTCATGAAAACATCAACTACTTGTACTAGAAGTTCTTATAATCCATGATAAATCGAGAAGGAGCAAATGAGCTTATAACTCTTAAACCATGAAAACTTGAGCATTCAGACACCTTGGGTGCTTAAGAAATATCTATTCACTCCCCCAAACACCATCTAACTCATGTGTTTCATGCAAACATCAACTACTTGTCGTAGAAGTTATAATAATCCATGATAAACCGAGAAGGATCAAATGGGCTTATAACTCTTAAACCATGAAAACTTGAGTCTTCAAACACCGTGGAAGCTTGACAAATATCTATTGACCCTCCCAAACACCATCAAACTCTTGTGTTTCATCAAAACATCAACTACTTGCCGTAGAAGTTCTTATAATCCATCATAAACCGAGAAGGAACAAATGAGCTTATAACTCTTAAACCATGAAAACTTGAGCATTCAGACACCTTGGGTGCTTAAGAAATATCTATTCACTCCCCCAAACACCATCTAACTCATGTGTTTCAAGAAAACATCAACTACATGGCAAAGAAGTTCTTATATTCCATGATAAACCGAGAAGGAACAAATGGGCTTACAAGTCTTAAACCAAGATTTCTTCAGTCATCACTCACCGTGGGTGCTTGACAAATATCCATTGACTCTCCCAAACACCATCTAACTCGTATGTTTCATGAAAACATCAAATACTTGTCCTAGAAGTTCTTATAATCCATGGTAAACCGAGAAGGAACAAATTGGCATATAACTCTTAAACCATGAAATCTTCAGCATTCAGACACCGTGGGTGCTTGAGAAATATCTATTGACTCTCCCAAACACCATCTAACTCATGTGTTTCTTGAAAACATCAACGACTTGTCCTAGAAGTTCTTATAATCCATGATAAACCGAGAAGGAACAAATGGGCTTATAACTCTTAAACCATGAAAACTTGAGTCTTCAAACACCGTGGAAGCTTGACAAACATCTAATGACTAACCCAAAGACCATCTAACTCGTGTGTTTCATGAAAACATCAACTACTTGTACTAGAAGTTCTTATAATCCATGGTAAACCGAGAAGGAACAAATGGGCTTATAACTCTTAAGCCATGAAAACTTAAGTCTTCAAACACCGTGGAAGCTTGACAAATATCTATTGACCCTCCCAAACACCATCTAACTCTTGTGTGTCATCAAAACATCAACTACTTGTCCTAGAAGTTCTTATAATCCATGATAAACCGAGAAGGAACAAATGGGCTGATAACTCTTAAGCCATGAAAACTTGAGTCTTCAAACACCGTGGAAGCTTGACAAGCGTCTATTGACTCTCCCAAACACCATCTAACTCATGTGTTTCAAGAAAACATCAACTACTTGGCAAAGAAGTTCTTATATTCCATGATAAACCGAGAAGGAACAAATGGGCTTATAACTCTTAAGCCATGAAAACTTCAGTCTTCAAACACCGTGGAAGCTTGACAAACATCTATTGACTCTCCCAAACACCATCTAACTCATGTGTTTCATGAAAACATCAACTACTTGTACTAGAATTTCTTATAATCCATGGTAAACCGAGAAGGAACAAATGGGCTTATAACTCTTAAACCATGAAATCTTGAGCATTCAGACACCGTGGGTGCTTGAGAAATTCCTATTGACTCTCCCAAACACCATATAACTCATGTGTTTCATGAAAACATCAACTACTTGTACTAGAAGTTCTTATAATCCATGATAAATCGAGAAGGAGCAAATGAGCTTATAACTCTTAAACCATGAAAACTTGAGCATTCAGACACCTTGGGTGCTTAAGAAATATCTATTCACTCCCCCAAACACCATCTAACTCATGTGTTTCATGCAAACATCAACTACTTGTCGTAGAAGTTATAATAATCCATGATAAACCGAGAAGGATCAAACGGGCTTATAACTCTTAAACCATGAAAACTTGAGTCTTCAAACACCGTGGAAGCTTGACAAATATCTATTGACCCTCCCAAACACCATCAAACTCTTGTGTTTCATCAAAACATCAACTACTTGCCGTAGAAGTTCTTATAATCCATGATAAACCGAGAAGGAACAAATGAGCTTATAACTCTTAAACCATGAAAACTTGAGCATTCAGACACCTTGGGTGCTTAAGAAATATCTATTCACTCCCCCAAACACCATCTAACTCATGTGTTTCAAGAAAACATCAACTACATGGCAAAGAAGTTCTTATATACCATGATAATCCGAGATGGAACAAATGGTCTTATAAGTCTTAAACCAAGATCTCTTCAATCATCACTCACCGTGGGTGCTTGACAAACATCTATTGACTCTCCCAAACACCATCTAACTCGTATGTTTCATGAAAACATCAAGTACTTTTCCTAGAAGTTCTTATAATCCATGATAAACCGAGAAGGAACAAATGGGCTTATAACTCTTAAACCATGAAATCTTCAGCATTCAGACACCGTGGGTGCTTGAGAAATATCTATTGACTCTCCCAAACACCATCTAACTCATGTGTTTCTTGAAAACATCAACGACTTGTCCTAGAAGTTCTTATAATCCATGATAAACCGAGAAGGAACAAATGGGCTTATAACTCTTAAACCATGAAAACTTGAGTCTTCAAACACCGTGGAAGCTTGACAAACATCTATTGACTAACCCAAAGACCATCTAACTCGTGTGTTTCATGAAAACATCAACTACTTGTACTAGAAGTTCTTATAATCCATGGTAAACCGAGAAGGAACAAATGGGCTTATAACTCTTAAGCCATGAAAACTTAAGTCTTCAAACACCGTGGAAGCTTGACAAATATCTATTGACCCTCCCAAACACCATCTAACTCTTGTGTGTCATCAAAACATCAACTACTTGTCCTAGAAGTTCTTATAATCCATGATAAACCGAGAAGGAACAAATGGACTGATAACTCTTAAACCATGAAAACTTGAGCATTCAGACACCGTGGGTGCTTGAGAAATATCTATTGACTCTCCCAAACACCATCTAACTCATGTGTTTCATGAAAACATCAACTACTTGTCGTAGAAGTTCTTGTAATCCATGATAAATCGAGAAGGAACAAATGGGCTTACAACTCTTAAGCCATGAAAACTTGAGTCTTCAAACACCGTGGAAACTTGACAAACATCTATTGAATCTCCCAAACACCATCTAACTCATGGGTTTCAAGAAAACATCAACTACTTGGCAAAGAAGTTCTTATATTCCATGATAAACCGAGAAGGAACAAATGGGCTTACAAGTCTTAAACCAAGATTTCTTCAGTCATCACTCACCGTGGGTGCTTGACAAATATCCATTGACTCTCCCAAACACCATCTAACTCATGTGTTTCATGAAAACATCAACTACTTGGCCTAGAAGTTCTTATATACCATGATAAACCAAGAAGGAACAAATGGTCTTAGAAGTCTTAAACCTAGATTTCTTCATTCTTCAAACACCGTGGGTGCTTGACAAACATCTATTGACTCTCCCAAACACCATCTAACTCATGTGTTTCATGAAAACATCAACTACTTGTCGTAGAAGTTCTTATAATCCGTGATAAACCGAGAAGGAACACTTGGGCTTATAACTCTTAAACCATGAAAACTTGAGCATTCAGACACCTTTGGTGCTTGAGAAATAACTATTGACTCTCCCAAACACCATATAACTCATGTGTTTCATGCAAACATCAACTACTTGTCGTAGAAGTTCTAATAATCCATGATAAACCGAGAAGGATCAAATGGGCTTATAACTCTAAAACCATGAAAACTTGAGCATTCAGACACCGTGGGTGCTTGAGAAATATCTATTGACTCTCCTAAACACCATCTAACTCATGTGTTTCATGAAAACATCAACTACTTGTCGTAGAAGTTTTTATAATCCATTATAAACCGAGAAGGAACAAATGGGCTTATAACTCTTAAACCATGAAAACTTGAGTCTTCAAACACCGTGGAAGCTTGACAAGCATCATTTGACTCTCCCAAACACCATCTAACTCATGTGTTTCATGAAAACATCAACTACTTGTCGTAGAAGTTCTTATAATCCATGATAAACCGAGAATGAACAAATGGGCTTACAACTCTTAAGCCATGAAAACTTGAGTCTTCAAACACCGTGGAAGCTTGACAAACATCTATTGACTCTCCCAAACACCATCTAACTCATGTGTTTCAAGAAAACATCAACTACTTGGCAAAGAAGTTCTTATATTCCATGATAAACCGAGAAGGAACAAATGGGTTTACAAGTCTTAAACCAAGATTTCTTCAGTCATCACTCACCGTGGGTGCTTGAGAAATATCTATTGACTCTCCCAAACACCATCTAACTCATGTGTTTCATGAAAACATCAACTACGTGTCGTAGAAGTTTTTATAATCCATTATAAACCGAGAAGGAACAAATGGGCTTATAACTCTTAAACCATGAAAACTTGAGTCTTCAAACACCGTGGAAGCTTGACAAGCATCATTTGAGTCTCCCAAACACCATCTAACTCAGGTGTTTCATGAAAATATCAACTACTTGGCCATAAAGTTCTTATATAACATGATAATCCGAGAAGGAACAAATGGTCTTAGAAGTTTAAAACCTAGATTTCTTCATTCTTCAAACACCGTGGGTGCTTGACAAACATCTATTGACTCTCCCAAACACCATCTAACTCATGTGTTTCATGAAAACATCAACTACTTGTCGTAGAAGTTCTTATAATCCATGATAAACCGAAAAGGAGCAAATGTGCTTATAACTCTTAAACCATGAAAACTTGAGTTTTCAAACACCGTGTAAGCTTGACAAACATCTATTGACTCACCCAAACACCATCTAACTCGTGTGTATCATGAAAACATCAACTACTTGTACTAGAAGTTCTTATAATCCATGGTAAACCGAGAAGGAACAAATGGGCTTATAACTCTTAAGCCATGAAAACTTAAGTCTTCAAACACCGTGGAAGCTTGACAAATATCTATTGACCCTCCCAAACACCATCAAACTCTTGTGTTTCATCAAAACATCAACTACTTGCCGTAGAAGTTCTTATAATCCATGATAAACCGAGAAGGAACAAATGGGCTTATAACTCTTAAACCATGAAAACTTGAGCATTCAGACACCGTGGGTGCTTGAGAAATATCTATTGACTCTCCCAAACACCATCTAACTCATGTGTTTCATGAAAACATCAACTACTTGTCGTAGAAGTTCTTATAATCCATGATAAACCGAGAAGGAACAAATGGGATTATAACTCTCACACCATGAAAACTTGAGCATTCAGACACCGTGGGTGCTTGAGAAATATCTATTGACTCTCCCAAACACCATCTAACTCATGTGTTTCAAGAAAACATCAACTACTTGTCGTAGAAGTTCTTATAATCCATGATAAACCGAGAAGGAACAAATGGGCTTATAACTCTTAAACCATCAAAACTTGAGTCTTCAAACACCGTGGAAACTTGACAAGCATCTATTGACTCTCCCAAACACCATCAAACTCGTGTGTTTCATGAAAACATCAACTACTTGTCGTAGAAGTTCTTATAATCCATGATAAACCGAGAAGGAACAAATGGGCTTATAACTCTTAAACCAAGATTTCTTCATTCTTCAAACACCGTGGGTGCTTCACAAACATCTATTGACTCTCCCAAACACCATCTAACTCATGTGTTTCATGAAAACATCAACTACTTGTCGTAGAAGTTCTTATAATCCATGATAAACCGAAAAGGAGCAAATGGGCTTATAACTCTTAAACCATGAAAACTTGAGTTTTCAAACACCGTGTAAGCTTGACAAACATCTATTGACTCACCCAAACACCATCTAACTCGTGTGTATCATGAAAACATCAACTACTTGTACTAGAAGTTCTTATAATCCATGGTAAACCGAGAAGGAACAAATGGGCTTATAACTCTTAAGCCTAGAAAACTTAAGTCTTCAAACACCGTGGAAGCTTGACAAATATCTATTGACCCTCCCAAACACCATCAAACTCTTGTGTTTCATCAAAACATCAACTACTTGCCGTAGAAGTTCTTATAATCCATGATAAACCGAGAAGGAACAAATGGGCTTATAACTCTTAAACCATGAAAACTTGAGCATTCAGACACCGTGGGTGCTTGAGAAATATCTATTGACTCTCCCAAACACCATCTAACTCATGTGTTTCATGAAAACATCAACTACTTGTCGTAGAAGTTCTTATAATCCATGATAAACCGAGAAGGAACAAATGGGATTATAACTCTCACACCATGAAAACTTGAGCATTCAGACACCGTGGGTGCTTGAGAAATATCTATTGACTCTCCCAAACACCATCTAACTCATGTGTTTCAAGAAAACATCAACTACTTGTCGTAGAAGTTCTTATAATCCATGATAAACCGAGAAGGAACAAATGGGCTTATAACTCTTAAACCATCAAAACTTGAGTCTTCAAACACCGTGGAAACTTGACAAGCATCTATTGACTCTCCCAAACACCATCAAACTCGTGTGTTTCATGAAAACATCAACTACTTGTCGTAGAAGTTCTTATAATCCATGATAAACCGAGAAGGAACAAATGGGCTTATAACTCTTAAACCAAGATTTCTTCATTCTTCAAACACCGTGGGTGCTTCACAAACATCTATTGACTCTCCCAAACACCATCTAACTCATGTGTTTCATGAAAACATCAACTACTTGGCCTAGAAGTTCTTATATACCATGATAAACCGAGAAGGAACAAATGGTCTTAGAAGTCTTAAACCTAGATTTCTTCATTCTTCAAACACCGTGGGTGCTTGACAAACATCTATTGACTCTCCCAAACACCATCTAACTCATGTGTTTCAAGAAAACATCAACTACTTCTCGTAGAAGTTCTTATAATCCATGATAAATCGAGAAGGAACAAATGGACTTATAAATCTTAAACAATGAAAACTTGAGCATTCAGACACCTTGGGTGCTTGAGAAATATATATTGACTCTCCCAAACACCATCTAACTCATGTGTTTCAAGAAAATATCAACTACTTGGCAAAGAAATTCTTATATTCCATGATAACCGAGAAGGAACAAATGGGCTTACAATTCTTAAACCAAGATTTCTTCAGTCATCACTCACCGTGGGTGCATGACAAACATCTATTGACTCTCCCACACACCATCTAACTCATGTGTTTCATGAAAACATCAACTACTTGTCGTAGAAGTTCTTATAATCCATGATAAACCGAGAAGGAACAAATGGGCTTAGAACTCTTAAGCCATGAAAACTTGAGTCTTCAATGACCGTGGAAGATTGACAAACATCTATTGACTCTCCCAAACGCCATCTAACTCATGTGTTTCAAGAAAACATCAACTACATGGCAAAGATGTTCTTATATTCCATGATAAACCGAGAAGGAACAAATGGGCTTATAACTCTTAAACCATGAAAACTTGAGTCTTCAAACACCGTGGAAGCTTGACAAACATCTATTGACTAACCCAAAGACCATCTAACTCGTGTGTTTCATGAAAACATCAACTACTTGTACTAGAAGTTCTTATAATCAATGGTAAACCGAGAAGGAACAAATGGGCTTATAACTCTTAAGCCAATAAAATTTAAGTCTTCAAACACCGTGGAAGCTTGACAAATATCTATTGACCCTCCCAAACACCATCTAACTCTTGTGTGTAATCAAAACATCAACTACTTGTCGTAGAAGTTCTTATAATCCATGATAAACCGAGAAGGAACAAATGGGCTTATAACTCTTAAACCATGAAAACTTGAGCATTCAGACACCGTGGGTGCTTGAGAAATATCTATTGACTCTCCCAAACACCATCTAACTCATGTGTTTCATGAAAACATCAACTACTTGTCGTAGAAGTTCTTGTAATCCATGATAAATCGAGAAGGAACAAATGGGCTTACAACTCTTAAGCCATGAAAACTTGAGTCTTCAAACACCGTGGAAGCTTGACAAACATCTATTGACTCTCCCAAACACCATCTAACTCATGTGTTTCAAGAAAACATCAACTACTTGGCAAAGAAGTTCTTATATTCCATGATAAACCGAGAAGGAACAAATGGGTTTACAAGTCTTAAACCAAGATTTCTTCAGTCATCACTCACCGTGGGTGCTTGAGAAATATCTATTGACTCTCTCAAACACCATCTAACTCATGTGTTTCATGAAAACATCAACTACGTGTCGTAGAAGTTTTTATAATCCATTATAAACCGAGAAGGAACAAATGGGCTTACAAGTCTTAAACCAAGATTTCTTCAGTCATCACTCACCGTGGGTGCTTGAGAAATATCTATTGACTCTCCCAAACACCATCTAACTCATGTGTTTCATGAAAACATCAACTACGTGTCGTAGAAGTTTTTATAATCCATTATAAACCGAGAAGGAACAAATGGGCTTATAACTCTTAAACCATGAAAACTTGAGTCTTCAAACACCGTGGAAGCTTGACAAGCATCATTTGACTCTCCCAAACACCATCTAACTCAGGTGTTTCATGAAAATATCAACTACTTGGCCATGAAGTTCTTATATAACATGATAATCCGAGAAGGAACAAATGGTCTTAGAAGTCTATAACCTAGATTTCTTCATTCTTCAAACACCGTGGGTGCTTGACAAACATCTATTGACTCTCCCAAACACCATCTAACTCATGTGTTTCATGAAAACATCAACTACTTGTACTAGAAGTTCTTATAATCCATGGTAAACCGAGAAGGAACAAATGGGCTTATAACTCTTAAGCCATGAAAACTTAAGTCTTCAAACACCGTGGAAGCTTGACAAATATCTATTGACCCTCCCAAACACCATCAAACTCTTGGGTTTCATCAAAACATCAACTACTTGTCGTAGAAGTTCTAATAATCCATGATAAACCGAGAAGGATCAAATGGGCTTATAACTCTTAAACCAAGAAAACTTGAGCATTCAGACACCGTGGGTGCTTGAGAAATATCTATTGACTCTCCCAAACACCATCTAACTCATGTGTTTCATGAAAACATCAACTACTTGTCGTAGAAGTTCTTATAATCCATGATAAACCGAGAAGGAACAAATGGGCTTATAACTCTTAAACCATGAAAACTTGAGCATTCAGACACCGTGGGTGCTTGAGAAATATCTATTGACTCTCCCAAACACCATCTAACTCATGTGTTTCATGAAAACATCAACTACTTGTCGTAGAAGTTCTTATAATCCATGATAAACCGAGAAGGAACAAATGGGCTTATAACTCTTACACCATGAAAACTTGAGCATTCAGACACCGTGGGTGCTTGAGAAATATCTATTGATTCTCCCAAACACCATCTAACTCATGTGTTTCATGAAAACATCAACTACTTGTCGTAGAAGTTCTTGTAATCCATGATAAATCGAGAAGGAACAAATGGGCTTACAACTCTTAAGCCATGAAAACTTGAGTCTTCAAACACCGTGGAAACTTGACAAACACCTATTGAATCTCCCAAACACCATCTAACTCATGGGTTTCAAGAAAACATCAACTACTTGGCAAAGAAGTTCTTATATTCCATGATAAACCGAGAAGGAACAAATGGGCTTACAAGTCTTAAACCAAGATTTCTTCAGTCATCACTCACCGTGGGTGCTTGACAAATATCCATTGACTCTCCCAAACACCATCTAACTCATGTGTTTCATGAAAACATCAACTACTTGGCCTAGAAGTTCTTATATACCATGATAAACCAAGAAGTAACAAATGGTCTTAGAAGTCTTAAACCTAGATTTCTTCATTCTTCAAACACCGTGGGTGCTTGACAAACATCTATTGACTCTCCCAAACACCATCTAACTCATGTGTTTCATGAAAACATCAACTACTTGTCGTAGAAGTTCTTATAATCCGTGATAAACCGAGAAGGAACAAATGGGCTTATAACTCTTAAACCATGAAAACTTGAGCATTCAGACACCTTGGGTGCTTGAGAAATAACTATTGACTCTCCCAAACACCATCTAACTCATGTGTTTCATGCAAACATCAACTACTTGTCGTAGAAGTTCTAATAATCCATGATAAACCGAGAAGGATCAAATGGGCTTATAACTCTTAAACCATGAAAACTTGAGCATTCAGACACCGTGGGGGCTTGAGAAATATCTATTGACTCTCCTAAACACCATCTAACTTATGTGTTTCATGAAAACATCAACTACTTGTCGTAGAAGTTTTTATAATCCATTATAAACCGAGAAGGAACAAATGGGCTTATAACTCTTAAACCATGAAAACTTGAGTCTTCAAACACCGAGGAAGCTTGACAAGCATCATTTGACTCTCCCAAACACCATCTAAATCATGTGTTTCATGAAAACATCAACTACTTGTCGTAGAAGTTCTTATAATCCATGATAAACCGAGAATGAACAAATGGGCTTACAACTCTTAAGCCATGAAAACTTGAGTCTTCAAACACCGTGGAAGCTTGACAAACATCTATTGACTCTCCCAAACACCATCTAACTCATGTGTTTCAAGAAAACATCAACTACTTGGCAAAGAAGTTCTTATATTCCATGATAAACCGAGAAGGAACAAATGGGTTTACAAGTCTTAAACCAAGATTTCTTCAGTCATCACTCACCGTGGGTGCTTGAGAAATATCTATTGACTCTCCCAAACACCATCTAACTCATGTGTTTCATGAAAACATCAACTACGTGTCGTAGAAGTTTTTATAATCCATTATAAACCGAGAAGGAACAAATGGGCTTACAAGTCTTAAACCAAGATTTCTTCAGTCATCACTCACCGTGGGTGCTTGAGAAATATCTATTGACTCTCCCAAACACCATCTAACTCATGTGTTTCATGAAAACATCAACTACGTGTCGTAGAAGTTTTTATAATCCATTATAAACCGAGAAGGAACAAATGGGCTTATAACTCTTAAACCATGAAAACTTGAGTCTTCAAACACCGTGGAAGCTTGACAAGCATCATTTGACTCTCCCAAACACCATCTAACTCAGGTGTTTCATGAAAATATCAACTACTTGGCCATGAAGTTCTTATATAACATGATAATCCGAGAAGGAACAAATGGTCTTAGAAGTTTAAAACCTAGATTTCTTCATTCTTCAAACACCGTGGGTGCTTGACAAACATCTATTGACTCTCCCAAACACCATCTAACTCATGTGTTTCATGAAAACATCAACTACTTGTACTAGAAGTTCTTATAATCCATGGTAAACCGAGAAGGAACAAATGGGCTTATAACTC
>JALBWW010000084.1:0-50000 GCA_023212625.1 Styphnolobium japonicum
TTAAGCCATGAAAACTTAAGTCTTCAAACACCGTGGAAGCTTGACAAATATCTATTGACCCTCCCAAACACCATCAAACTCTTGAGTTTCATCAAAACATCAACTACTTGCCGTAGAAGTTCTTATAATCCATGATAAACCGAGAAGGAACAAATGGGCTTATAACTCTTAAACCATGAAAACTTGAGCATTCAGACACCGTGGGTGCTTGAGAAATATCTATTGACTCTCCCAAACACCATCTAACTCATGTGTTTCATGAAAACATCAACTACTTGTCGTAGAAGTTCTTATAATCCATGATAAACCGAGAAGGAACAAATGGGCTTATAACTCTTAAACCATGAAAACTTGAGCATTCAGACACAGTGGGTGCTTGAGAAATATCTATTGACTCTCCCAAACACCATCTAACTCATGTGTTTCATGAAAACATCAACTACTTGTCGTAGAAGTTCTTATAATCCATGATAAACCGAGAAGGAACAAATGGGCTTATAACTCTTACACCATGAAAACTTGAGCATTCAGACACCGTGGGTGCTTGAGAAATATCTATTGATTCTCCCAAACACCATCTAACTCATGTGTTTCATGAAAACATCAACTACTTGTCGTAGAAGTTCTTGTAATCCATGATAAATCGAGAAGGAACAAATGGGCTTACAACTCTTAAGCCATGAAAACTTGAGTCTTCAAACACCGTGGAAACTTGACAAACATCTATTGAATCTCCCAAACACCATCTAACTCATGGGTTTCAAGAAAACATCAACTACTTGGCAAAGAAGTTCTTATATTCCATGATAAACCGAGAAGGAACAAATGGGCTTACAAGTCTTAAACCAAGATTTCTTCAGTCATCACTCACCGTGGGTGCTTGACAAATATCCATTGACTCTCCCAAACACCATCTAACTCATGTGTTTCATGAAAACATCAACTACTTGGCCTAGAAGTTCTTATATACCATGATAAACCAAGAAGGAACAAATGGTCTTAGAAGTCTTAAACCTAGATTTCTTCATTCTTCAAACACCGTGGGTGCTTGACAAACATCTATTGACTCTCCCAAACACCATCTAACTCATGTGTTTCATGAAAACATCAACTACTTGTCGTAGAAGTTCTTATAATCCGTGATAAACCGAGAAGGAACAAATGGGCTTATAACTCTTAAACCATGAAAACTTGAGCATTCAGACACCTTGGGTGCTTGAGAAATAACTATTGACTCTCCCAAACACCATCTAACTCATGTGTTTCATGCAAACATCAACTACTTGTCGTAGAAGTTCTAATAATCCATGATAAACCGAGAAGGATCAAATGGGCTTATAACTCTTAAACCATGAAAACTTGAGCATTCAGACACCGTGGGTGCTTGAGAAATATCTATTGACTCTCCTAAACACCATCTAACTCATGTGTTTCATGAAAACATCAACTACTTGTCGTAGAAGTTTTTATAATCCATTATAAACCGAGAAGGAACAAATGGGCTTATAACTCTTAAACCATGAAAACTTGAGTCTTCAAACACCGTGGAAGCTTGACAAGCATCATTTGACTCTCCCAAACACCATCTAAATCATGTGTTTCATGAAAACATCAACTACTTGTCGTAGAAGTTCTTATAATCCATGATAAACCGAGAATGAACAAATGGGCTTACAACTCTTAAGCCATGAAAACTTGAGTCTTCAAACACCGTGGAAGCTTGACAAACATCTATTGACTCTCCCAAACACCATCTAACTCATCTGTTTCAAGAAAACATCAACTACTTGGCAAAGAAGTTCTTATATTCCATGATAAACCGAGAAGGAACAAATGGGTTTACAAGTCTTAAACCAAGATTTCTTCAGTCATCACTCACCGTAGGTGCTTGAGAAATATCTATTGACTCTCCCAAACACCATCTAACTCATGTGTTTCATGAAAACATCAACTACGTGTCGTAGAAGTTTTTATAATCCATTATAAACCGAGAAGGAACAAATGGGCTTATAACTCTTAAACCATGAAAACTTGAGTCTTCAAACACCGTGGAAGCTTGACAAGCATCATTTGACTCTCCCAAACACCATCTAACTCAGGTGTTTCATGAAAATATCAACTACTTGGCCATGAAGTTCTTATATAACATGATAATCCGAGAAGGAACAAATGGTCTTAGAAGTCTATAACCTAGATTTCTTCATTCTTCAAACACCGTGGGTGCTTGACAAACATCTATTGACTCTCCCAAACACCATCTAACTCATGTGTTTCATGAAAACATCAACTACTTGTCGTAGAAGTTCTTATAATCCATGATAAACCGAAAAGGAGCAAATGTGCTTATAACTCTTAAACCATGAAAACTTGAGTTTTCAAACACCGTGTAAGCTTGACAAACATCTATTGACTCACCCAAACACCATCTAACTCGCGTGTATCATGAAAACATCAACTACTTGTACTAGAAGTTCTTATAATCCATGGTAAACCGCGAAGGAACAAATGGGCTTATAACTCTTAAGCCATGAAAACTTAAGTCTTCAAACACCGTGGAAGCTTGACAAATATCTATTGACCCTCCCAAACACCATCAAACTCTTGTGTTTCATCAAAACATCAACTACTTGCCGTAGAAGTTCTTATAATCCATGATAAACCGAGAAGGAACAAATGGGCTTATAACTCTTAAACCTTGAAAACTTGAGCATTCAGACACCGTGGGTGCTTGAGAAATATCTATTGACTCTCCCAAACACCATCTAACTCATGTGTTTCATGAAAACAGCCACTACTTCTCGTAGAAGTTCTTATAATCCATGATAAACCGTGAAGGAACAAATGGGCTTATAAATCTTAAACAATGAAAACTTGAGCATTCAGACACCTCGGGTGCTTGAGAAATATCTATTGACTCTCCCAAACACCATCTAACTCATGTGTTTCAAGAAAATATCAACTACTTGGCAAAGAAATTCTTATATTCCATGATAACCGAGAAGGAACAAATGGGCTTACAATTCTTAAACCAAGATTTCTTCAGTCATCACTCACCGTGGGTGCATGACAAACATCTATTGACTCTCCCACACACCATCTAACTCATGTGTTTCATGAAAACATCAACTACTTGTCGTAGAAGTTCTTATAATCCGTGATAAACCGAGAAGGAACAAATGGGCTTATAACTCTTAAACCTTGAAAACTTGAGCATTCAGACACCGTGGGTGCTTGAGAAATATCTATTGACTCTCCCAAACACCATCTAACTCATGTGTTTCATGAAAACAGCAACTACTTCTCGTAGAAGTTCTTATAATCCATGATAAACCGAGAAGGAACAAATGGGCTTATAAATCTTAAACAATGAAAACTTGAGCATTCAGACACCTTGGGTGCTTGAGAAATATCTATTGACTCTCCCAAACACCATCTAACTCATGTGTTTCAAGAAAATATCAACTACTTGGCAAAGAAATTCTTATATTCCATGATAACCGAGAAGGAACAAATGGGCTTACAATTCTTAAACCAAGATTTCTTCAGTCATCACTCACCGTGGGTGCATGACAAACATCTATTGACTCTCCCACACACCATCTAACTCATGTGTTTCATGAAAACATCAACTACTTGTCGTAGAAGTTCTTATAAACCATGATAAACCGAGAAGGAACAAATGGGCTTACAACTCTTAAGCCATGAAAACTTGAGTCTTCAAAGACCGTGGAAGATTGACAAACATCTATTGACTCTCCCAAACGCCATCTAACTCATGTGTTTCAAGAAAACATCAACTACATGGCAAAGATGTTCTTATATTCCATGATAAACCGAGAAGAAACAAATGGGCTTATAACTCTTAAACCATGAAAACTTGAGTCTTCAAACACCGTGGAAGCTTGACAAACATCTATTGACTAACCCAAAGACCATCTAACTCGTGTGTTTCATGAAAACATCAACTACTTGTACTAGAAGTTCTTATAATCCATGGTAAACCGAGAAGGAACAAATGGGCTTATAACTCTTAAGCCATGAAAATTTAAGTCTTCAAACACCGTGGAAGCTTGACAAATATCTATTGACCCTCCCAAACACCATCTAACTCTTGTGTGTCATCAAAACATCAACTACTTGTCCTAGAAGTTCTTATAATCCATGATAAACCGAGAAGGAACAAATGGGCTTATAACTCTTAAACCATGAAAACTTGAGCATTCAGACACCGTGGGTGCTTGAGAAATATCTATTGACTCTCCCAAACACCATCTAACTCATGTGTTTCATGAAAACATCAACTACTTGTCGTAGATGTTCTTGTAATCCATGATAAATCGAGAAGGAACAAATGGGCTTACAACTCTTAAGCCATGAAAACTTGAGTCTTCAAACACCGTGGAAACTTGACAAACATCTATTGAATCTCCCAAACACCATCTAACTCATGGGTTTCAAGAAAACATCAACTACTTGGCAAAGAAGTTCTTATATTCCATGATAAACCGAGAAGGAACAAATGGGCTTACAAGTCTTAAACCAAGATTTCTTCAGTCATCACTCACCGTGGGTGCTTGACAAATATCCATTGACTCTCCCAAACACCATCTAACTCAAGTGTTTCATGAAAACATCAACTACTTGGCCTAGAAGTTCTTATATACCATGATAAACCAAGAAGGAACAAATGGTCTTAGAAGTCTTAAACCTAGATTTCTTCATTCTTCAAACACCGTGGGTGCTTGACAAACATCTATTGACTCTCCCAAACACCATCTAACTCATGTGTTTCAAGAAAATACCAACTACTTGGCAAAGAAATTCTTATATTCCATGATAACCGAGAAGGAACAAGTGGGCTTACAATTCTTAAACCAAGATTTCTTCAGTCATCACTCACCGTGGGTGCATGACAAACATCTATTGACTCTCCCACACACCATCTAACTCATGTGTTTCATGAAAACATCAACTACTTGTCGTAGAAGTTCTTATAATCCATGATAAACCGAGAAGGAACAAATGGGCTTACAACTCTTAAGCCATGAAAACTTGAGTCTTCAAAGACCGTGGAAGATTGACAAACATCTATTGACTCTCCCAAACGCCATCTAACTCATGTGTTTCAAGAAAACATCAACTACATGGCAAAGATGTTCTTATATTCCATGATAAACCGAGAAGGAACAAATGGGCTTATAACTCTTAAACCATGAAAACTTGAGTCTTCAAACACCGTGGAAGCTTGACAAACATCTATTGACTAACCCAAAGACCATCTAACTCGTGTGTTTCATGAAAACATCAACTACTTGTACTAGAAGTTCTTATAATCCATGGTAAACCGAGAAGGAACAAATGGGCTTATAACTCTTAAGCCATGAAAACTTAAGTCTTCAAACACCGTGGAAGCTTGACAAATATCTATTGACCCTCCCAAACACCATCTAACTCTTGTGTGTCATCAAAACATCAACTACTTGTCCTAGAAGTTCTTATAATCCATGATAAACCGAGAAGGAACAAATGGGTTTATAACTCTTAAACCATGAAAACTTGAGCATTCAGACACCGTGGGTGCTTGAGAAATATCTATTGACTCTCCCAAACACCATCTAACTCATGTGTTTCATGAAAACATCAACTACTTGTCGTAGAAGTTCTTGTAATCCATGATAAATCGAGAAGGAACAAATGGGCTTACAACTCTTAAGCCATGAAAACTTGAGTCTTCAAACACCGTGGAAACTTGACAAACATCTATTGAATCTCCCAAACACCATCTAACTCATGGGTTTCAAGAAAACATCAACTACTTGGCAAAGAAGTTCTTATATTCCATGATAAACCGAGAAGGAACAAATGGGCTTACAAGTCTTAAACCAAGATTTCTTCAGTCATCACTCACCGTGGGTGCTTGACAAATATCCATTGACTCTCCCAAACACCATCTAACTCATGTGTTTCATGAAAACATCAACTACTTGGCCTAGAAGTTCTTATATACCATGATAAACCAAGAAGGAACAAATGGTCTTAGAAGTCTTAAACCTAGATTTCTTCATTCTTCAAACACCGTGGGTGCTTGACAAACATCTATTGACTCTCCCAAACACCATCTAACTCATGTGTTTCATGAAAACATCAACTACTTGTCGTAGAAGTTCTTATAATCCGTGATAAACCGAGAAGGAACAAATGGGCTTATAACTCTTAAACCATGAAAACTTGAGCATTCAGACACCTTGGGTGCTTGAGAAATAACTATTGACTCTCCCAAACACCATCTAACTCATGTGTTTCATGCAAACATCAACTACTTGTCGTAGAAGTTCTAATAATCCATGATAAACCGAGAAGGATCAAATGGGCTTATAACTCTTAAACCATGAAAACTTGAGCATTCAGACACCGTGGGTGCTTGAGAAATATCTATTGACTCTCCCAAACACCATCTAACTCATGTGTTTCATGAAAACATCAACTACTTGTCGTAGAAGTTCTTGTAATCCATGATAAATCGAGAAGGCACAAATGGGCTTACAACTCTTAAGCCATGAAAACTTGAGTCTTCAAACACCGTGGAAACTTGACAAACATCTATTGAATCTCCCAAACACCATCTAACTCATGGGTTTCAAGAAAACATCAACTACTTGGCAAAGAAGTTCTTATATTCCATGATAAACCGAGAAGGAACAAATGGGCTTACAAGTCTTAAACCAAGATTTCTTCAGTCATCACTCACCGTGGGTGCTTGACAAATATCCATTGACTCTCCCAAACACCATCTAACTCATGTGTTTCATGAAAACATCAACTACTTGGCCTAGAAGTTCTTATATACCATGATAAACCAAGAAGGAACAAATGGTCTTAGAAGTCTTAAACCTAGATTTCTTCATTCTTCAAACACCGTGGGTGCTTGACAAACATCTATTGACTCTCCCAAACACCATCTAACTCATGTGTTTCATGAAAACATCAACTACTTGTCGTAGAAGTTCTTATAATCCGTGATAAACCGAGAAGGAACAAATGGGCTTATAACTCTTAAACCATGAAAACTTGAGCATTCAGACACCTTGGGTGCTTGAGAAATAACTATTGACTCTCCCAAACAACATCTAACTCATGTGTTTCATGCAAACATCAACTACTTGTCGTAGAAGTTCTAATAATCCATGATAAACCGAGAAGGATCAAATGGGCTTATAACTCTTAAACCATGAAAACTTGAGTCTTCAAACACCGTGGAAGCTTGACAAACATCTATTGACTAACCCAAAGACCATCTAACTCGTGTGTTTCATGAAAACATCAACTACTTGTACTAGAAGTTCTTATAATCCATGGTAAACCGAGAAGGAACAAATGGGCTTATAACTCTTAAGCCATGAAAACTTAAGTCTTCAAACACCGTGGAAGCTTGACAAATATCTATTGACCCTCCCAAACACCATCAAACTCTTGTGTTTCATCAAAACATCAACTACTTGCCGTAGAAGTTCTTATAATCCATGATAAACCGAGAAGGAACAAATGGGCTTATAACTCTTAAACCTTGAAAACTTGAGCATTCAGACACCGTGGGTGCTTGAGAAATATCTATTGACTCTCCCAAACACCATCTAACTCATGTGTTTCATGAAAACAGCCACTACTTCTCGTAGAAGTTCTTATAATCCATGATAAACCGTGAAGGAACAAATGGGCTTATAAATCTTAAACAATGAAAACTTGAGCATTCAGACACCTCGGGTGCTTGAGAAATATCTATTGACTCTCCCAAACACCATCTAACTCATGTGTTTCAAGAAAATATCAACTACTTGGCAAAGAAATTCTTATATTCCATGATAACCGAGAAGGAACAAATGGGCTTACAATTCTTAAACCAAGATTTCTTCAGTCATCACTCACCGTGGGTGCATGACAAACATCTATTGACTCTCCCACACACCATCTAACTCATGTGTTTCATGAAAACATCAACTACTTGTCGTAGAAGTTCTTATAATCCGTGATAAACCGAGAAGGAACAAATGGGCTTATAACTCTTAAACCTTGAAAACTTGAGCATTCAGACACCGTGGGTGCTTGAGAAATATCTATTGACTCTCCCAAACACCATCTAACTCATGTGTTTCATGAAAACAGCCACTACTTCTCGTAGAAGTTCTTATAATCCATGATAAACCGAGAAGGAACAAATGGGCTTATAAATCTTAAACAATGAAAACTTGAGCATTCAGACACCTTGGGTGCTTGAGAAATATCTATTGACTCTCCCAAACACCATCTAACTCATGTGTTTCAAGAAAATATCAACTACTTGGCAAAGAAATTCTTATATTCCATGATAACCGAGAAGGAACAAATGGGCTTACAATTCTTAAACCAAGATTTCTTCAGTCATCACTCACCGTGGGTGCATGACAAACATCTATTGACTCTCCCACACACCATCTAACTCATGTGTTTCATGAAAACATCAACTACTTGTCGTAGAAGTTCTTATAAACCATGATAAACCGAGAAGGAACAAATGGGCTTACAACTCTTAAGCCATGAAAACTTGAGTCTTCAAAGACCGTGGAAGATTGACAAACATCTATTGACTCTCCCAAACGCCATCTAACTCATGTGTTTCAAGAAAACATCAACTACATGGCAAAGATGTTCTTATATTCCATGATAAACCGAGAAGAAACAAATGGGCTTATAACTCTTAAACCATGAAAACTTGAGTCTTCAAACACCGTGGAAGCTTGACAAACATCTATTGACTAACCCAAAGACCATCTAACTCGTGTGTTTCATGAAAACATCAACTACTTGTACTAGAAGTTCTTATAATCCATGGTAAACCGAGAAGGAACAAATGGGCTTATAACTCTTAAGCCATGAAAATTTAAGTCTTCAAACACCGTGGAAGCTTGACAAATATCTATTGACCCTCCCAAACACCATCTAACTCTTGTGTGTCATCAAAACATCAACTACTTGTCCTAGAAGTTCTTATAATCCATGATAAACCGAGAAGGAACAAATGGGCTTATAACTCTTAAACCATGAAAACTTGAGCATTCGGACACCGTGGGTGCTTGAGAAATATCTATTGACTCTCCCAAACACCATCTAACTCATGTGTTTCATGAAAACATCAACTACTTGTCGTAGATGTTCTTGTAATCCATGATAAATCGAGAAGGAACAAATGGGCTTACAACTCTTAAGCCATGAAAACTTGAGTCTTCAAACACCGTGGAAACTTGACAAACATCTATTGAATCTCCCAAACACCATCTAACTCATGGGTTTCAAGAAAACATCAACTACTTGGCAAAGAAGTTCTTATATTCCATGATAAACCGAGAAGGAACAAATGGGCTTACAAGTCTTAAACCAAGATTTCTTCAGTCATCACTCACCGTGGGTGCTTGACAAATATCCATTGACTCTCCCAAACACCATCTAACTCAAGTGTTTCATGAAAACATCAACTACTTGGCCTAGAAGTTCTTATATACCATGATAAACCAAGAAGGAACAAATGGTCTTAGAAGTCTTAAACCTAGATTTCTTCATTCTTCAAACACCGTGGGTGCTTGACAAACATCTATTGACTCTCCCAAACACCATCTAACTCATGTGTTTCAAGAAAATACCAACTACTTGGCAAAGAAATTCTTATATTCCATGATAACCGAGAAGGAACAAGTGGGCTTACAATTCTTAAACCAAGATTTCTTCAGTCATCACTCACCGTGGGTGCATGACAAACATCTATTGACTCTCCCACACACCATCTAACTCATGTGTTTCATGAAAACATCAACTACTTGTCGTAGAAGTTCTTATAATCCATGATAAACCGAGAAGGAACAAATGGGCTTACAACTCTTAAGCCATGAAAACTTGAGTCTTCAAAGACCGTGGAAGATTGACAAACATCTATTGACTCTCCCAAACGCCATCTAACTCATGTGTTTCAAGAAAACATCAACTACATGGCAAAGATGTTCTTATATTCCATGATAAACCGAGAAGGAACAAATGGGCTTATAACTCTTAAACCATGAAAACTTGAGTCTTCAAACACCGTGGAAGCTTGACAAACATCTATTGACTAACCCAAAGACCATCTAACTCGTGTGTTTCATGAAAACATCAACTACTTGTACTAGAAGTTCTTATAATCCATGGTAAACCGAGAAGGAACAAATGGGCTTATAACTCTTAAGCCATGAAAACTTAAGTCTTCAAACACCGTGGAAGCTTGACAAATATCTATTGACCCTCCCAAACACCATCTAACTCTTGTGTGTCATCAAAACATCAACTACTTGTCCTAGAAGTTCTTATAATCCATGATAAACCGAGAAGGAACAAATGGGCTTATAACTCTTAAACCATGAAAACTTGAGCATTCAGACACCGTGGGTGCTTGAGAAATATCTATTGACTCTCCCAAACACCATCTAACTCATGTGTTTCATGAAAACATCAACTACTTGTCGTAGAAGTTCTTGTAATCCATGATAAATCGAGAAGGAACAAATGGGCTTACAACTCTTAAGCCATGAAAACTTGAGTCTTCAAACACCGTGGAAACTTGACAAACATCTATTGAATCTCCCAAACACCATCTAACTCATGGGTTTCAAGAAAACATCAACTACTTGGCAAAGAAGTTCTTATATTCCATGATAAACCGAGAAGGAACAAATGGGCTTACAAGTCTTAAACCAAGATTTCTTCAATCATCACTCACCGTGGGTGCTTGACAAATATCCATTGACTCTCCCAAACACCATCTAACTCATGTGTTTCATGAAAACATCAACTACTTGGCCTAGAAGTTCTTATATACCATGATAAACCAAGAAGGAACAAATGGTCTTAGAAGTCTTAAACCTAGATTTCTTCATTCTTCAAACACCGTGGGTGCTTGACAAACATCTATTGACTCTCCCAAACACCATCTAACTCATGTGTTTCATGAAAACATCAACTACTTGTCGTAGAAGTTCTTATAATCCGTGATAAACCGAGAAGGAACAAATGGGCTTATAACTCTTAAACCATGAAAACTTGAGCATTCAGACACCTTGGGTGCTTGAGAAATAACTATTGACTCTCCCAAACACCATCTAACTCATGTGTTTCATGCAAACATCAACTACTTGTCGTAGAAGTTCTAATAATCCATGATAAACCGAGAAGGATCAAATGGGCTTATAACTCTTAAACCATGAAAACTTGAGCATTCAGACACGTGGGTGCTTGAGAAATATCTATTGACTCTCCCAAACACCATCTAACTCATGTGTTTCATGAAAACATCAACTACTTGTCGTAGAAGTTCTTGTAATCCATGATAAATCGAGAAGGCACAAATGGGCTTACAACTCTTAAGCCATGAAAACTTGAGTCTTCAAACACCGTGGAAACTTGACAAACATCTATTGAATCTCCCAAACACCATCTAACTCATGGGTTTCAAGAAAACATCAACTACTTGGCAAAGAAGTTCTTATATTCCATGATAAACCGAGAAGGAACAAATGGGCTTACAAGTCTTAAACCAAGATTTCTTCAGTCATCACTCACCGTGGGTGCTTGACAAATATCCATTGACTCTCCCAAACACCATCTAACTCATGTGTTTCATGAAAACATCAACTACTTGGCCTAGAAGTTCTTATATACCATGATAAACCAAGAAGGAACAAATGGTCTTAGAAGTCTTAAACCTAGATTTCTTCATTCTTCAAACACCGTGGGTGCTTGACAAACATCTATTGACTCTCCCAAACACCATCTAACTCATGTGTTTCATGAAAACATCAACTACTTGTCGTAGAAGTTCTTATAATCCGTGATAAACCGAGAAGGAACAAATGGGCTTATAACTCTTAAACCATGAAAACTTGAGCATTCAGACACCTTGGGTGCTTGAGAAATAACTATTGACTCTCCCAAACAACATCTAACTCATGTGTTTCATGCAAACATCAACTACTTGTCGTAGAAGTTCTAATAATCCATGATAAACCGAGAAGGATCAAATGGGCTTATAACTCTTAAACCATGAAAACTTGAGCATTCAGACACCGTGGGTGCTTGAGAAATATCTATTGACTCTCCTAAACACCATCTAACTTATGTGTTTCATGAAAACATCAACTACTTGTCGTAGAAGTTTTTATAATCCATTATAAACCGAGAAGGAACAAATGGGCTTATAACTCTTAAACCATGAAAACTTGAGTCTTCAAACACCGTGGAAGCTTGACAAGCATCTTTTGACTCTCCCAAACACCATCTAACTCATGTGTTTCAAGAAAACATCAACTACTTGGCAAAGAAGTTCTTATATTCCATGATAAACCGAGAAGGAACAAATGGGTTTACAAGTCTTAAACCAAGATTTCTTCAGTCATCACTCACCGTAGGTGCTTGAGAAATATCTATTGACTCTCCCAAACACCATCTAACTCATGTGTTTCATGAAAACATCAACTACGTGTCGTAGAAGTTTTTATAATCCATTATAAACCGAGAAGGAACAAATGGGCTTATAACTCTTAAACCATGAAAACTTGAGTCTTCAAACACCGTGGAAGCATGACAAGCATCATTTGACTCTCCCAAACACCATCTAACTCAGGTGATTCATGAAAATATCAACTACTTGGTCATGAAGTTCTTATATAACATGATAATCCGAGAAGGAACAAATGGTCTTAGAAGTCTCAAACCTAGATTTCTTCATTCTTCAAACACCGTGGGTGCTTGACAAACATCTATTGACTCTCCCAAACACCATCTAACTCATGTGTTTCATGAAAACATCAACTACTTGTACTAGAATTTCTTATATTGCATGATAAACCGAGAAGGAACAAATGGGCTTATAACTCTTAAGCCATGAAAACTTAAGTCTTCAAACACCGTGGAAGCTTGACAAATATCTATTGACCCTCCCAAACACCATCAAACTCTTGTGTTTCATCAAAACATCAACTACTTGCCGTAGAAGTTCTTATAATCCATGATAAACCGAGAAGGAACAAATGGGCTTATACCTCTTAAACCTTGAAAACTTGAGCATTCAGACACCGTGGGTGCTTGAGAAATATCTATTGACTCTCCCAAACACCATCTAACTCATGTGTTTCATGAAAACATCAACTACTTGTCGTAGAAGTTCTTATAATCCATGATAAACCGAGAAGGAACAAATGGGATTATAACTCTTACACCATGAAAACTTGAGCATTCAGACACCGTGGGTGCTTGAGAAATATCTATTGACTCTCCCAAACACCATCTAACTCATGTGTTTCAAGAAAACATCAACTACTTGTCGTAGAACTTCTTATAATCCATGATAAACCGAGAAGGAACAAATGGGCTTATAACTCTTAAACCATGAAAACTTGAGTCTTCAAACACCGTGGAAACTTGACAAGCATCTATTGACTCTCCCAAACACCATCAAACTCGTGTGTTTCATGAAAACATCAACTACTTGTCGTAGAAGTTCTTATAATCCATGATAAACCGAGAAGGAACAAATGGGCTTATAACTCTTAAACCAAGATTTCTTCATTCTTCAAACACCGTGGGTGCTTCACAAACATCTATTGACTCTCCCAAACACCATCTAACTCATGTCTTTCATGAAAACATCAACTACTTGGCCTAGAAGTTCTTATATACCATGATAAACCGAGAAGGAACAAATGGTCTTAGAAGTCTTAAACCTAGATTTCTTCATTCTTCAAACACCGTGGGTGCTTGACAAACATCTATTGACTCTCCCAAACACCATCTAACTCATGTGTTTCAAGAAAACATCAACTACTTCTCGTAGAAGTTCTTATAATCCATGATAAACCGAGAAGGAACAAATGGGCTTATAAATCTTAAACAATGAAAACTTGAGCATTCAGACACCTTGGGTGCTTGAGAAATATCTATTGACTCTCCCAAACACCATCTAACTCATGTGTTTCAAGAAAGTATCAACTACTTGGCAAAGAAATTCTTATATTCCATGATAACCGAGAAGGAACAAATGCGCTCACAATTCTTAAACCAAGATTTCTTCAGTCATCACTCACCGTGGGTGCATGACAAACATCTATTGACTCTCCCAAACACCATCTAACTCATGTGTTTCATGAAAACTTCAACTACTTGTCGTAGAAGTTCTTATAATCCATGATAAACCGAGAAGGAACAAATGGGCTTACAACTCTTAAGCCATGAAAACTTGAGTCTTCAAAGACCGTGGAAGATTGACAAACATCTATTGACTCTCCCAAACGCCATCTAACTCATGTGTTTCAAGAAAACATCAACTACATGGCAAAGATGTTCTTATATTCCATGATAAACCGAGAAGGAACAAATGGGCTTACAATTCTTAAACCAAGATTTCTTCAGTCATCACTCACCGTGGGTGCATGACAAACATCTATTGACTCTCCCAAACACCATCTAACTCGTATGTTTCATGAAAACATCAAGTACTTGTCCTAGAAGTTCTTATAATCAATGATAAACCGAGAAGGAACGAATGGGCTTATAACTCTTAAGCCATGAAAACTTGAGTCTTCAAACACCGTGGAAGCTTGACAAGCGTCTATTGACTCTCCCAAACACCATCAAACTCATGTGTTTCATGAAAACATCAACTACTTGGCAAAGAAGTTCTTATATTCCATGATAAACCGAGAAGGATCAAAAGGGCTTATAACTCTTAAGCCATGAAAACTTCAATCTTCAAACACCGTGGAAGCTTAACAAACATCTATTGACTCTCCCAAACACCATCTAACTCATGTGTTTCATGAAAACATCAACTACTTGTACTAGAAGTTCTTATAATCCATGGTAAACGGAGAAGGAACAAATGGGCTTATAACTCTTAAACCATGAAATCTTGAGCATTCAGACACCTTGGGTGCTTAAGAAATATCTATTGATTCCCCCAAACACCATCTAACTCATGTGTTTCAAGAAAACATCAACTACTTGCAAAGAAGTTCTTATATTCCATGATAAACCGAGAAGGAACAAATGGGCTTACAAGTCTTAAACCAAGATTTCTTCAGTCATCACTCACCGTGGGTGGTTGACAAATATCCATTGACTCTCCCAAACACCATCTAACTCGTATGTTTCATGAAAACATCAAGTATTTGTCCTAGAAGTTCTTATTATCAATGATAAACCGAGAAGGAACAAATGGGCTTATAACTCTCAAGCCTTGAAAACTTCAGTCTTCAAACACCGTGGAAGCTTAACAAACATCTATTGACTCTCCCAAACACCATCTAACTCATGTGTTTCATGAAAACATCAACTACTTGTACTAGAAGTTCTTATAATCCATGGTAAACCGAGAAGGAACAAATGGGCTTATAACTCTTAAACCATGAAATCTTGAGCATTCAGACACCGTGGTTGCTTGAGAAATATCTATTGACTCTCCCAAACTCCATCTAACTCATGTGTTTCTTGAAAACATCAACGACTTGTCCTAGAAGTTCTTATAATCCATGATAAACCGAGAAGGAACAAATGGGCTTATAACTCTTAAACCATGAAAACTTGAGTCATCAAACACCGTGGAAGCTTGACAAACATCTATTGACTCACCCAAACACCATCTAACTCGTGTGTTTCATGAAAACGTCAACTACTTGTACTAGAAGTTCTTATAATCCATGGTAACCCGAGAAGGAACAAATGGGCTTATAACTCTTAAGCCATGAAAACTTAAGTCTTCAAACACCGTGGAAGATTGACAAATATCTATTGACCCTCCCAAACACCATCTAACTCTTGTGTGTCATCAAAACATCAACTACTTGTCCTAGAAGTTCTTCTAATCCATGATAAACCGAGAAGGAACAAATGGGCTTATAACTCTTAAACCATGAAAACTTGAGTCTTCAAACACCGTGGAAGCTTAACAAGCATCATTTGACTCTCCCAAACACCATCTAAATCATGTGTTTCATGAAAACATCAACTACTTGTCGTAGAAGTTCTTATAATCCATGATAAACCGAGAATGAACAAATGGGCTTACAACTCTTAAGCCATGAAAACTTGAGTCTTCAAACACCGTGGAAGCTTGACAAACATCTATTGACTCTCCCAAACACCATCTAACTCATCTGTTTCAAGAAAACATCAACTACTTGGCAAAGAAGTTCTTATATTCCATGATAAACCGAGAAGGAACAAATGGGTTTACAAGTCTTAAACCAAGATTTCTTCAGTCATCACTCACCGTAGGTGCTTGAGAAATATCTATTGACTCTCCCAAACACCATCTAACTCATGTGTTTCATGAAAACATCAACTACGTGTCGTAGAAGTTTTTATAATCCATTATAAACCGAGAAGGAACAAATGGGCTTATAACTCTTAAACCATGAAAAATTGAGTCTTCAAACACCGTGGAAGCTTGACAAGCATCATTTGACTCTCCCAAACACCATCTAACTCAGGTGATTCATGAAAATATCAACTACTTGGCCATGAAGTTCTTATATAACATGATAATCCGAGAAGGAACAAATGGTCTTAGAAGTCTAAAACCTAGATTTCTTCATTCTTCAAACACCGTGGGTGCTTGACAAACATCTATTGACTCTCCCAAACACCATCTAACTCATGTGTTTCATGAAAACATCAACTACTTGTCGTAGAAGTTCTTATAATCCATGATAAACCGAAATGGAGCAAATGGGCTTATAACTGTTGAACCATGAAAACTTGAGTTTTCAAACACCGTGTAAGCTTGACAAACATCTATTGACTCAACCAAACACCATCTAACTCGCGTGTATCATGAAAACATCAACTACTTGTACTAGAAGTTCTTATAATCCATGGTAAACCGCGAAGGAACAAATGGGCTTATAACTCTTAAGCAATGAAAACTTGAGCATTCAGACACCTTGGGTGCTTGAGAAATATCTATTGACTCTCCCAAACACCATCTAACTCATGTGTTTCAAGAAAATATCAACTACTTGGCAAAGAAATTCTTATATTCCATGATAACCGAGAAGGAACAAATGGGCTTACAATTCTTAAACCAAGATTTCTTCAGTCATCACTCACCGTGGGTGCATGACAAACATCTATTGACTCTCCCACACACCATCTAACTCATGTGTTTCATGAAAACATCAACTACTTGTCGTAGAAGTTCTTATAATCCGTGATAAACCGAGAAGGAACAAATGGGCTTATAACTCTTAAACCTTGAAAACTTGAGCATTCAGACACCGTGGGTGCTTGAGAAATATCTATTGACTCTCCCAAACACCATCTAACTCATGTGTTTCATGAAAACAGCCACTACTTCTCGTAGAAGTTCTTATAATCCATGATAAACCGAGAAGGAACAAATGGGCTTATAAATCTTAAACAATGAAAACGTGAGCATTCAGACACCTTGGGTGCTTGAGAAATATCTATTGACTCTCCCAAACACCATCTAACTCATGTGTTTCAAGAAAATATCAACTACTTGGCAAAGAAATTCTTATATTCCATGATAACCGAGAAGGAACAAATGGGCTTACAATTCTTAAACCAAGATTTCTTCAGTCATCACTCACCGTGGGTGCATGACAAACATCTATTGACTCTCCCACACACCATCTAACTCATGTGTTTCATGACAACATCAACTACTTGTCGTAGAAGTTCTTATAATCCATGATAAACCGAGAAGGAACAAATGGGCTTACAACTCTTAAGCCATGAAAACTTGAGTCTTCAAAGACCGTGGAAGATTGACAAACATCTATTGACTCTCCCAAACGCCATCTAACTCATGTGTTTCAAGAAAACATCAACTACATGGCAAAGATGTTCTTATATTCCATGATAAACCGAGAAGAAACAAATGGGCTTATAACTCTTAAACCATGAAAACTTGAGTCTTCAAACACCGTGGAAGCTTGACAAACATCTATTGACTAACCCAAAGACCATCTAACTCGTGTGTTTCATGAAAACATCAACTACTTGTACTAGAAGTTCTTATAATCCATGGTAAACCGAGAAGGAACAAATGGGCTTATAACTCTTAAGCCATGAAAATTTAAGTCTTCAAACACCGTGGAAGCTTGACAAATATCTATTGACCCTCCCAAACACCATCTAACTCTTGTGTGTCATCAAAACATCAACTACTTGTCCTAGAAGTTCTTATAATCCATGATAAACCGAGAAGGAACAAATGGGCTTATAACTCTTAAACCATGAAAACTTGAGCATTCAGACACCGTGGGTGCTTGAGAAATATCTATTGACTCTCCCAAACACCATCTAACTCATGTGTTTCATGAAAACATCAACTACTTGTCGTAGAAGTTCTTGTAATCCATGATAAATCGAGAAGGAACAAATGGGCTTACAACTCTTAAGCCATGAAAACTTGAGTCTTCAAACACCGTGGAAACTTGACAAACATCTATTGAATCTCCCAAACACCATCTAACTCATGGGTTTCAAGAAAACATCAACTACTTGGCAAAGAAGTTCTTATATTCCATGATAAACCGAGAAGGAACAAATGGGCTTACAAGTCTTAAACCAAGATTTCTTCAGTCATCACTCACCGTGGGTGCTTGACAAATATCCATTGACTCTCCCAAACACCATCTAACTCATGTGTTTCATGAAAACATCAACTACTTGGCCTAGAAGTTCTTATATACCATGATAAACCAAGAAGGAACAAATGGTCTTAGAAGTCTTAAACCTAGATTTCTTCATTCTTCAAACACCGTGGGTGCTTGACAAACATCTATTGACTCTCCCAAACACCATCTAACTCATGTGTTTCAAGAAAATACCAACTACTTGGCAAAGAAATTCTTATATTCCATGATAACCGAGAAGGAACAAATGGGCTTACAATTCTTAAACCAAGATTTCTTCAGTCATCACTCACCGTGGGTGCATGACAAACATCTATTGACTCTCCCACACACCATCTAACTCATGTGTTTCATGAAAACATCAACTACTTGTCGTAGAAGTTCTTATAATCCATGATAAACCGAGAAGGAACAAATGGGCTTACAACTCTTAAGCCATGAAAACTTGAGTCTTCAAACACCGTGGAAGATTGACAAACATCTATTGACTCTCCCAAACGCCATCTAACTCATGTGTTTCAAGAAAACATCAACTACATGGCAAAGATGTTCTTATATTCCATGATAAACCGAGAAGGAACAAATGGGCTTATAACTCTTAAACCATGAAAACTTGAGTCTTCAAACACCGTGGAAGCTTGACAAACATCTATTGAGTAACCCAAAGACCATCTAACTCGTGTGTTTCATGAAAACATCAACTAATGGTACTAGAAGTTCTTATAATCCATGGTAAACCGAGAAGGAACAAATGGGCTTATAACTCTTAAGCCATGAAAATTTAAGTCTTCAAACACCGTGGAAGCTTGACAAATATCTATTGACCCTCCCAAACACCATCTAACTCTTGTGTGTCATCAAAACATCAACTACTTGTCCTAGAAGTTCTTATAATCCATGATAAACCGAGAAGGAACAAATGGGCTTATAACTCTTAAACCATGAAAACTTGAGCATTCAGACACCGTGGGTGCTTGAGAAATATCTATTGACTCTCCCAAACACCATCTAACTCATGTGTTTCATGAAAACATCAACTACTTGTCGTAGAAGTTCTTGTAATCCATGATAAATCGAGAAGGAACAAATGGGCTTACAACTCTTAAGCCATGAAAACTTGAGTCTTCAAACACCGTGGAAACTTGACAAACATCTATTGAATCTCCCAAACACCATCAAACTCGTGTGTTTCAAGAAAACATCAACTACTTGGCAAAGAAGTTCTTATATTCCATGATAAACCGAGAAGGAACAAATGGGCTTACAAGTCTTAAACCAAGATTTCTTCAGTCATCACTCACCGTGGGTGCTTGACAAATATCCATTGACTCTCCCAAACACCATCTAACTCATGTGTTTCATGAAAACATCAACTACTTGGCCTAGAAGTTCTTATATACCATGATAAACCAAGAAGGAACAAATGGTCTTAGAAGTCTTAAACCTAGATTTCTTCATTCTTCAAACACCGTGGGTGCTTGACAAACATCTATTGACTCTCCCAAACACCATCTAACTCATGTGTTTCATGAAAACATCAACTACTTGTCGTAGAAGTTCTTATAATCCATGATAAACCGAGAAGGAACAAATGGGCTTATAACTCTTAAACCATGAAAACTTGAGCATTCAGACACCTTGGGTGCTTGAGAAATAACTATTGACTCTCCCAAACACCATCTAACTCATGTGTTTCATGCAAACATCAACTACTTGTCGTAGAAGTTCTAATAATCCATGATAAACCGAGAAGGATCAAATGGGCTTATAACTCTTAAACCATGAAAACTTGAGCATTCAGACACCGTGGGTGCTTGAGAAATATCTATTGACTCTCCCAAACACCATCTAACTCATGTGTTTCATGAAAACATCAACTACTTGTCGTAGAAGTTCTTATAATCCATGATAAACCGAGAAGGAACAAATGGGATTATAACTCTTACACCATGAAAACTTGAGCATTCAGACACCGTGGGTGCTTGAGAAATATCTATTGACTCTCCCAAACACCATCTAACTCATGTGTTTCAAGAAAACATCAACTACTTGTCGTAGAAGTTCTTATAATCCATGATAAACCGAGAAGGAACAAATGGGCTTATAACTCTTAAACCATGAAAACTTGAGTCTTCAAACACCGTGGAAGCTTGACAAGCATCATTTGACTCTCCCAAACACCATCTAACTCATGTGTTTCATGAAAACATCAACTACTTGGCCTAGAAGTTCTTATATACCATGATAAACCATGAAGGAACAAATGGTCTTAGAAGTCTTAAACCTAGATTTCTTCATTCTTCAAACACCGTGGGTGCTTGACAAACATCTATTGACTCTCCCAAACACCATCTAACTCATGTGTTTCATGAAAACATCAACTACTTGTCGTAGAAGTTCTTATAATCCATGATAAACCGAGAAGGAACAAATGGGCTTATAACTCTTAAACCATGAAAACTTGAGCATTCAGACACCTTGGGTGCTTGAGAAATAACTATTGACTCTCCCAAACAACATCTAACTCATGTGTTTCATGCAAACATCAACTACTTGTCGTAGAAGTTCTAATAATCCATGATAAACCGAGAAGGATCAAATGGGCTTATAACTCTTAAACCATGAAAACTTGAGCATTCAGACACCGTGGGTGCTTGAGAAATATCTATTGACTCTCCTAAACACCATCTAACTCATGTGTTTCATGAAAACATCAACTACTTGTCGTAGAAGTTTTTATAATCCATTATAAACCGAGAAGGAACAAATGGGCTTATAACTCTTAAACCATGAAAACTTGAGTCTTCAAACACCGTGGAAGCTTGACAAGCATCATTTGACTCTCCCAAACACCATCTAACTCATGTGTTTCATGAAAACATCAACTACTTGTCGTAGAAGTTCTTATAATCCATGATAAACCGAGAATGAACAAATGGGCTTACAACTCTTAAGCCATGAAAACTTGAGTCTTCAAACACCGTGGAAGCTTGACAAACATCTATTGACTCTCCCAAACACCATCTAACTCATGTGTTTCAAGAAAACATCAACTACTTGGCAAAGAAGTTCTTATATTCCATGATAAACCGAGAAGGAACAAATGGGTTTACAAGTCTTAAACCAAGATTTCTTCAGTCATCACTCACCGTAGGTGCTTGAGAAATATCTATTGACTCTCCCAAACACCATCTAACTCATGTGTTTCATGAAAACATCAACTACGTGTCGTAGAAGTTTTTATAATCCATTATAAACCGAGAAGGAACAAATGGGCTTATAACTCTTAAACCATGAAAACTTGAGTCTTCAAACACCGTGGAAGCTTGACAAGCATCATTTGACTCTCCCAAACACCATCTAACTCAGGTGTTTCATGAAAATATCAACTACTTGGCCATGAAGTTCTTATATAACATGATAATCCGAGAAGGAACAAATGGTCTTAGAAGTCTAAAACCTAGATTTCTTCATTCTTCAAACACCGTGGGTGCTTGACAAACATCTATTGACTCTCCCAAACACCATCTAACTCATGTGTTTCATGAAAACATCAACTACTTGTCGTAGAAGTTCTTATAATCCATGATAAACCGAAAAGGAGCAAATGTGCTTATAACTCTTAAACCATGAAAACTTGAGTTTTCAAACACCGTGTAAGCTTGACAAACATCTATTGACTCACCCAAACACCATCTAACTCGTGTGTATCATGAAAACATCAACTACTTGTACTAGAAGTTCTTATAATCCATGGTAAACCGAGAAGGAACAAATGGGCTTATAACTCTTAAGCCATGAAAACTTAAGTCTTCAAACACCGTGGAAGCTTGACAAATATCTATTGACCCTCCCAAACACCATCAAACTCTTGTGTTTCATCAAAACATCAACTACTTGCCGTAGAAGTTCTTATAATCCATGATAAACCGAGAAGGAACAAATGGGCTTATAACTCTTAAACCTTGAAAACTTGAGCATTCAGACACCGTGGGTGCTTGAGAAATATCTATTGACTCTCCCAAACACCATCTAACTCATGTGTTTCATGAAAACATCAACTACTTGTCGTAGAAGTTCTTATAATCCATGATAAACCGAGAAGGAACAAATGGGATTATAACTCTTACACCATGAAAACTTGAGCATTCAGACACCGTGGGTGCTTGAGAAATATCTATTGACTCTCCCAAACACCATCTAACTCATGTGTTTCAAGAAAACATCAACTACTTGTCGTAGAAGTTCTTATAATCCATGATAAACCGAGAAGGAACAAATGGGCTTATAACTCTTAAACCATGAAAACTTGAGTCTTCAAACACCGTGGAAACTTGACAAGCATCTATTGACTCTCCCAAACACCATCAAACTCGTGTGTTTCATGAAAACATCAACTACTTGTCGTAGAAGTTCTTATAATCCATGATAAACCGAGAAGGAACAAATGGGCTTATAACTCTTAAACCAAGATTTCTTCATTCTTCAAACACCGTGGGTGCTTCACAAACATCTATTGACTCTCCCAAACACCATCTAACTCATGTGTTTCATGAAAACATCAACTACTTGGCCTAGAAGTTCTTATATACCATGATAAACCGAGAAGGAACAAATGGTCATAGAAGTCTTAAACCTAGATTTCTTCATTCTTCAAACACCGTGGGTGCTTGACAAACATCTATTGACTCTCCCAAACACCATCTAACTCATGTGTTTCAAGAAAACATCAACTACTTCTCGTAGAAGTTCTTATAATCCATGATAAACCGAGAAGGAACAAATGGGCTTATAAATCTTAAACAATGAAAACTTGAGCATTCAGACACCTTGGGTGCTTGAGAAATATCTATTGACTCTCCCAAACACCATCTAACTCATGTGTTTCAAGAAAATATCAACTACTTGGCAAAGAAATTCTTATATTCCATGATAACCGAGAAGGAACAAATGGGCTTACAATTCTTAAACCAAGATTTCTTCAGTCATCACTCACCGTGGGTGCATGACAAACATCTATTGACTCTCCCAAACACCATCTAACTCATGTGTTTCATGAAAACATCAACTACTTGTCGTAGAAGTTCTTATAATCCATGATAAACCGAGAAGGAACAAATGAACTTACAACTCTTAAGCCATGAAAACTTGAGTCTTCAAAGACCGTGGAAGATTGACAAACATCTATTGACTCTCCCAAACGCCATCTAACTCATGTGTTTCAAGAAAACATCAACTACATGGCAAAGATGTTCTTATATTCCATGATAAACCGAGAAGGAACAAATGGGCTTACAATTCTTAAACCAAGATTTCTTCAGTCATCACTCACCGTGGAAGCTTGACAAGCTTCTATTGACTCTCCCAAACACCATCTAACTCGTATGTTTCATGAAAACATCAAGTACTTGTCCTAGAAGTTCTTATAATCAATGATAAACCGTGAAGGAACGAATGGGCTTATAACTCTTAAGCCATGAAAACTTGAGCGTTCAAACACCGTGGAAGCTTGACAAGCATCTATTGACTCTCCCAAACACCATCTAACTCATGTGTTTCATGAAAACATCAACTACTTGGCCTAGAAGTTCTTATAATCCATGATAAACCGAGAAGGATCAAAAGGGCTTATAACTCTTAAGCCATGAAAACTTCAATCTTCAAACACCGTGGAAGCTTAACAAACATCTATTGACTCTCCCAAACACCATCTAACTCATGTGTTTCATGAAAACATCAACTACTTGTACTAGAAGTTCTTATAATCCATGATAAACCGAGAAGGAACAAATGGGCTTATAACTCTTAAACCATGAAATCTTGAGCATTCAGACACCTTGGGTGCTTAAGAAATATCTATTGATTCCCCCAAACACCATCTAACTCATGTGTTTCAAGAAAACATCAACTACTTGCAAAGAAGTTCTTATATTCCATGATAAACCGAGAAGGAACAAATGGGCTTACAAGTCTTAAACCAAGATTTCTTCAGTCATCACTCACCGTGGGTGGTTGACAAATATCCATTGACTCTCCCAAACACCATCTAACTCGTATGTTTCATGAAAACATCAAATACTTGTCCTAGAAGTTCTTATTATCAATGATAAACCGAGAAGGAACAAATGGGCTTATAACTCTCAAGCCTTGAAAACTTCAGTCTTCAAACACCGTGGAAGCTTAACAAACATCTATTGACTCTCCCAAACACCATCTAACTCATGTGTTTCATGAAAACATCAACTACTTGTACTAGAAGTTCTTATAATCCATGGTAAACCGAGAAGGAACAAATGGGCTTATAACTCTTAAACCATGAAATCTTGAGCATTCAGACACCGTGGTTGCTTGAGAAATATCTATTGACTCTCCCAAACTCCATCTAACTCATGTGTTTCTTGAAAACATCAACGACTTGTCCTAGAAGTTTTTATAATCCATGATAAACCGAGAAGGAACAAATGGGCTTATAACTCTTAAACCATGAAAACTTGAGTCATCAAACACCGTGGAAGCTTGACAAACATCTATTGACTCACCCAAACACCATCTAACTCGTGTGTTTCATGAAAACATCAACTACTTGTACTAGAAGTTCTTATAATCCATGGTAACCCGAGAAGGAACAAATGGGCTTATAACTCTTAAGCCATGAAAACTTAAGTCTTCAAACACCGTGGAAGATTGACAAATATCTATTGACCCTCCCAAACACCATCTAACTCTTGTGTGTCATCAAAACATCAACTACTTGTCCTAGAAGTTCTTCTAATCCATGATAAACCGAGAAGGAACAAATGGGCTTATAACTCTTAAACCATGAAAACTTGAGCATTCAGACACCGTGGGTGCTTGAGAAATATCTATTGACTCTCCCAAACACCATCTAACTCATGTGTTTCATGAAAACATCAACTACTTGTCGTAGAAGTTCTAATAATCCATGATTAACCGAAAAGTAACAAATGGGCTTATAACTCTTAAACCATGAAAACTTGAGCATTCAGACACCGTGGGTGCTTGACAAACATCTATTGACTCACCCAAACACCATCTAACTCGCGTGTATCATGAAAACATGAACTACTTGTACTAGAATTTCTTATAATCCATGGTAAACCGAGAAGGAACAAATGGGCTTATAACTCTTAAACCATGAAAACTTAAGTCTTCAAACACCGTGGAAGCTTGACAAATATCTATTGACCCTCCCAAACACCATCAAACTCTTGTGTTTCATCAAAACATCAACTACTTGCCGTAGAAGTTCTTATAATCCATGATAAACCGAGAAGGAACAAATGGGCTTATACCTCTTAAACCTTGAAAACTTGAGCATTCAGACACCGTGGGTGCTTGAGAAATATCTATTGACTCTCCCAAACACCATCTAACTCATGTGTTTCATGAAAACATCAACTACTTGTCGTAGAAGTTCTTATAATCCATGATAAACCGAGAAGGAACAAATGGGCTTATAACCCTTAAACCATGAAAACTTGAGTCTTCAAACACCGTGGAAACTTGACAAGCATCTATTGACTCTCCCAAACACCATCTAACTCGTGTGTTTCATGAAAACATCAACTACTTGTCGTAGAAGTTCTTATAATCCATGATAAACCAAGAAGGTACAAATGGGCTTATAACTCTTAAACCATGAAAACTTGAGCCTTCAAACACCACGGATGCTTGACAAACATCTATTGACCCTCCCAAACACCATCTAACTGATGTGTTTCATGAAAACATTAACTACTTGGCCTAGAAGTTCTTATATACCATGATAAACCGAGAAGGAACAAATGGTCTTAGAACTCTTAAACCTAGATTTCTTCATTCTTCAAACACCGTGGGTGCTTGACAAACATCTATTGACTCTCCCAAACTCCATCTAACTCATGTGTTTCATGAAAACATCAACTACTTGGCCTTGAAGTTCTTATATTCCATGATAAACCGAGAAGGAACAAATGGGCTTATAACTCTTAAACTATGAAAACTTGAGCCTTCAAACACCGTGGATGCTTGACAAACATCTATTGACTCTCCCAAACTCCATCTAACTCATGTGTTTCATGAAAACATCAACTACTTGGCCTTGAAGTTCTTATATTCCATGATAAACCGAGAAGGAACAAATGGGCTTATAACTCTTAAACCATGAAAACTTGAGCCTTCAAACACCGTGGATGCTTGACAAACATCTATTGACCCTCCCAAACACCATCTAACTCATGTGTTTCATGAAAACATTAACTACCTGGCCTAGAAGTTCTTATATTCCATAATGAACCGAGAAGGAACAAATGGGCTTACAAGTCACAAACCAAGATTTCTTCAGTCTTCACTCACCGTGGGTGCTTGACAAGCATCTATTGACTCTCCCAAACACCATCTAACTCATGTGTTTCATGAAAACATCAACTACTTGTCGTAGAAGTTCTTATAATCCATGATTAACCGAAAAGGAACAAATGGGCTTATAACTCTTAAACCATGAAAACTTGAGCATTCAGACACCGTGGGTGCTTAAGAAATATCTATTGACTCTCCCAAACACCATCTAACTCATGTGTTTCTAGAAAACATCAACTACTTGTCGTAGAAATTCTTACAATCCATGATAAAATGAGAAGGAACAAATGGGCTTATAACTCTTAAACCATGAAAACTTGAGTCTTGAAACACTGTAGAAGCTTGACAAGCATCATTTGACTCTCCCAAATACCATCTAACTCATGTGTTTCATGAAAACATCAACTACTTGTCCTAAAAGTTCTTATAATCTATGATAAACCGAGAAGGAACAAATGGGCTTATAACTCTTAAACAATGAAAACTTGAGCCTTCAAACACCGTGGATGCTTGACAAATATCCATTAACTCTCCCAAACACCATCTAACTCATGTGTTTTATGAAAACATCAACTACTTGGCCTAGAAGTTCTTATATACCATGATAAACCAAGAAGGAACAAATGGTCTTAGAAGTCTTAAACCTAGATTTCTTCATTCTTCAAACACCGTGGGTGCTTGACAAGCATCTATTGACTCTCCCAAACACCATCTAACTCATGTGTTTCATGAAAACATCAACTACTTGTCCTAAAAGTTCTTATAATCTATGATAAACCGAGAAGGAACAAATGGGCTTATAACTCTTAAACCATGAAAACTTGAGCCTTCAAACACCGTGGATGCTTGACAAACATCTATTGACCCTCCCAAACACCATCTAACTGATGTGTTTCATGAAAACATTAACTACTTGGCCTAGAAGTTCTTATATTCCATGACAAACAGAGAAGGAACAAATGGGCTTACAAGTCTTAAACCAAGATTTCTTCAGTCTTCAAACACCGTAGGTGCTTGACAAACATCTATTGACTCTCCCAAACACCATCTAACTCATGTGTTTCATGAAAACATCAACTACTTGTCCTAAAAGTACTTATAATCCATGATAAACCGAGAAGGAAGAAATGGGCTTACAATTCTTAAACCAAGATTTCTTCAGTCATCACTTACCGTGGGTGCTTGACAAACATCTATTGACTCTCCCAAACACCATCTAACTCGTATGTTTCATGAAAACATCAAGTAATTGTCCTAGAAGTTCTTATAATCAATGATAAACCGAGAAGGAACGAATGGGCTTATAACTCTTAAGCCATGAAAACTTGAGTGTTCAAACACCGTGGAAGCTTGACAAGCATCTATTGACTCTCCCAAACACCATCTAACTCATGTGTTTCAAGAAAACATCAAGTACTTGGCAAAGAAGTTCTTATATTCCATGATAAACCGAGAAGGAACAAATGGGCTTACAAGTCTTTAACCTAGATTTCTTCAGACATCACTCACCGTGGGTGCTTGACAAAATATCCATTGACTCTCCCATACACCATCTAACTCGTATGTTTCATGAAAACATCAACTACTTGGCCTAGAAGTTCTTATATACCATGATAAACCGAGAAGGAACAAATGGTCTTAGAACTCTTAAACCTAGATTTCTTCATTCTTCAAACACCGTGGGTGCTTGACAAACATCTATTGACTCTCCCGAACTCCATCTAACTCATGTGTTTCATGAAAACATCAACTACTTGGCCTTGAAGTTCTTATATTCCATGATAAACCGAGAAGGAACAAATGGGCTTATAACTCTTAAACCATGAAAACTTGAGCCTTCAAACACCGTGGATGCTTGACAAACATCTATTGACCCTCCCAAACACCATCTAACTCATGTGTTTCATGAAAACATTAACTACCTGGCCTAGATGTTCTTATATTCCATGATGAACCGAGAAGGAACAAATGGGCTTACAAGTCTTAAACCAAGATTTCTTCAGTCTTCAAACACCGTGGGTGCTTGACAAACATCTATTGACTCTCCCATACACCATCTAACTCGTATGTTTCATGAAAACATCAACTACTTGGCCTAGAAGTTCTTATATACCATGATAAACCGAGAAGGAACAAATGGTCTTAGAACTCTTAAACCTAGATTTCTTCATTCTTCAAACACCGTGGGTGCTTGACAAACATCTATTGACTCTCCCAAACACCATCTAACTCATGTGTTTCATGAAAACATCAACTACTTGTCCTAAAAGTACTTATAATCCATGATAAACCGAGAAGGAAGAAATGGGCTTACAATTCTTAAACCAAGATTTCTTCAGTCATCACTTACCGTGGGTGCTTGACAAACATCTATTGACTCTCCCAAACACCATCTAACTCGTATGTTTCATGAAAACATCAAGTACTTGTCCTAGAAGTTCTTATAATCAATGATAAACCGAGAAGGAACGAATGGGCTTATAACTCTTAAGCCATGAAAACTTGAGTCATCAAACACCGTGGAAGCTTGACAAGCATCTATTGACTCTCCCAAATACCATCTAACTCATGTGTTTCAAGAAAACATCAAGTACTTGGCAAAGAAGTTCTTATATTCCATGATAAACCGAGAAGGAACAAATGGGCTTACAAGTCTTTAACCTAGATTTCTTCAGACATCACTCACCGTGGGTGCTTGACAAAATATCCATTGACTCTCCCATACACCATCTAACTCGTATGTTTCATGAAAACATCAACTACTTGGCCTAGAAGTTCTTATATACCATGATAAACCGAGAAGGAACAAATGGTCTTAGAACTCTTAAACCTAGATTTCTTCATTCTTCAAACACCGTGGGTGCTTGACAAACATCTATTGACTCTCCCGAACTCCATCTAACTCATGTGTTTCATGAAAACATCAACTACTTGGCCTTGAAGTTCTTATATTCCATGATAAACCGAGAAGGAACAAATGGGCTTATAACTCTTAAACCATGAAAACTTGAGCCTTCAAACACCGTGGATGCTTGACAAAAATCTATTGACCCTCCCAAACACCATCTAACTCATGTGTTTCATGAAAACATTAACTACCTGGCCTAGATGTTCTTATATTCCATGATGAACCGAGAAGGAACAAATGGGCTTACAAGTCTTAAACCAAGATTTCTTCAGTCTTCAAACACCGTGTGTGCTTGACAAACATCTATTGACTCTCCCAAACACCATCTAACTCATGTGTTTCATGAAAACATCAACTACTTGTCCTAAAAGTACTTATAATCCAAGATAAACCGAGACCAATCATGAAAATATCATTCACTTGGCCTTGAAATTCTATTAAACCAAGATAAACCGAAAGGGAGCAAGTGGCCTTTCAACTCGGAAACCATGATAGCTTGAGTGTTCTGCCTCCATGGGTGCATGGCGAACCTCTATTGGCTCACCCACACATTCTGTAACTCAATCCAATCATGAAAATATCATTCACTAGGCCTTGAAATTCGTTTAAGCCAAGATAAACCGAAAAGGGACAAATGGGCTTTCAACTTTTAAGCCATTGTAGCTAGAGTGTTCTGCCTCCATGGGTGCATGGCGAACCTCTATTGGCTCACCCATACATTCTCTAACTCTATCCAATCATGAAAATGTCATTCACTTGGCCTTGAAATTCGTTTAAAACAAGATAAATCGAAAAGAAACAAATGGGCTTTCAACTCTGAAACCATGATAGATTGAGTGTTCTGCCTCCATGGGAGCATGGCGAACCTCTTTTGGCTGACCCATTCATTCTCTAACTCATTCCAATCATGAAAATATCGTTCACCTGGGCTTGAAATTCTGTTAATCCAGAATAGATCGAAAAGAAACAAATGGGCTTTAACCACTTAAACCGTGATAACTTGAGTGTTCTGCCTCCATGGGTACATGGCAAGCCTCTATTGGCTCACCCATACATTCTCTAACTCAATCCAATCATGAAAATATCATTCACTTGGCCTTGAAGTTCTGTTAATCCAAGATAGACCGAAAGGAAACAAATGGGCTTCAACCTCTGAAACCATGATAGCTTGAGTGTTCTGCCACCATGGGTGCATGCCGAACCTCTATTGGCTCACCCATTCATTCTCTAACTCAATCCAGTCATGAAAATATCATTCACTAGGCCTTGAAATTCGATGAAAACAAGATAAATCGAAAAGAAACAAATGGGCTTTAACCACTTAAACCATGATAACTTGAGTGTTCTGCCTCCATGGGTACATGGCAAGCCTCTATTGGCTCACCCATACATTCTCTAACTCAATCCAATCATGAAAATATCATTCACTTGGCCTTGAAGTTCTGTTAATCCAAGATAGACCGAAAGGAAACAAATGGGCTTCAACCTCTGAAACCATGATAGCTTGAGTGTTCTGCCACCATGGGTGCATGCCGAACCTCTATTGGCTCACCCATTCATTCTCTAACTCAATCCAGTCATGAAAATATCATTCACTAGGCCTTGAAATTCGATGAAAACAAGATAAATCGAAAAGAAACAAATGGGCTTTCAACTCTGAAACCATGATAGCTTATGGGTTCTGCCTCCATGGGTGCATGGCGAACCTCTTTTGGCTCACCCATTCATTCTCTAACTCATTCCAATCATGAAAATATCGTTCACTTGGGCTTGAAAATCGTTTTAAACAAGATAAATAAACAAATGGGCTTTCAACTCTGAAACCATGATAGCTTGTGTGTTCTGCCTCCATGGGTGCATGGCGAACCTCTATTGGCTAACCCATTCATTCTCTAACTCAATCCAGTCATGAAAAGATCCTTCACTAGGCCTTGAAATTCGATTAAAACAAGATAAATCGAAAAGAAACAAATGAGCTTTCAACACTGAAACCATGATAGCTTATCTGTTCTGCCTCCTTGGGTACGTGGCAAACCTCTATTGGCTCACTCATTCATTTTCTAACTCAATCCAATCATTAAAATATCTTTCACTATGCCTTGATATTCGATTAAACCAACATAATCCGAAAAGGACCAAATGGACTTTCAACTCTGAAACCATGATAGCTTGAGTGTTCTGCCTCCAAGGGTCCATGGCGAACCACTATTGGCTCACTCATACATTCTCTAACTCAATCCAATCATGAAAATATCATTCACTTGGCCTTAAAATTCTTTTAAACCAAGATAAATCAAAAAGAAACAAATGGGCTTTCAACTCTGAAACCATGATAGCTTGAGTGTTCTGCCTCCATGGGTGCATGGCGAACCTCTATTGGCTCACCCACACATTCAGTAACTCAATCCAATCTTGAAAATATCATTCACTAGGCCTTGAAATTCGTTTAAGCCAAGATAAACCGAAAAGGGCCAAATGGGCTTTCAACTTTTAAACCATTGTAGCTAGAGTGTTCTGCCACCACGGGTGCATGGCGAACCTTTATTGGCTCACCCATACATTCTCTAACTCTGATGTGAATCATCAAGGAAACACCAACAAGACTCCAAGTGATCCTTTGCAGATGCATGGAGGCCCAATCACAAGAGCTAGAGCTAAGAAGATACAAACTGCACTAAATGGATTAATTGAGAAGATTTGGGCTCAAGTTGCAAGTGAGGATCCAAGGCATCAAAAGTTGGGCTTACAAGATGAACCAAGGGTTGTGAATATAATTCAAGTCCAAGACCTAACTTTGGCTGACGAAATGGGTATCCAAATGGCATTCAATTATGGCCCATGAGTAGTCATTGGAAAGCTCTGGATGTCTTCTTTCTAATGGATCTAGAATCACCAACTTTCGAATTTTGTGGAATGAGATATGACTTTTTCTTCACCTACTGCCAGAATTGAAGTTAGGTACACCTAACTTGGAGCACTCAATGTTAGACTTTTTAATACCTAAAAGTTAGGTACACCTAACAATGAGCACCCAATAATAGACTTTTTCAATTCTTGTTCACATTATGTCACCTATTCTTGGAGGGATGTTCCAAGGCTATAAATACCCATCTCTAGGGATGGTGAAGGCATGCATTTTGAGTTTTTGCTTGATGAAAGACAAGTTCTTTCTTGGTTCTTAAATCTGACTTATCACTCACTTTCTCATCTATATCTTGAGTGTGGCTTCATCTATCCTACTTATACCTTTGGTTCGCACTTTGCTAAGTGTTGGGTCAAGGTTTATCTTGTGTAAAATCTGATTAGAACATCTAGGGCATTGGATTTTCATCTATTGATCGTGGGTCTCGAGGCAAGTCCGAGAGGTTCGCATCAAACTCAATCCAATTATGAAAATATCATTCACTTGCCCTTGAAATTCTTTTAAGACAAGATAAATCGAAAAGAAACAAATGAGCTTTCAACTCTGAAACCATGATAGCTTGAGTGTTCTGCCACCATGGGTGCATGGCGAACCTCTATTGGCACACCCGTTCATTCTCTAACTCAATCCAGTCTTGAAAATATCATTCACTAGGCCTTGAAATTCGATTAAAACAAAATAAATCGAAAAGAAACAAATGGGCTTTCAACTCTAAAACCATGATAGCTTATGTGTTCTGCCTCCATGGGTACATGGCAAACCTCTATTGGCTCACCCATTCATTTTCTAACTCAATCCAATCATGAAAATATCATTCACTATGCCTTGAAATTTGATTAAACCAACATAATCCGAAAAGAACCAAATGGACTTTCAACTCTGAAACCATGATAGCTTGAGTGTTCTGCCTCCAAGGGTGCATGGCGAACCACTATTGGCTCACCCATACATTCCCTAACTCAATCAAATCATGAAAATATCATTCACTTGGCCTTAAAATTCGTTTAAACCAAGATAAACCGAAAAGGAACAAATGAGCTTTAACCTCTTAAACCATGATAGCTTGAGTGTTCAACCTCCATGGGTGCATGGGGAACCACTATTGGCTCACCCATACATTCTCTAACTGAATCCAATCATGAAAATATCATTCACTTGGCCTTGAAATTCTTTTAAACCAAGATAAACCGAAAGGGAACAAATGGTCTTTCAACTCTTAAACCATTGTAGCTTGACTGTTCTGCCTCTACAAGTACATGGTGAACCTCTATTGGCTCACCCATACATTCTCTAACTCAATCAAATCATGAAAATATCATTCACTTGGCCTTGAAGTTCTATTAATCCAGGATAGACCGAAAAGAAACAAATGGGCTTTAACCACTTAAACCATGATAACTTGAGTGTTCTGCCTCCATGGGTACATGGCAAGCCTCTATTGGCTCACCCATGCATTCTCTAACTCAATCCAATCATGAAAATATCATTCACTTGGCCTTGAAGTTCTGTTAATCCAAGATAGACCGAAAGGAAACAAATGGGCTTTCAACTCTGAAACCAAGATAGCTTATGTGTTCTGCCTCCATGGGTGCATGGCGAACCTCTTTTGGCTCACCCATTCATTCTCTAACTCATTCCAATCATGAAAATATCGTTCACTTGGGCTTGAAATTCGTTTTAAACAAGATAAATCGAAAAGAAACAAATGGGCTTTGAACTCTGAAACCATGATAGCTTGAGTGTTCTGCCTCCATGGGTGCATGGCGAACCTCTATTGGCTCACCCACACATTCTGTAACTCAATCCAATCATGAAAATATCATTCACTAGGCCTTGAAATTCGTTTAAGCCAAGATAAACCGAAAATGGACAAATGGGCTTTCAACTTTTAAACCATTGTAGCTAGAGTGTTCTGCCTCCATGGGTGCATGGCGAACCTCTATTGGCTCACCCATACATTCTCAAACTCAATCCAATCATGAAAATATCATTCACTTGGCCTTGAAATTCGTTTAAAACATGATAAATCGAAAAGAAACAAATGGGCTTTCAACTCTGAAACCATGATAGCTTGAGTGTTCTGCCTCCATGGGAGCATGGCAAACCGCTATTGGCTCACCCATTCATTCTCTAACTCAATCCAATCATGAAAATATCATTCACTATGCCTTGAAATTCGATTAAACCAAGAAAAACCGAAAAGGAACAAATGGGCTTTCAACTCTGAAACCATGATAGCTTGAGTGTTCTGCCTCCATGGGTGCATGGCGAACCTCTATTGGCTCACCCATACATTCTCTAACTCAATCAAATCATGAAAATATCATTCACTTGGCCTTAAAATTCTTTTAAACCAAAATAAACCGAAAAGGAACAAATGAGCTTTAACCTCTTTAACCATGATAGCTTGAGTGTTCAACCTCCATGGGTGCATGGGGAACCACTATTGGCTCACCCATACATTCTCTAACTGAATCCGATCATGAACTTATCATTCAGTTGGCCTTGAAATTCTTTTAAACCAAGATAAACCGAAAAGGAACAAATGGTCTTTCAACTCTTAAACTATTGTAGCTTGGCTGTTCTGCCTCCATGGGTGCATGGCAAACCCCTATTGGCTCACCCATTCATTCTCTAACTTAATCTAATTAAAAAAATATCATTCACTAGGCCTTGAAATTCGTTTAAACCAAGATAAAACGAAAAGGAAAAAGTGGGCTTTCAACTCTTAAACCATCATAACTTGAGTGGTCAACCTCCATGGGTGCATGGCGAACCTCTATTGGCTCACCCATACATTCTCTAACTCAATCCAATCATGAAAATATCATTCACTTGGTCTTGAAGTTCTGTTAATCGAAGATAGACCGAAAGGAAACAAATGGGTTTCAACCTCTGAAACCATGATAGCTTGAGTGTTCTGCCTCCATGGGTGTATGGCGAACCACTATTGGCTCACCCATTCATTCTCTAACTCAATCCAGTCATGAAAATATCATTCACTAGGCCTTGAAATTCGATTAAAACAAGATAAATCGAAAAGAAACAAATGGGCTTTCAACTCTGAAACCATGATAGCTTGAGTGTTCTGCCTCCATGGGTGCATGGCGAACCTCTTTTGGCTCACCCATTCAATTTCTAACTCATTCCAATCATGAAAATATCGTTCACTTGGGCTTGAAATTCGTTTTAAACAAGATAAATCGAAAAGAAACAAATGGGCATTCAACTCTGAGACCATGATAGCTTGAGTGTTCTGCTTCCATGGGTGCATGGCGAACCTCTTTTGGCTCACCCATTCAATTTCTAACTCATTCCAATCATGAAAATATCGTTCACTTGGGCTTGAAATTCGTTTTAAACAAGATAAATCGAAAAGAAACAAATGGGCATTCAACTCTGAGACCATGATAGCTTGAGTGTTCTGCCTCCATGGGTGTATGGCGAACCTCTATTGGCTCACCCATACATTCTGTAACTCAATCCAATCATTAAAATATCATTCACTCGGCCTTGAAATTCGTTTAAGCCAAGATAAACCGAAAAGGGACAAATGAGCTTTCAATTTTTAAACCATTGTAGCTAGAGTGTTCTGCCTCCACGGGTGCATGGCGAACCTCTATTGGCTCACCCATACATTCTCTAACTCTTATGTGAATCATCAAGGAAACACCAACAAGACTCCAAGTGATCCTTTGCAGATGCATGGAGGCCCAATCACAAGTGCTAGAGCTAAGAAGATACAAACTGCACTAAATGGATTAATTGAGAAGATTTGGGCTCATGTTGCAAGTGAGGATCCAAGGCATCAAAAGTTGGGCTTGCAAGATGAACCAAGGGTTGTGAATATAATTCAAGTCCAAGACCCAACTTTGGCTGACTTAATGGGTAACCAAATGGCATTCAATTATAGCCCATGTGTAGTCATTGGAAAGCTCTGGATGTCTTCTTTCTAATGGATCTAGAATCACCAACTTTCGAATTTTGTGGAATGAGATATGACTTTTTCTTCACCTACTGCCAGAATTGAAGTTAGGTACACCTAACTTGGAGCACTCAATGTTAGACTTTTTAATACCTAAAAGTTAGGTACACCTAACCATGAGCACCCAATAATAGACTTTTTCAATTCTTGTTCACATTATGTAACCTATTCTTGGAGGGATGTTCCAAGGCTATAAATGCCCATCTCTAGGGATGGTGAAGGCATGTATTTTGAGTTTTTGCTTGATGAAAGACAAGTTCTTTCTTGGTTCTTAAATCTAACTTATCACTCACTTTCTCATCTATATCTTGAGTGTGGCGTCATTTATCTGTCTTATACCTTTGGTTCGCACTTTGCTAAGTGTTGGGTCAAGGTTTATCTTTAGTGAAATCTGATTAGAACATCTAGGGCATTGGATTTTCATCTATTGATCATGGGTCTCGAGGCAAGTCCGAGAGGTTCGCATCAAACTCAATCCAATCATGAAAATATCAATCACTTGGCCTTGAAATTCGTTTAAAACAAGATAAATCGAAAAGAAGCAAATGGGCTTTCAACTCTAAAACCATGATAGCTTGAGTGTTCTGCCACCATGGGTGCATGGCGAACCTCTATTGGCTCACCCATTCATTCTCTAACTCAATCCAGTCATGAAAATATCATTCACTAGGCCTTGAAATTCGATTAAAACAAGATAAATCGAAAAGAAACAAATGCGCTTTCAACTATGAAACCATGATAGCTTATGTGTTCTGCCTCAATGGGTGCATGGCAAACCTCTATTGGCTCACCCATTCATTCTTTAACTCAATCCAATCATGAAAATATCATTCACTATGCCTTGAAATTCGATTAAACCAACATAATCCAAAAAGGAACAAATGGACTTTCAACTCTGAAACCATGATAGCTTGAGTGTTCTGCCTCCAAGGGTGCATGGCGAACCTCTATTGGCTCACCCATACATTCCCTAACTCAATCAAATCATGAAAATATCATTCACTTGGCCTTGAAGTTCTGTTAATCCAGGATAGACCGAAAAGAAACAAATGGGCTTTAACCACTTAAACCAGGATAACTCGAGTGTTCTGCCTCCATGGGTGCATGGCAAGCCTCAATTGGCTCACCCATACATTCTGTAACTCAATCCAATGATGAAAATATCATTCGCTTGGCCTTGAAGTTCTGTTAATCCAGGATAGAACGAAAAGAAACAAATGGGCTTTAACCACTTAAACCATGATAACTTGAGTGTTCAACCTCCATGGGTGCATGGCGAGCCTCAATTGGCTCACCCATACATTCTGTAACTCAATCCAATGATGAAAATATCATTCGCTTGGCCTTGAAGTTCTGATAATCCAGGATAGAACGAAAAGAAACAAATGGGCTTTAACCACTTAAACCATGATAACTTGAGTGTTCAACCTCCATGGGTGCATGGCGAGCCTCAATTGGCTCACCCATATATTCTGTAACTCAATCCAATCATGAAAATATCATTCACTAGGCCTTAAAATTCGTTTAAACTAAGATAAACCGAAAAGGAGCAAGTGGGCTTTCAACTCTTAAACCATGATAACTTGAGTGTTCAACCTCCATGGGTGCATGGCGAACCTCTTTTGGCTCATCCATACATTCTCTAACTCAATCCAATCATGAAAATATCATTCACTTGGCCTTAAAATTCATTTAAACCCAGATAAACCGAAAAGGAACAAGTGGTCTTTCAACTCTTAAACCATGATAACTTGAGTGTTCAACTTCCATGGGTGCATGGCGATCCTCTATTGGCTCAACCATACATTCTCTAACTCAATCCAATTATGAAAATATTATTCACTTGGCCTTGAAGTTCTGTTAATCCAAGATAGGCTGCAAAGAAACAAATGAGCTCTAACCTCTTAAACCATGATTGCTTGAGTGTTCAACCACCAAGGGTGCATGGTGAACCTCTATTGGCTTACCCATACATTCTCAAACTCAATCCAATCATGAAAATATTATTCACTTGGCCTTGAAATTTGTTTAAAACAAGATAAATCGAAAAGGAACAAATGGGCTTTCAACTTTTATACCATTGTAGCTTGAGTGTTCTGCATCCATGGGTGCATGGCGAACCTCTATTGGCTCACCCATTCATTCTCTAACTCATTCCAATCATGAAAATATCTTTCACTAGGCCTTGAAATTCGATTAAACCAAGATAAACCGAAAAAAAACAAATGGGTTTTCAACTCTGAAACCATGATAGCTTGAGTGTTCTGCCTCCATGGGTGCAAGGCGAACCTCTATTGGCTCACCCATACATTCTCTAACTCAATCCAATCATGAAAATATCATTCACTTGACCTTGAAATTTTTTTGAACCAAGATAAACCGAAAAGGAACAAATGGGCATTCAAATCTTAAACCATTGTAGCTTGACTGTTCTGCCTCCATTGGTGCATGGCGAACCTCTATTGGCTCACCCATACATTCTCTAGCTCAATCCAATCATGAAAATATCATTCACTTGGCCTTGAAGTTCTGTTAATCCAGGATAGACCGAAAACAAACAAATGGGCTTTAACCACTTAAACCATGATAACTTGAGTGTTCAACCTCCATGGGTGCCCTTGGAACAGTACAAAGCAAGATTGGTCGCCAAGGGATTCACACAAACCTATGGAGTTGACTACCACGAGACATTTGCTCCTGTGGCAAAACTAAACATTATTCAGGTAGTACTCTGTATATTTGCAAACCTCCTGGATTGGCCATTGCTTCAACTATAGATATCAAAAATGTGTTCCTCAATGGTGAGTTGGAAGAGGAAGTCTATATAGATGCTCCTCTCAGATTTGAAGAGAAGTTTGGAAGGAAACTTTGTAAATTGAAGAAATCACTCAATAGTCTGAAGCAATCTCCAAGGGCTTGGTTTGAAAGATTCACTAAATTTGTCAAGAGAGAGGGTTACAGTCAAGGATATGCTAACCATACGATGTTTATAAAACACATGAATAGTGAGAAAAAAGCAATTCTAATTGTATATCTGGATGATAAAGTGATAAGGGTAGATATCAACACTTACTACGGAAACTCATTTGCTTGTCCCATACAAGGCCAGATATCGCCTTTGCTGTAAGCGTTGTGAGTCAGTATATGCACTTACCATATGAAGAACACTTGGAGTCAAATCACAAAATTCTCAGGTATTTATAGAGCTCTCAAGGAAGGGGATTATTATTTAGAAAAAATTATTAAAGTAGTGTGTGTCTTTACTAATGCAGATTGGGCAGGCTCGGTTAATGATAGAAGATCAACATTAGGTTATTGCACTTTCTTGTGGGAAAATTTTGTTACCTAAGCAAGTAGCAAAACGTGGTTGCAAGGAACAGCACTGAAGCAGAGTATAGGGCCATGGCAAACAAAGTTTGTGAAGTATTATGGGTTGAAAAAGTCCTTGTTGAGTTAAAACTAAATATTGAAGCTCCTATGAGATTGTTTTGTGACAATAAATCAGCTATAAACATTGCAAATAATCCTATCTAGCATGATTGTACCAAACACATTGAAGTTGATAGACATTTTATTAAAGAAAATCTGGAAAACGAAATTATCTGCATGTCATTTATCACCTTAAAGCAACAAACAACATGTGTTCACTAAAGGCCATTTTAGGCCCAAAGTTCGAGTCTTTCATTGACAATTTTGGCATGATCAATACCTATGCACCAATGTGAGAGGAGTGTTGAAAAAAAAAAGATATGATTAGGTTTAGTTCTAATTTTGTAAAAAATAGAAAAAGATATGTTTAGATATTTGACTTTCCTATAGTTTAGAGATCACAATTAGGTAGTTCCTAAAATCATGATGCTAACTTAGATTGTAAACATATTTTAACCTAATTCTTGTAACATCTGGTATGAATGAAATTAGAAGATTCACTCCACTTATTCTCTGGCTGCACTCAAAAGATAATTTAGAAAATGAAAAAAAAATTCATTCAAAAGGCACACAGGATAAAGGCAAAACACCATTGTACAATTTTGCCTTTAGATTCATGACCATTTTTAAAGCCTCACTAATTTGATTTCTTTCCTCATCAACCTTATCCTTATAGTAATAACAAAATTAAATGTTGACAAGAGGTTGTCGAGACCTGTCAAATAAATAAAAAATTACCGGTTCACAAACTAATTTGTAGTATAGAGCATGAACTGAATCGTCTCTCAAAGATCAAAAAACAAAGATTCAATTAGATCAAGATAATTAAAAGGGGGTTTTGATGATTTGTAAGAAAATACAGCGGTTGAATTTAAAGAAAAGTAATTAACAAATTAACTAATCCAAGGAAAATTACCGATCTTGAGTTTAATCCATCATTGATCACAAAGAATTCACTAAATTGCTAACCATATTCTTGGCCTTAGATCACATCAAGAAGCCTCAACATGATCCAAGAATCCTCTACTAGATAAACATCTATGATTTAATTAACTAAGGCTAGATAAAATAAGGACCATCCAACATAAATTAACTTAAAATTCAGAATTTAACCAAGCTAAACAATCTATCAAAAAGCTTTGATATATTGTTTAGTCTTTGTGATCCTCTTTGAATACATGATAATAAAGCTATTATCACATCAACATCTAAATCAAATTAAGCAATTCAATCTAAATAAAAATCAAAAGAGAAAGAAAAGAAACTTGAATACCAATTAAGCAATATGAACAAACGAAACAAGATCTCCAAATTAAACATCAAGATGGCTAATCCCTTGGATTGATTATAAGAGCCTAGCATTCCATGGATGGGAAGGACAAATTCATAAAATAAAGAACAAAAATAAAATTCTAAAGAGAATGGAGAATAAGATAAAGAAAACTCTCACAAATACTCAGACTTTCTTGAAACAAATACTCAAAGTTACTTCAAATTAAATGATTTATAATACAAAGAGATTGACTCTATTTATACTAATCCTAGAAGCCAATATAATCTGAATGTAAGCTGTAAAAACATAGAAATTGTCAAATATAGAAGCTTGATGCATGGTTGGTTAGTTGGTGCATAGTAGGTGGATTAGTGTATGGTTGGTGGCTTCAAGTCAGCAACTCTACTCCGACTTCTAACATATTTTTCATGCCCTAAACAATGCATTTTGGCTTGGAGGTCTTCATGACAACTGTAGAAAATTATCTCCTTGAACTTTTGGCTTTGGTTTCATGCCATTTGGACTTTTACAACTCCAGATATTCCAAAAACATTGCACCTACCTCAAGTTAGGTTGGCAGAACGTGTTTCCAAATTCAAACCAACTTGTAGCTTCATAATCATGCCTAAAACGACATCTATTGACTAAATGGTCTTAGTGACTTATATGAGTCTTATCTTTCCAATGGCCAAGTTTCAGCTCAAAAGGAAGTCTATAACTCACGATATAGTCCACTATGTACACTTCTCATATTCCAGTGACAACAAATCCATTTTGAATTATAGGGCTATTTTGGACCATTAGAAGTCTGATCCAGCTCGAGTTCTTCATGAAACTTGTAGAGCCTTGTCTTAGCTTTCTAAAGACATTAAGATCACCTCAAATGGATTGTTGAGTCTCAAGTGATTACCTAACTAAGGAGGAAATGTCAAAATGCATTAAAATTCAAGAATTATTCACAATTTGCATTAAAGCCCAATGAGACTCAACAACATTAAACTCAATTAAAATACTAATATTGGACACAATAAACATCTAATAAAGCTTAGTACAAAGCTAACATAAGTGTTTCAAATTGATTGATCAAATATGAAGAAACAAAAAGGGACAGAATGTGCTATGCTTAAAGATTAAATCAAATGGGAACTTGAAGACCCACATTACAAGATGATATAAACAAGATAAAAGTAAAAGCAAATATAATATGTAATGAAAACATCAAATTCACCTAATTAACAACAACAATAACATGCAAATTATAAAACTTATAATAATCACTCATGTGATTAATCCAAACTGAAAACACAGAGATCTATAGTGAAACTAAACTTATAAAATCACATGTTAAGATCTATATTAAAATTAAGATCACAACAATTAGTTATTTAAACCGCATGTTAACAACAACATTTAAACTTATAAAAATCAACACATTCAATCCTAAATCGTCAATCAACCCAAATAAATAATAGATTGCAAGCAAAGTAGTCAAAAGCTAAAGGCACCATTAAGGCACTACGGGCTTATAACGCATTTAGGTGAGAGGCGTAAAAAAGAGCATACCTCACTTAAGAAAGACACTAATACTAAAAAAAAAAAAAATTTAACAATTTTGCATTAATTTGTCATAAATATTAACATTCACTACTTCAAAGTGAAAATTAAACATTAAAATGTTAAGTGAGAAAGCATAATAATATTATAATAATAAGTTCTAAAGACTAAAGTTCATAATCAAAATAGATGCATGAGAACCCTAAAAATCAAAGTTTATTATTGAAAGAGATAAACATGTTAAATATTTTAACTTAATAAAATATTATATTAATATAAATTCCAAATTCTTTAAGTAGAAAGGAGAAAAAAAGTTATTAAAGTGTTTTCAGTGAACAAGAGTCACAAAACTCTGTGCCACAATTTAAAACCTAGCATGTGGCATGCATACAGATTAAAACTTGAGCATTAAGAAACAAAATAACATCAATAAAAAATAGTTAAAATGGCATGTAAACTGCTAAAATAAATAAGAAGATTAAAACAATAATTAAAAAAAAACAAGTTTAATGAGAGAGCATAGAAAATATAATAAAAAGATTAAAAATTGAGCAAGACTGAAAAACAAAGCATGTGGCTAGTCAACAGTGAAACAAAAAAAAATCAATAAATAAAAGTGTTATTGTCACATAAAGAACTGAAACACCTAAAGAAAAGTAAAAGACCAGATAAAAAACAATTTTCCTCTGCAGTGGCTGAATTTGGCTTAACAGTGGCATTTTGTCTCCTATGTTTTACAAAACTAATCTTTAATTGAATCCTAACTACCTCTGTTGCTTTGTCAAACTCAGTGCCTATCAATCAGGCACTCGCATGGAGCGCCTCTACTTGCAGAAAAATGCTCTTAGGGCGTGCGAAGGGTGTGCACCGCAATAAAGGAGTAGCGCCTCAACTAGTGAGAGGCAAGGGCCTTTAGCTACACTGATTCAAAGTAAAGATAATAGAATATTAGAATTCTAAGCCAATTACTGAATTTGTATGCATATTAATGAGTCAACTTTAATCAAAGACAGCTAACTCTCATGGCCAAAGTAAGCAAAACTGCATATGGAACTAAGTACAAACCATTTTTTAAATTTGAAAGTGCCAAAATCAGCACATGTAACACTAAAAGATAAGTAGACACATGTAATTTCAGCATGAGCCGTGGGTTGGAAACTAAAGAAAGCAAAGTGTTACCCAAAAAACAATACATGCACCTTTCCAATTGTTAAAACACATATTATTATTATGTATATACAGTTATCAAATCATGTAATTAGGATCTTTGTATTTATTATCTTCTATTATATATACAGTTTTCAATATGTGGTATAGACACAATTTCAAGATTATTTTCCCTCTCTCTCTCTCTCTCTTAGCGTGGTATCAAAGCCTAATGAGAAGAAACCCTAAAAATCGTGCCTACCCGGTGGACCCACTATCCTCTGATGATTGAAATCTCTTCAATCGACCGTGTATCTCTTCAGCTAGCTACATCCTTGTTGTGACATCTCGCCGACCATTTTTTCTCCCTCCATTTTTGTGGTCAATGCAACACTGTGCTCCAATAGTTTGGTATGATTCGAAGTAAAGCAGATCATTTTGTGTTCTATCGCCACACAACCCAAGGTTGCATTTATCTGGTTGTGTATGTAGATGATATTGTCATCACTGGTAATGACCGTCATGGCATATGTAAGGTAAAACAACATCTCTATCATCACTTTCAGACCAAAGACCTTGGTAAACTCTAATACTTTTAGGGTATTGAAATGACACAATCCAAAGATGGTATAGTAATCTCACAAAGGAAGTATGCTATGGATATCCTTGAAGAAACGGGAATGTTGAATGCCAACCTCGTTAACACTTCTATGAATCTAAATGTCAAACTTCTACCAGATTAAGGGGAGCCTCTATCGAATCCAGGAAAATATAGGAGATTAGTTGGGAAATTAAATTACCTCATGCTAAGGCCACATCCAACACTTTTAGTTTACTCTTCCGTGCAGAGGTATCCTCCACGGTTATCTGAAGGTCGGCCATCTCGAACTCAGGCAACCTCAGCAAACTTGCCAACTTGATAGCATGGCCTTGTGCCTCTCAAAAGAAAACCAAATATCCAAACCTTCAATGCATCTCCTGGTAATGGCTATTGTGGATGCTATGGTCGATGAGCTTGTATGGCTTGACTCTGCTATCCCAAAGAGAGATAGCAGTAATAGCAGTAAGCTCGTCTGATCCCTCCAACTTACGAATGGCAATCTCTGGCCGAGGTTAAGGGTGGACTTCAGGTGCAACCTCTAGAGGAGACGCAATAACAACCCTCTTCGCAAGCCTCTGGGGTCTAGCCCCCTCGGCAGGAGCCTTCCGTTTCTTCCCTATCACAACGTCATCAGTGCCCGGCTCAAGAGGAGCAACTTTGGGGACAGATACCAGTGCCGACCTAGATGCAATGAATGCACTTTTCTTTTTCAACTCTGCCTTAAGGAGGTTAAGTGGGTTACAAGGAGCCATCTCGCCTGAAAAAGAAAAAGAGATAAGTCAGCAAGTGACAAACGAATGCATCAAGGAAATTAGGATAAAGCGCGACTTACTCAACCAAGTTATTAAAGCCTCCATTGACTTATTTATTATGTTGGAGGATTTTAATGTCGACAATTGCCTGAGAGCATAAACAATCATCTGATCTACCTCTCGTAAATCCCTATATTTCGAACATTCCACATCGTTGGAGGCCGAACTCCAATACAGCGGGAACCTCGGATTCCCCTTGTACTTTGAAAAAGTGCTTAAAGTTCTTGTAGAAGGACTCGTATGGCTGCAGTAACCCCTAGTCGGGCCTACTTCGTAAGGTGGTCCACCCGACCCTCCCGTTCTTATACGCAACTTGCATAAGCGGTCCTCCAACTCACATGGTTGGCAAATGAACTACGAATCCCATTTTCCCTTATTAGTCAACTACATATACCCTCGTAGCCCATCCATCACAACCTCTAATGCAATCAAAGACCGGATACGAAAAACCTCCTCCTCCACCCAAGGATAAAGATGATGGTCGGAAGGAATAGGATACTCCCCCGATGGAGCCCTAAATATTCTTCCCTTAACCATCCATGAGATTCGCGGAGCGTCCCGACTTGCAGAATCCCTAGTTTGGTTAGAATCAGAAAAATCTGAATCCAACGCCATAAACACCCCCAATAACCTCCTAAACTCCTTAAGAGAACATTTTTTACCACTTATGCCCTCAAGTAAAGAGGTTTTCCTAGGCAGAGGGGCAAAGACATCCTCCCAAACCTCCAGAGAAGACCCACTCTCAAAATATTACCCCTGATCCTAATTTTAACCATGGCAACGAAAAAAAAAAATAGAGCAGAAGAGGAAATAACCAACCTGAACTAACGAAGGGAGGAGACCTTGAAGAAATAATCGGAAGCAAAGGATGAAAACAACAATCATGACTTACCAACGAATAAAAAGATCCTAAAACAAAGAAAATGAATTGTGATTTCAAGAGTGGGAGGAGACGAAAGTGAATTTTCGTTCCCTATGCCCCCTTTTATAAAGCGAAGCAACCCTTTTGCGCACCGATTCCCCACCTACACATTTAAATTTTGAAACGACAGGGAACGCTACGAAACGCGCGCATCTTCACTAACCTGACCGCGCAAATGGCTCGAGGAAGATCCAGGCTCAACACGTGACAAGTTAAGGAATTCCACAAGCCCCACGAGAGGGTTAGGACTTCAAGATCGGCAAATTGCTCATTAGCTAGGCTTTACTAATCTAGGCAATCCACGAGATCAGTAATCCATTAACTAGATTGGCTGCGATGATGTCTTCCATGAGCTCGGCACCTGACCATCTCGTCAGGCACCAAACTAGGGGCAATGTTCATCATTATTCCTTTAAGATCGGGTCGAGTTATAGCTAGAATTGGCCCCAGATAAAGGTACTGTGGAGGAGCAGGTCAACGTATCAAAGCATTCACTCCACAATCGCATTGAAGTATGGGACCCAACCCTGAGGAAGGTCACTTCCACAATATCTTATCTCTCATCTCCCAGCATCCCTATATAAGAGAGGGTCAACTTCACATGATAAGGATCTAAACCTATCATTTCTCATATAAATCTGCTGATGCTAACTTGAGCGTCGAAATGCTTTTGCAAACCCAGCCCACCAGGAAGAACACCTCATCCATGCCAGAAGAGAGCAACATTCACGTCAAAGTTTGCATATAAGAGATCGGGTGCAAACATTTTCCTATGAATAGAATTGAAACAGCACACAAACACACTTCTCCAGCAATTGGATTATAGAATTTTAGCAACAAAAATTCTTTTTTTCTTTCCTTTTAAGTGTTTTAAACAAATGAGATATAGTGAGTTTTAATGTAGAAAACATGAAAGAGTTTAGAAATAAATAATAAATAATTGTAGGAAAAAAAAGAAAGTGAATAATTACATTTATATTCCAATCATACTTGCAAATTTAGAAAAATATTCCAAATTTTATAATTTTCTAAGTAAAGATTTTTGCAATACACGAGTCATGTAGATGGTTGTTAAATGGGTGGACAACATTGAAGTTCGATATGGCATTTTTGTGGTTTAAAGTAAACACCATTAAATGAATTTCTATTATATGAATATAATATAAGCTTTCAAAGTTGCAAAGTTAAACTTATAAAATGAACAAATTAAATGCATAAAAGTACAATACCTTTGAAACCTATTGGTTTGAAAGTACAATTACCTTCATTAAGCTTCTTTTCGATATGTGGTCAAGGCATTCTTCCACCATCTACCTCTTGTGGAGGATATGTATAATTCTTACTAAGAGCTGTAAATGAGTACTTCAACACTTCCTCTATCTCTTGCATTGTTTCTGGGAACTCCTCTAGCATCCTTTGTCACTTAAATTTTTGGAACAAAATGGGTCTGATCACCTAGACTACCAAATTCTTGGGATGTTCCTTAATCTGGTTATTTAAACAACTTTTATAAATAGTATATAAAATTTAAACTCAACAAAATAATGAAAATAATTGGATAAATATTAATTTAATTTTTCTATTGAAATTATGGAGGTTGCAAGATGAGGTAAGAAGCTGAATTAAGATCATCTCTTTCAGTTGTAATTAGTATGTGCCATATGCATAAAGGATACAATATAATGTGACTTAATATCATGAATGGAAAGATGCACAGAGAATTAGAGTTTTAAACACTTAAATAGAACAGAATTATGATATATGTATAATAATACTTTTAATAAAAGATATGGTGGATAGATCCCAGTTAGTAAACTTCATTCACATGAGTATACACATATATACAATTTTCAATTCTATAACATTTAAAGAGCACTTTAACTAAACTATATGGTCTTTATATGACTCAAAAAATAATGTAATAATTTAATCCCTATCTAAAAATTGTCAAGTAGATAAACAACTGAAAAGGAAGGAAGTATGATCAAAAGGGAATATTGCAAAAAAATATTATAATAAGAATTTATAAGTTATAATAGAAGAACTATGAATTGGAATCCTTTTGAACTACCACACTATATTTTTTGTTTGTATTGCTGCTTTTATCTGAATCAGATTCAAGATCAGTAGCGAGGATGGCATCCTTGTCTTGAGGTATAATCTAAGAGCTCTAAAATATAATTTTGAAGAGCAACTAATATATAATGAACTTATTAGTTAAAATTATAAATTTAAGTTACTGAACCATGTGTATAAAGTTATCTAAGAATTATATGATATGCTATATGACTGAAAAAGGTAAAAGTGCATAAGAAATTCCATCTAGTAATGATATCACATATCATCCTATGCAACATCACATGTCATCTTTGACAGGTTTCCTTTGTACTGGTCAGACAAAGAACTCAATGCAACTAACAAATCAATGTATAAAAGGAATGGATAAATCTTTTCCCGACCTTTTCCCAAAATTACAAATTCAAAAATAAGATACATTGAGTTGGTTTTTAAAATCCAAATAACAGATTCAATTTCTGTAATGTATACTATAAAATAAAAATAAAAAAACCAATAGGTCTTTGAGTGTCACAAAAAAGCTGATAGAAACTATTATATACAATGAAATAAGTTGTATACAAATCAATTTAGACTTACTCATGTACTCTGGATCCATGTATATATGTCTTAGAAAATTAGTCAGTGATGTTGTAGACTTACTCATGTACTCTGGATCCATGTATCTATATCTTAGAAAATTAGTCAGTGATGTTGTAGACTTACTCATGTGCTTATCAATCAAATTGATTTAAATGTATGTGCTTATTAAACCATTGAGAACTAATTTGACTAATCAAGAAAAGCAACCCAGCAATGTTACAGCTAACCATAAAGAAAATGCTTAAATGCATGTGCTTATTTATACAATTTTTGTTCCAGTTCTACTACCAACAAAAAAAAGGCCAATTCTAAGTGAAGCACTTTAGACTAATGTTAGATAACCTAATATTGAAAGCAAGTAGTAGCATGTCACAAATTGTCAGCATTAGACTAATATTATCAACATCCGGGTATAGTTGTTGATCAATGTCATCTCATATTATGCACTCCTAACAGAGTACAAAGCACTTTAGAACTATATCAAAATATGTTAGGTGACACAAGAAAAATTATAAATCCACCCGCCATCAAAAGAGAAAAATTAATTAGCTTAGTACATTTATATGCTAAGCTATATCTGATATCAAATAAGCTTTTATCAAAGAGATTTAGATGAAAAAAATGTTTACATTTTGTAATCTATATTGATGGGCTAAATAATTTGAAATTTGAATCTACATTACTATGATATATTCTACTACAAAATGCAACAAAAATGACG